>JAJUPC010000125.1:600000-1000000 GCA_023614405.1 Avena insularis | reverse complement strand
CAAAGTTGAGAATATTAATATGGACCGGCGGGAATATATTTTAAAAGGAGAGAGTAGAAAATAAGCCAAATTAGCAATACTCGGTAGGTACCAACTTAATTATCATGATGCATGCATCTTCTTGCTGGCTTCCTTGCTAGCCGTGGACTTGTCCACGTCCTGAGGCTACAAATAGCCATCAAACTCGAGCAATATTCATCCATCGCAAGCCACCTACAACCTAGTCATGGCATCCAGCAAGAGTACGAGCCGTCTTGCAATGCTCGCCATGGCCATGGCCATGACCGTGGCGGTGGCGTCAGCGCAGAACACCCCGCAGGACTTCGTGAACCTGCACAACCGCGCCCGCGCCGCGGACGGCGTCGGCCCGGTGGCGTGGGACAACACCGTGGCCAAGTTCGCGAAGGACTACGCGGCGAAGCGCGCCGCCGACTGCCGGCTGCAGCACTCCGGTGGGCCGTTCGGCGAGAACATCTTCAAGGGGTCCGGGAAGGCGTGGACGGCGGCGGACGCGGTGAACATGTGGGCGGCCGAGAAGAAGAACTACCACCTCAGCAGCAACACCTGCGACGCCGGCAAGATGTGCGGGCACTACACGCAGGTGGTGTGGCGCAAGTCGACGCGTATCGGCTGCGCGCGTGTGGTCTGCGCCGGGAACCGCGGCGTCTTCATCACCTGCAACTACAACCCCCCGGGCAACTTCAACGGCGAGCGCCCGTTCCAGGCCCTTGATGCCGAAGCTAAGTAGTACGTACGGGCGTGCGTGTACTGAATGTGATCGTATAATGTGCGTGTCTGTGTGTGTTGTTAAGACAAAAAATGTACTCCAGTGTTTTGCGACTGCATGTGTCCATGCAGCTTGTGGATGTGGATAACGTAAATGTAACCGTGCATATGCAAATGTTTCATCGTTTTATTTTCCTGTTCAAATCGTGAAGCTAAGCAAGATAAACAACACAATTATAATTGTGGATATTGCTTAGCTCGATGTAAATGGTCCTTTGTTACTCTCTCTTATCTGTTAGAGCATCTCCAATCGGCAGCAAATTTTAACCCGTATGCAGAGGCGCCGGCTATTTTTTAGTTTAAAGGGGCAATCGTTCCCAAAAACGTCTCCTCCCGATAGTTTATATTCAATTAATTTCAACTACATGTATAGATAATATTGGAAGGACGATTATGCATTGCCAACTCCGCACCATCCTAATCAACTATGCCACTTTCATCGTCGTTGTCACCATCGGCGCCGTCTGCAGCGTCGCCATCCTCCTCTTCCTTCTCCTCCTCCTCCTTCCCGGATTCGAGGTCGACAATCTCGGCGGCCTCCGCATGGATCATGAATTCCTCACGGCGTGCCGCCTCAGCTTGACGTCACGCCTCGTCGATAGCAGTGTAGACCATATACCCGCGCAATACCCAGAAGCGCTTCCTCCTTTCGCGGTTGCGCATATCCGGGTGGAGCTTCTGCCGGTGAGCTCGACACAACACGAGCTCCTTCACCCGCTCCTTCTTGAACCTCTTCGGCCAGTACCCGCTCGTGGGCGCGTACCGGGCCATCACCCTCTTCCGCTCCGGCAGTTCGTGGTGGCGCTCCTCTATCTGCATCGCCAACTCGGCGCCACGCAAGGGCGGTATCACGGGCACGCCGGCTTAGCTGAGCTCGAAGCCGGCCAGAAGCCTCACGTGCGATGGCACGAGGATGTCGTAGTGGACGAACATCACGGCCTCGTAGAAATGGAGTTTGAGCCTCTCCATGGCGGCGGCGATGGTTGGAGGGGAAGCGAGGGAGGGAGAGGCGCCTACATATAGAAGGGAAAAGGGAGGGAAGACGGAGCGGGATGCGGAGGCTGGCCCACATTATTTTCAGCTCCATCCGACACCCCTGCTTTCCCCCTCTGTGTAGGGTTCGGCCTAGGGGCGTCTGATAACTAAATGGGCCGCGTTGGCGTGAAAAAATATTTGGGAGGAGGTCCGTTGGGCGCGATTTTGAGCGCCAGCACCCCCCATAGCTCTTTAGGGGACATTAGGGCCCCCCGAGTGAAGATGCTCTTAGCGTTCATTCTGCCCAGCCCAGCCCACCACTAGCCTACCTTCGGATGTTTAATCTAACTCCCGTGCGGCGGCGCCACACCGAGAAATACACCTCCACGCTCGCGCTCCCTCCCTGACCTCTCTCCCCTTTCCCCACCGTTGCCGGAAGTGTTACCGTGCAAAGAACGCGCGACATGACGACGACGGGGCTCATGCTGGGCGTGCCTTTGGGTAGGAGGGCGGCGCCCGATCCTACTTATCCAGTTGCGGTGGTTTGCGGAGGCGACAACCAGAGTACTTCCAGGCGGCAAGAAGGCTATTGCGCTGGCGTGCTAGTGCGTCTAAGTCGGCTCCTGCACGTGGATGGCGACCTGTTGTTCTGCCCTTACCACAGGGGTGCCGGGGCGGCGTCCTAGGGTATGGCGGCGGCCACCTCCTACCTAAGGTGGACGGCCGGGTTGGGCTTGGTGTGAGGATCTTGGAATCCTATACCGAGCTCCAGATGTGACTTTCCTGCCGATGACGAGTTCGGGGTGACATAGCAACCGGTGAAAACTGAGCCTCGACCTCGGGCTTTGCGGATGATGATGACATCTCTTGGCGTCACTACCTTGTTGAAGGCATCATCTTTGCTTGTCTTGTCACTTCACTCGGGTTGCTCCGAGGGAAACCCTAGATCTGGATCTCCCGAATCGGATGATAGTGGCGCCTAGTGTCGTTACCCCTCTTTGAGGGCATCATTTTTGGAGCAGACGTCAGAGGGACTGGTCAGGAGGTGGATCGGTGGAGTGGTGTATTTCTACTAGATCGATGACGACGGGTCTCGACGGCGTGGTGCAGCGGGGTCTCGGCGACTGATGCATGTTGATGGACACCCGCAAGATGGAGGCGCTATCGGGCGCCGTGGCAGCATCAACGGCAGGCCTAGCAAGGTTAATGTCTTGATCCCTATTCCAAAGATGTGTTGGCGGAAGAGGACGGTGGTGACTTCTAGAGCGTGTGCACCGGCGTTCGTTGAGGTTCTACGGGACCGGTTTATGCTCCTGACTCTCCACTAGATGGTTGGGTGAAGCCTCCGCTTTTTATGATGATGCACGTACATGTGAGGTTAGGACAATGGTCCCGACACGGCCATCCCCTCATCAAGGCTGTAGGTGTTGCGACAGCTGTCATTACTCAACAGGATCAGTTTACCTATATTCCCTAAAGTTTGATTTAGTGTTTTTTTTTGACTTGGAACACATGATTCCATTACTCAACAGGCTCAGCATTACTCAACAGGCTCAGTTTTGAGTGAAGATTGATTTAGTGTTGGAGTAGCTCCACAAGCGAGGAAGAAAGTCAACATACTCCCTTGCGCTGCCATGCATGCATGGTTTAACTCAACTTGAATGTGTCATGATTCGGACGGGCTAACGCAATTTATAATACAGTACAACTGTACAACGATGTACGATAGATACGATACATGCATGCATGCATGCATGATTTGATCCTTAGCTGCCCAACATGGCATCCAGGAGCCTTAATCCTTGTCGTGTATTGACTCTAAACAAAGCTGCTTAGCCGCCGGGACAACGTGACAGAACTTAACTAGTGTAGATTGACCCGACTCCTCTAATTAACTGGATGGTTTCGTAATGGCCCCAATCATGGTGATCCGATCAGTTGATATGCGATGTCATATACTGGCATGCATGATAAATATACTCCATCGGAATATTCAACGAGTGACCCTAGCGCTCAGTCTAGCCGGGCTGAACTGCGTCACCGGATGATTGTAATATTTTTTTTTGTCAACAACTAAATAAGCAACCATATTCTGCGGCCGAAGTTAGGACCTTATTTGTTCTTTATGGGTTGGTTTTCATGTAACTTTAGAGGATTATAGAATTCTTATTATTTTTTCTATATATAGTGTTGGTCTTCACTTGGGCAAGCTTGGTGGGCCGAGATGCTCGTGCAGCGGGCCCATGACGCATGTGGGTCGTAAACAACAACCGTAACAAGTGGAATAAAAACGAGGTTGAAGATTGGGGTTTATGATGCGAATGATCTAGACAAAGGCAAGGTGATGGTGGTTCCGAGGGAGGCAGGATTCTGTCGGAGCGAAATACATTGTTGATGACGGCGGAACACCAATGACAAGGAATGACATAGATCGTGGGTGTGACGACACAATGCAACCCACTACTAGGAAATAGGCTACCACCGGCGCACGGGCACACGCCAGTGGTACTCACGCTGGTGGTAACCCCATAGCGTCGCGCGCTGCCAACATGCTGGGGGTAAGGTCCTCTAGCACCGACGCATGAGCCCTATGAGCCGGGGGTACTGCTTCAGGCACCGGCAGTAGCACCTGTTAGCGCCGGCGCGCGCCTACTCAATGTGCCGGGGTATCGTCCACTTAGTCCCGGCGCGGGCCCACCCTATGCGCCAGCAGTATCTACTTCTAGTGATGGCGCGCTGGCCCTAGACGCCAGAGGTAATTATGTGTAGCAGGGCGCTCCCTCGCGCGCCGGCGGTAATATAATCGTGCGTTGGCGACAGATAATATAGGTCAAAAAAATTGCTGGCAGTACTTATATAGTCGGACACATGCAGTATAAATACATACAGAAGAGGAATACAAATAGATAAGTGGCATCCAAATAGTTCACAAACAAGCGATAAAGTCATTATACGAATACGTTGTCTCAACCACAAGAGTAGATAGCTAGGTCACAAACAAGCGACAAATCTCAACAAGCTAGCTACGATATCTAAAGTAGGAACACATAGAGCAGAAACACGTGCACGATGAGTATCATCACGATGAACAGTGGCGGACCCAGGAAAAAACTGAAGGGTGTGCACACTTTTTGTTTTGACACTAGCATATATGCGATACAAATATGATACAAATATGTTGAATGGGTAATATATATAGCTAATTGATTCACAACATTGTACTTCAATATATATGTTTCAAGTGTGCATGATTCCAATACAAATAAAAACGTGGCATCCTTTGCGATGCTATATTCTAGCCATTTGTGTCGCTCTAACCAAATAAAGTTGGGGTGTCGGTTTTTACCATATATTTTTCTGGTTGGGAAGGCATGTACAAATGGTTTGCCTGGGCCTTTCCGATATATCCTCTCCGAATAACATCTTGATCATTAACACCATATGCTGAAATAGGAATCCTAGATCATATGGTGCAAAGTGAGCATCGTATGACGGTCCACATGACCATTGGGGTGATGGTGGATGTGGCGTTGCATCTTCAGTTTTAGTCTTACTCTCGGTATCAGATTGGGAGGGAGGTGCTAAATGAAGATAATCCAACAAAACCCCATCGTTTCGGTTTTCTCGTCGGTTGTAATCAAGGGGGTCAAGGAAGATCCAATCCTTGCTTCATGATTCCGGAAAAGAGACACGATGTAACTATCACTCTTTCACTTCATAATCAACCATGTTCCTATAGTTATAACTAACATAAGGATAAATTTGAGCGAATTTTGCAAATATATAGAGAACTACATGCTACATCCAGCCACAATAAGCGGACAGGGCATCGAGCGGTCAAGGCACAAACTGGGGAGGATTTCGTGGGTAGGCTCCCTCTTCTCCAACTCAAATTTGTAGGAAAAAATAGAGATAGGTTGGAGATTTTCACCTGCTCCGGCTGGTTGTTCCTGTTCATTCCGATTCGATCCGGTCGAGTAGCGACCAGAGCGACGGGCAAGCGCCGAGCGACCGCCGACGGGATGTTGGCAAGGGCAGGCAGGACCGCAACCTGCGGGGGGACGCGAGTGAGTGGACGCTGAGACAGTGTGTGTGGCCGGAGACGGTGGCCGCTGGAGCTGGAGGTTGAGTGATGAATTGGGGATCGATCAATAGACAAACTGCCTGGTTTGATCGCTTGGATCATTGTTTTTTTAGTACTCCCTCCGTCCAAAAATAAGTGACTTGTGTTTTTCTAGATTCGGATGTACCTACACACTAAAATATGTCCATATACATGTGAATTTAGACAAATCCAAGTCATTTATTTTCGGACGAAGAGTACATTTTTTCTTGGCTAGCTAGCTAGAAGTATTGGGCCTATTCTAGAGACGGTATACTATAGTAGGTAAAAAGAAATCTTCAAAATTTCTGGGTGTGCCAGGGCACACCCGGCACACCCGCTGGGTCCGCCCATGACGATGAAGGTGGTCTTCATCCGGTCCCTCTCTCTCCCTCTAGATAGCGTGTCTATCTAGCTTCCGCCTCCGCCATAGTGTTGTACCCTTTGTCGATGTCGTCGCTGAAACGGTGCACCTGACTCCGCCAGTCTTCCCAATCATTGTAGACTCCGGAAACCCGTCCCTTTTACACGACTTACCACGTCATCTACAAGAAAAATACTATTAGGCAAGGGAAAGCAAGAGTTCACATGTCGACAATAATAATTAAATAGTGGGTGCAAAAACATGTAAAGCCTCATATAAAAATACACTTTTCAAATAGGGCCAACTCAAAAAGCATGCCTCATATATACTTAGGTTGTTGGACACAAGAATATGCTATGATGGAACGGTGAGCCAAGTAGGATACACAAGACGTTAACTTGTGCATAATTGATAACCCCCAAGAGTAGGGGATCACTGTAGTACCTCTCAATATGGAAGTAGGGTATCGATCCGCAGGAGTAAGAAGGAAAAGCTATCGATTCTCTACAACTAAAGTATCACAAGTTTTAGTTGATGATGCACTAAACAAGTTTAAGGAACAAGGTGGTTGATTTAAGGCTTGGAAGTGTAATGTAACAAAGAAAAAATATAAAAGTGTCCCAATCCTCTTCAATGCAAGAGGACAAGACAAAGGTTTTCTCTTATAGGAACAATGGATATGGGTTCATGGGTTCACTCAATCCTCTCTCTATCTCAATCTATGGTGATGATCATGTTATAGATATAAAAATACACACATTTGTCATGTTTTAATGGTAACTTCATGGTGACTATATGTCTTAAAACACATAGTTGAAAAAATTACTCCTTTGTGCTGCTAGGTTGCCCTTGTAATAAACCTAGCATTTGGTTATTGTCACACAACATATCATACTTCCCCTTTTTACCCCTAGATAAAGGATGTTTGGCTGCATTGTGTCACTCAATACATATGCCGCTGTCACTCGGCCACCTCTTACCTACATACATCATACTTCTTAATGGAAAACATTCCAAAAACTAGTGCAATGATTCATATGTTGTGTGCATTACCACATGTCTCTCATCTACCTCCACTTGGTGGTGTCAATCACCTCATGACATTGATAAACAAGACATTTTGTACAGATCAAACCATTACATGTATCATAGAATATTTCCAAAGTATGACAAACCGTAAAAGACCCAACACAATGGTAAATGCATAAAAAGTATTATCTCATACCACAATATCCACCATAAGAATTACATAGATAGATCCATACTCATGTAAGGCATATCATATGGACTTCAACAAATGATCATACATAGAGAAATTAGATCAAGTTACCACCACAAACCCATAGTCCAGGGGGTGCACTACTCCCCTCTCATCATGGAGAGTGATGAGGAGACGTTGGTGAAGGAGGAGAGGCGGCCAGAGGCGATTCCGGCAGCGGTTCCCCCTCCAATCTTCCTCCAAGCAGCGGCCTGCTGGCTCTCTGCTACTTGGTTTTTGATACCCGTCTCCATCCGTCTCGAGAAAGGCCGCTAGAGGGTATATATAGATGGTTCTAGGTTAAAAAGAAGTGAATGCGGCGGAATCGACGACATTGGAGTTTCAACGGGTGAGATAGCACCAGTGGTTCTCCCTAAAGTAAATGGCCAGCCATTTTCAGCTCATTGGGCCCCTCGGGCCCTACTTTAGCTTGTTGGATTTGTATGGAAATTATCTAACAGCTCTCGTTAACCTAGCTCCGTTTAGAGTTCCATAGCTCCTGGAAATCAAAAACAGTAACAAAAGGTTTTCTGCCAGACAGAGTTAAAACTAAAAGAGAGGAGATTGTTTCGAATATCCCTAAAATCATTAAGAACATTGGTAATAACTACAAATATGATGCAAATATAAGGGAATTCATACCAACAAACTACAAAGTTCATGTATGCATTTTACATGCATCAACATACCCAAGCTTAACCTATGCTCGTCCTCGGGCATGAAGGTGATAAAACTAACATGGGATTTGGAGTTTGGTGCTTCTTTTCACTAGCAAGTATCACAAAAAGTTAAACAGTTCATTTTTCTAGAGAATAACAATGAGCAAGCATAACATAAAGTGATACTTCTTATAATATCATACTTGGCAACACAATGTTTATATTGACTAACACAAATGCATATAGTATTATGAGGCAATAGCGCATTCTTCGCATAGAGAAAAATATATATAGTAGCGGTCCTATGGTCAGAATATTTGGGAAGAGAGGTTGGAAAGAGTGTATGGCTGGCAAGTAAGGAATATCATATGTGAGACATAAGCTATCTTCCAAATACTATCCATTAAGTTTATGGTCGAAGCAAAGTTCTTCATTAGTATTTGGTTCCATTTCCCTCATTACCTGATTTTTATTTTGGCACTTTTTGCTTCTTTCCTCTTTTTTTACTTTTTCCTACTTTTTATTTTTGGGAAGGCCTAGCCTCTACGTACTCACTCTTCTCACCTTTTGATATCATATAAATATATGGAAAGTTTTTGCCCTCATCTTAGCTGTGGTACCTGATACATTGCAAATGTATCCATAATTTTTGATATTCCATGCTTGGTTTTATCCACTTTCTTGTGTTTTGTCCACACTTTGGAGTACTTTTCATATGATTTCTTGGACTAACCTATTAACAAGAGCCACATTACCGCCTATTTTCATTGTTTTTGGTTCCGGAAAGTCGAAAATGAATATTCTCGAATTGGGCGGACAAAAGCCAAAGTGCCTATTTTTCCGAAAGTCATCGGATGCCGAATGAGACGAGAGAGGCGAGGGCCGGCCACACCACCGCATGGCCAGGCCTGGCCACGCCAGAGGGATGGTGCAGCCAACCCCAGACCCCCTCCGCCTATAAGATGCCCTCGGGACGAAAACCCTAAGTACCTGATCAAAAATCCACGAAAGAGTCTGTAGCCTCCGCCATCTCCATCCCTAGATCGGGAGGGATCTGAAGCTCTTCCCCGCACCCTGCCGGAGAGGGGAATTCACCCTAGAGGCCTTCTTCATCACCATGCAAGCCTCCGGTGTGATGCGTGAGTAATTCATCCTTGGACTACGGATCCATGTAGTAGCTAGATGGCTGGTTCTCCTCCTTTGTGCTTTCATGTTTAGATCTTGTGAGCTCCGTTCATGATCAAGATCATCTATTTGTAATTCTGCATGTTGTGTTTGCGGGGATCCGATGGATATTGAGATGCTATTTCAGATTGATTATTGATTCTATCATGTCTTTGTTATTTGTGATCTTGCATGCTTTCCGTTGTTAGTAGCTATCTTGGCCAAGTAGATGCTAGCAACTCCAAGAGTTAGTATTTATGCTCGATAGTGGATTCATGCCTCACGGTATTGGGAAGTGACAGAAATCTCTAAGGTACTAGATGTGTTGTTGCTACTAGGGAGAAAACAACAATCCTTTGTTCATAGAACAATCGTATTGTTTACATTACACGCAATTCGTAAAGCAATAATCTGTTGCTTGCAACTTAATACTGGAGGGGGTTCGGATGATAACCTGAACGTGGATTATTAGTCATAGATGCAGTTGGATGGCGGTCTATGTATAATGTTGTAATGCCCAATCAAGTTCCAAAGGAGTCAAGATGATTAGTATATGCATGTATTGCTTTCTCGATGTTTGTCAATTGCCCCGCTGTAATTTGTTCACCCAGCATGTTATCTATCTTAAGGAGAGCCACCTCTAGTGAACTATGGATCCCGGTCCTTTTCTTTTACATACAATCTACAAACTGTTTACTACTTTGTGTTTACTTTCTGCAAACTATTACTTCCTTCCATTCGATACATGTAATCCTTTGTTTTCAGCAAAACCGGTGAGATTGACAACCTCATCGCAAGTTGGGGACAGAGTTTTGTGGTTGTGTTGTGCAGGTCTCCACGTTGCTACTAGCACCGGTAGTGCGCCCTGCCAAGGCGCAGCTAGCAACACCTTTGGGATGTTTCCTTGATCCTACTAGTTCGATTAAACCTTGGTTTCATAACTGAGGGAAACTTGCTGCTGTGCTCATCATACCTTCCTCTTGGGGTTCTAGCAGGCTCTACATCAACACTGAGCCATCAAGCATTTTTCTGGCGCCGTTGGCGGGGAGTCAAGGACATCTTCACAAGGGGAGTCCCTCATAACCAATCTCTTTACTTTGTTATTTTTGTTTTGCTTAGTTTCTTTTTGTTTTGTTTGCTTGTTTTGTTATAAAAAACAAAATAGTTTTACTAGTTTGTTTTGTTATTTGAAAACACAAAAGAAAATTAGTTCCTATCTTAAGTTGCCATTATGTCTAGCCTTGCTCCAGTCACTATGTCACCCGAGGAAATCATTTTCACTTTTAAACAAGGAATTGAGGAAAGTTTTAAGGAAGCTTGGTCTAGAATCTCTGATATACATGAAAAAACTGAGCCTAAAATGACTCAAAGCTTGTTCCTTAGCAGTTTTTACCTTGGAATTGCTCTTTGCTATAGATATGCTTTAGATGCTATTGTGGGAGGAGATTTCCTCCAATGTAATGAGGATGATGCTATAAAGAAATTGATCCTCACTTACAACTTGCCTAGCCAAACTGATATTTCTTTCGCAAGAATATTTGCTATATTGAACACTCTTGAGACTAGCACTACTAGCTTAAAAGATTGCTATAATACGCTTAGGGAGCATCACAATTATGTCCCAATAAATTCCTAACCATCAAAGTGGCTCCCTACAGTAAAGATTGAGATAAACACTAAAACTTTTCAAGCTCGCTGTGATATCATGTCTGAATTTTGTCTTATGCCCAAAGATATTTATGAATCTTTGAATGTTTGGGGGCTTACTGAAGGAGGAAAAGAAATATCTCTTGCTAATAATGCTACCATATTACCTATTGGAATAGCTGAAGGAGTGTTTACAAAGATCCTTGGGAAAATGATTTCTACTAATTATCTTGTTACTGAATGTGCAGGAAAAGGACAAATTACACTTGGAAGGTCCCTATTAGAACTCCTTGGAGCAATAATAGATGTGGGAAAGGGGAACATGCACCTTTTTTCTCCACCAAACAATCATATTTTCCCCAAGGTTAAGAATAAAAGTAAGAGAGGCAAGGGCAAGAAATTTGGTTTTAATGCTTCTTCATTTGAGAACACTTGATTCTTTCTTGCTTCTTATCTCTAACTTAAAGGCGTTAAAGAAAAGTACTTATTGGGAGATAACCCAAAAGTTTTAGATGAGTCTTGGAAGTTATTACCTCTGTAATAACCGCTCCTTATCCTTTTTATTTTCTTTTTGTGCCAAGAGTAACCTCTAATGAGAGAGAAGTAATGATTGGGAAAGTTGCTGTCCCGTAACAGATTTCTGTGCTTCACCGTAACAATTCGTGTAAAATCTCTGAATGTCTTTTTGAGGCGTGAATTTTTGTGCTTCTACCCCAGGTTGTTATCTAACTTTCGTTAGTTCAACACGTTTTGATTTGAGCGACAGAACGTCTTCTAAAAATTCGTCTTTAACTGCTGGTCTGTTTTGCAGATTTCTGCCATTTTCTGCATTTGCTTCTTGTTGGTTCCTTTTTGAGTTCTTTTGGGGAATTGAGTTTTTTGAGGGAAGTGCTACAGTAGCTAGTGTTCTAATGGAAGTTTATTTGGTGTTAGAACTGAACCTTAAGACTTATTTATCTTGAGTGCACTAATGTTGCTAATAAAGATTATGTGAAGTTTTGTATGAAGGAAAAATTTCAGGTGTATGGAAGGAATGAGTAATGATGAAGAATAGACTAAAGCTCAAGCTTGGGGATGCCACACGTGTCACCCCAAGAAATATCCAAGAAGTACAAGCGTCAAAGCTTGGGGATGCCCAAGGCATCCCCTTCTTTATCAATAAAAATCCCAAGTTTCTTCCAAACGCTTCATTTTTATTGTTTCATGCACAGTTGTGTTGTTCTTGGAGCGTCTTCTTTTTCGTTTTCGTTTTGGTTTTTAGTTTGCTTGGTTTTCTTAGTTTGCTGAATAAATTGGTTGGACCCCCTCTTTCATACCTTGGTTTGCAAATAGTTTGGTTTGGTTTGGAAAAGTGTAGGAAAGTTCATGCTTATGTGGTAAAAAGAGCTCGTTTTTGACTGTGGCCTATGCTTTGTCATGCCATGCTTGATATTGTTTTGGATTTATGCTTAGTATTCTTTGCTGTAGCACGACTTGTTATAAACAATTGAGATTGCTTAATGTGCCTTAGATGAATCATGCGTTGTTTTAGCATATTAAAGCATATTATAGTGGTATTCTCCTTTGATGCTTTATTTGGGTTGACTTAGCGTATGCTCACACCATGTAATGACTATCCAAAGTCACCATAGCCTTTATGATCCTTTAATTTTCAACTTATAGTATAACTTTATGCTTTGATCAATGATGTTTTGTCACTCTGCATGATTATGGCCATTATTGCTCTCTTAGTTTGTCGCTCCCGGTCTTTTGCTAGCCTCCACCACCAAGTATGAGTTCCACTCATGCATCCAACTCCCTAAACTAAGTTATTCCAAAGAGTCCACCATACCTACCTATTAGCTTATGCTATTCCAAGTATATTCATGCTTTTGCTTACCTTCCAAATTAAACTTGTTATGAGAAAACTAGTGATTAAAGCTCTCACGAACTTGATGGCACACTTTACTTTTTCTTGCCCTTAATAAACTTGAACCATTGTGTCGTCTATGTTGTATATGCTTGCAGTTATTTGTTTGGAATTAGCAGAACCATGATTTCATGGGAAACACTTTCAACATTGCACTTGGTACTTGTACCTAGTTGATATCATGCTCTTTTGTATATTGATGTCGTCGGTGTGAAATGAAAGGGGAGCTTGTAAGTCCATGGAGTTATGTATATGTGTTAGAGAAACGCCTGGGCCGCTGGTCTAATCCATGCTGACATGGTGGAAACCTGCATCGTAACCATAATGAGCTGTCTATGAAGCATTCTTCTTATAAAAAAGAGAGTCCTATATTGAGAAAAGGAGAAAAAGAAAAAAATGAGATTATGAAAAGAGGAAAGAGAGAAAAAAGCACCATATTCCCATGGTAAACAAGAAGATTGCTGAGATGCTCGTTGTCTGCTTGCCTTGTCATTTTGATATGGGGATTCTTCCGTATCATCGAGCAAGGGGTACCCCGTTGGCGGTTCTCTATGATACACATGTACTTACAATGACAAGAACTTACCGGTGACTAAACTTGAGTAGCATGAGGAGCGGCCCTCGTATACAAGGGACATGAGATTTCTAACTTATACTTCGTCAAGCATGTACACCATAGTTTGTTCACTTTAACCTTAATCACTTCAAGATGCTTATGATAGGGGCAATGAGAGCTGAAAGCTATAAATACCATAATTTTTGGAAGCTCTTTATGAGACTTGAATCCCTACTTCCTTCTATGAAGGACCCTTCTTCCACCATTATATTGAGTCTCCACCTTCTATCTTTATGCACCTACTTTGAGAGCATAGTGGCCATTCTTAGTTCTATGTGCATTGTCCCAAGACTAGTTGACTGATGCATAACTTGATATTGCTTGTTTTAAACTATTTGTATCTAGTCACTCTTATGAACTTTGAAGGTGTCCTATGCATTTATATTTGCTACTCTATGAGGGACAAGCTGAATACTATTATGCTATGTTTTCTTTATGTGAAACAAATAAACGTCTTGCAAAGCATTATTATCCATGAATCTTTTGTTTGTGCCTTTTCATGTTGCATCATAGTTTCTTTTCATGTTGCATTATTGATTGAAGTACTATGATCCCAGCTTTGAATGTTTTACAAATACTTTGATCAAGTCTTTGATGGTGCATGTCACCTCAAAAATTATTCTTTCTTTTTATCACTTACCTACTCGAGGACGAGCAGCAGTTAAGCTTGGGGATGTTGATACATTGCAAATGTATCTATAATTTTTGATATTCCATGCTTGGTTTTATCCACTTTCTTGTGTTTTGTCCACACTTTGGAGTATTTTTCATATGATTTCTTGGACTAACCTATTAACAAGAGCCACAGTGCCAGCCGCCTGTTTTCTGCTGTTTTTGGTTCTAGAAAAGTCAAAAAATGAATATTCTCGGAATTGGATGGGACAAAAGTCAAAGTGCCTATTTTTCCGGAAGTCATCAGATGCCAGAATACGAGACGGAGAAGGGCTAGGGGACGGCCACACCACCTGGCCGCGCGGCCAGGCCTGGCCCGCGCCAGGGGGTGGTCTGGCCGACCCCAGCACCCCCCGGCATCTCCTTCCTCCTATAAGATGCCCTCGGGACGAAAACCCTAAGTACCCAATCAAAAATCCACGAAAGAGTCTATAGCCGCCGTCATCTCCATCCCTAGATCGGGAGGGATCTGAAGCTCTTCCCCGCACCCTGCCGGAGAGGGGAATTCACCCTAGAGGCCTTCTTCATCACCATGCAAGCCTCCGGTGTGATGCGTGAGTAATTCATCCTTGGACTACGGATCCATGTAGTAGCTAGATGGCTGGTTCTCCTCCTTTGTGCTTTCATGTTTAGATCTTGTGAGCTCCGTTCATGATCAAGATCATCTATTTGTAATTCTGCATGTTGTGTTTATGGGATCCGATGGATATTGAGATGCTATTTCAGATTGATTATTGATTCTATCATGTCTTTGTTATTTGTGATCTTGCATGCTTTCCGTTGTTAGTAGCTATCTTGGCTAAGTAGATGCTAGCAACTCCAAGAGTTAGTATTTATGCTCGATAGTGGATTCATGCCTCTGGTATTCTGGGGAAGTGACAGAAATCTCTAAGGTACTAGATGTGTTGTTGCTACTAGGGAGAAAACAACAATCCTTTGTTCATAGAACAATCGTATTGTTTACATTACATTAATTAGAAGCAATAATCTGTTGCTTGCAACTTAATACTGGAGGGGGTTCGGCTGATAACCTGAAGGTGGATTATTAGTCATTGATGCAGTTGGATGGCGGTCTATGTATAATGTTGTAATGCCCAATAAAGTTCCAAAGGAGTCAAGATGATTAGTATATGCATGTATTGCTTTCTCGATGTTTGTCAATTGCCTCGCTGTAATTTGTTCACCCAGCATGTTATCTATCTTAAGGAGAGCCACCTCTAGTGAACTATGGATCCCGGTCCTTTTCTTTTATATACAATCTACAAACGGTTTAATGCTTTGTGTTTACTTTCTGCAAACTATTACTTCCTTCCATTTGATACGTTTAATCCTTTGTTTTCAGCAAAACCGGTGAGATTGACAACCTCATCGCAAGTTAGAGACCGAGTTCTGTGGTTGTGTTGTGCAGGTCTCCATGTTGCTACTAGCACTGGTAGTGCGCCCTGCCAAGGCTCAACTAGCAACACCTTTGGGGTGTTTCCTTCCTCCTACTGGTTCGATTAAACCTTGGTTTCATAACTGAGGGAAACTTGCTGCTGTGCTCATCATACCTTCCTCTTGGGGTTCCCAACGAGCTCTACATCAACATTGAGCCATCAGTACCCCTTCTATGGAGGGTTTTTGCCCTCATATTTTAGTGTATGCATCCTATTATTGCTTTTTGGGAAGAGGTACTCTATACCTAGTGAGTTCGTGGTTGATACGTCCATTTTGCAGCACTATTCTATGTCATAATTCACTATTATTCATTGATATATTTCGTATTGAGAGGTGATACTTTTGGATCATGGACCGCTGCAGTCAGGATTCTGATGGAAAAGGTGCTGTTTGGAGGCAAAATTCGCGAAGATTAGAAAATCCTGGAAAATATACGGAAAATCCTATTTTTCCAGAAGACAAAGGAAGCCAGAAGGGGGGCTGGAGATGGGCAAAAGGGGGCCCACACCACCACCTGGCGCGGGCAGCCCTAGGCCGCGCTAGCAGGTGGTGTGGCCGCCCTAGCCCACTCCAGGCTCTCCCCTTTGGCGTATATTATCTTCCCGAAACCCTAAGACTCGGGGAGCGACCACAGAAAGATTCCGCCGCCTCTACGGGGCAGAAAACACCGAGAGAGAAAGATCTCTCCGGCAGACAGATTTCTGCCAGGGGAATTCGTTCTCGGAGAGGGGAGATCGTCGCCATCAACACCACCATCAAGCTGGACTTCATCGGGATCATCATCATCATCATCACCATCATCATCATCATCATCAGCAGCACCCTCATCACCGTCTCCATATTGCTGTAACAATTGAGTTGAATCTTGCATTAGTTCTTAGGGGAAACTTTCCCGGTGTTGATTACTCTTTGTAGTTGATGCTATTGAGTGAACCATTGAATTATTGTTTATGTTCAGATTGTTATACATCATTATTCCATCTCTGATCATGATCCATATGATGTCTTGTGAGTAGTTCGTTTTGTTCTTGAGGACATGGGAGAAGTCATGTTGTTAGTAGTGGAGTTGTGTTGAGAAAGATTCAATAGTTTGTTATTTAAGTTGTGGTGTACTTCTTCTAGTGGTGTCATGTGAACGTCGACTACATGACACTTCCCCTATATGGCCTAGGGGAATGCATTGTGTATTTGGATACTAATTGTAGGGGTTGCCGGAGTGACAGAAACCTGAACCACCGTTAGGAAACCATTGCACGAGGGACGTAAGGGTCTTATAGTTTAAAGCTGTGGTTAGGTTTCTACCTTAATTACTTTCTTGTACTTACGGATGTTTGCAAGGGGTATAATCACAAGTATGTATTAGTCCTAGGAAGGTCGGTACATTAGCACAGGTTCACCCACACAACATAAGCTAAAGAAGATTAATCAACTATATGAAGTGAAAGCACTTGACAATCTTCCCATGTGTCCTCGAGAACGTTTGGTCATCTTAAGTAATACAACCGGATTGTCCTTTGCTGCATAAAGGATTGGGCCACTTGCTGCATTTATTCCTACTGTCTTTTATTTACTCGTACTTTGTTTACTTACTTTATCAAAAACCCCTAAAAATCCGTTTGCTAAGTGTTTGCAGAGAATTTCTGATCCATACCACTAGCCAGCACCTTCTGCTCCTTGTTGGGCTCGACACTCGTACTTATCGAAAATACTGCGATACACCCCCTATACTTGTGGGTCATCAAGACTATTTTATAGCGCCGTTGCCGGGGAGTGAAGCGCCATTGGAGAGTGGAACTGGTAAAGGAAACTTCTATTGTGAGTATTGTTTACTTCTGCTAGTTGCTTTATTTTCGTTATGAATAATCCGCTGAGTTTCTTATTTGGTAATGCTACTACCACTGCTAAGGTAGTAGATGAACCACCACCCGCTGAGAATGATACTTTTAAAATACCTACAAGAATTATTGATCGTGTTATGGATACCTACTATGTTGGGGATGGAACTGTCCATCCCGGTGATCATTTAATCTTTATACACGAATTATGCAGGTTGTTCAAGTGTGCATGTATTACTACATATCAAGTTAAGAAGAAGTTATTCTCATTATCACTAAAATGAAGAGCTGAGGAATGGTATAAGCTGCTGAAGAATGGTCAAGCTCTGGAATGGGAGGAAATAGTGCCTCTCTTTTATTCAAAGTTTTATCCTCCTAGTGAGATTCATAAAGATCGGAATCAAATATACAACTTTTGGCCTCTGGATGGAGAGAGTACGACTCAAGCTTGGGGGAGATTGAAGTTACTAATGCTCAAATGTCCCATTCATGAGCTCCCCAACAATATTATTATTAATAACTTTTATGCAAGGCTCCCTCTACATGATAAGGATTTATTGGATGCTTCTCATGCTGGATCATTCACTCGTATGGAAGAAGAAGCTAAATGGGATCTTCTGGACCGTATTCAAGACAATGCTGAAGCTTGGGAGAATGACAAAGGTAGAAAGTCAGGTATAAATTATGATTATGAATGCATTGAATCTTTTATGGGAACTGATGACTTTCAAAATATTAGTAATGCTTATGGTCTTGATTTGCAAGTTACTACGAATTGCTTTAGAGCTTTTGCTTCCTATATCGAAATTCCAAAAAGGGGATGGAATAAATACCATGCACCTTACAAAGATATTGTTGACTGTGTCCCTATTGGGAGTGTTGAGTATTGCATTATTGATCCCATCTTACCTGAACCTTATATCGAGAAGATTCCCTTCCCAGAAAAGGTAAAGGATCATCCTATGATAACTAATGTAATCACCAAAAGTGAAAAGAGAACTGTAAAACCCGATGAACAAATAAACGTTGAACCTGTGGTAGCAATTGTGAAAGACCTTGTCACTAAAAGCATAGAAGATGCACACATAGTCTTTTGTGAGGATTCTTCTAATATTGTTTCACATCCTAATAGAACTAAAAAAGCTAGTGTTCCTGTGCTTTCTGTTAGAATTGGTGAGGATTGCTATTATGGTTTATGTGATATTGGTGCAAGTTCAAGTGCTATTCCTTATGAGCTTTACTGAGAAATTATGCATGAAATCAGTCCTTGCGAGTTGGAAGAGATTGATGTGGTTATTCACCTTGATAATAGAGAGACCATCTCTCCAATTGGTATTGTACGAGATGTGGAAGTTCTTTGTGGTAAGATTAAGTACCCTGCTGATTTTCTAGTACTCGGTTCAGCTGCTAGTAAAAATTATCCTATTATTTTTGGTAGACCTTTCTTGAGTACTTGTGGAGCCATTATAGATTGCAAAAGGGAGAAAATCTTGACTAATTTTGCTGGGGAATCTTATGAGTTTAATTTCTCGTAATTTGCTAAAGAACCTTGTAAAGAGGAAACCCATAATGAGGATTTTAGAGTTGAACAACTTGCTTCTATTTCTCTTACTCCTAACAATGCTTTGTAGCAATTTATGGAAGATCATGAAAGTGAAATCTTCATGGAAGAAAGGAATGATATTGACAGGATTCTCCGTGATCAGCCTAAGATGCTTAAGCATGACTTGCCTGTAGAAGACTTGGGTACCGCGTTGCCACCTAAAAAGGATCCGGTTTTTTATCTAAAACCTCTCCCTGATGATCTTAAATATGCTTATATTGATGATAAAAAGATATATCCTGTTATTATTAGCGCTAAACTTTTAGGAAAGGAAGAAGAAAGGCTATTGGAGGTTTTGAGGAAACACCGAGGATCTATGGGCTATACTCTAGATGATTTAAAAGGGATTTCACCCACTATATGTCAGCATTCTATCAACATAGAACCAGATGCAAAGCCGGTAGTTGAGCACCAACGACGTTTAAATCCTAGGATGAAGGAAGTGGTAAGGAATGAGGTATTGAAACTCCTTGATGCTGGTATTATTTACCCTATTGCTGATAGTGAATGGGTTAGTATTGTTCATTGTGTTCCTAAAAAAGGAGGTATTACCGTTGTTCCTAATGATAATGATGAGCTTATTCCTCAAAGAATAGTAGTAGGCTATAGGATGTGCATCGATTTTAGAAAAGTCAATAAAGTTACTAAAAAGATCACTACCCGCTTCCTTTTATTGATCAAATGTTGGAAAGGTTGTCTAAAAAGACCCATTTTTGTTTTCTTGATGGTTATTCTGGTTTCTCTCAAATTGCTGTTAAACAACAAGATCAAGAAAAAACTACGTTTGCCCTTATGGAACTTATGCTTATAGACGTATGCCTTTTGGTTTATGTAACGCTCCTGCTACTTGTCAAAGGTGCATGTCTGCTATCTTTCATGGTTTTTGTGAGGGAATTGTAGAAGTGTTCATGGATGATTTTTCTGTCTACGGAACTTCTTTTGATAATTGTCTGCACAACCTTGATAAAGTTTTGCAGAGATTGAAGAAACTAATCTTGTTCTTAATTGGGAGAAATGCCACTTCATGGTTAATGAAGGGATTGTCCTCAGGCATAAAGTTTCTGTAAGAGGCATAGAAGTTGACAGAGCTAAGGTTGAGACAATTGAGAAGATGCCATGCCCAAGAGACATCAAAGGTATTCGTAGTATCCTTGGTCATGCTGGTTTCTATAGAAGGTTTATGAAAGACTTTTCTAGGATATCAAAACCCCTCACTAATCTTCTTCAAAAAGATGTACCCTTTGTTTTTGATAATGATTGTAAGGAAGCTTTTGAAACTCTTAAGAAGGCTTTAACTACAGCCCCTATTGTTCAACCACCTGATTGGAGTTTACCCTTTGAAATAATGTGTGATGCTAGTGATTTTGCTGTAGGTGCTGTCCTTGGGCAACGAATTGATAAGAAGTTAAACGTTATCCATTATGCTAGTAAGACTCTAGACGCTGCTCAAAGGAATTATGCTACTACTAAAAAGGAATTTCTAGCTGTCGTTTTTGCTTGTGATAAGTTTAGGCCCTACATTATAGACTCAAAAGTCACCATTCATACAGATCATGCTGCTATTAAATACCTTATGACGAAGAAGGACGCTAAGCCTAGGCTTATTAGATGGGTGCTACTTTTACAAGAGTTTGATCTACATATAGTAGATAGGAAGGGTGCTGAAAACCCTATAGCTGATAATTTATCTCGATTAGAAAACATCTCTTTTGACCCTATGCCTGTTAATGATAGTTTCCCAAATGAGCAGTTAGCCGCAGTAGGGGTAAGCTCGCGAGGGAGCCCTTGGTATGCTGATTATGCTAACTTTATTGTCTCAAAGTATTTGCCTCCAACTTTTACAGCTCAGCAAAGGAGGAAGTTCTTCTATGATTTGAGGCATTATTTTTGGGATGACCCTCACTTATACAAAGAAGGAGTGGATGGTATTATGCGAAGATGTGTTCCAGAATATGAACAAAAGGAGATATTGCGTAAATGTCATGGTAGTTCTTATGGAGGACATCATGCAGGAGATAGAACTGCACAAAAGGTGCTACAATCAGGTTTCTACTGGCCTACCCTTTTTAAAGATGCAAGAAAATTTGTTTTATCTTGTGATGAATGTCAGCGTGTTGGTAATATTTCTAGACGCAATGAAATGCCTATGAACTACTCTCTAGTTATTGAACCTTTTGATTGCTGGGGATTTGACTTTATGGGTCCTTTCCCTCCCTCGAAAGGTTAGACTCATATTCTTGTTGCCGTTGATTATGTTACTAAGTGGGTAGAAGCCATTCCTACGAAGAGTGCTGACAGGGAAACTTCTCTAAAAATGCTTAAGGATGTTATCTTTCCTAGGTTTGGAGTGCCTAGGTATCTCATGACCGATGGGGGTTCTCATTTCATTCATGGTGGTTTTAGAAAGACCCTTGCTAAATATGATGTTAATCATAGAATTGCTTCAGCCTATCACCCCCAAACTAGCGGGTAAGTAGAGTTATCAAATAGAGAAATTAAATCCATCTTGCAAAAGACTGTTAATAGATCTAGAAAAAACTGGGCTAAAAAGTTGAATGATGCTTTATGGGCTTACAGAACTGCCTACAAAAATCCTATGGGGATGTCTCCTTATAAAATGGTTTATGGGAAAGCTTGTCACCTACCTTTAGAATTAGAACATAAAGCCTACTAGGAAGTTAAAGAACTAAATAGAGATTGTAAGCTCACTGGTGAGAAAAGATGATTTGACTTAAGTTCTTTAGATGAATGGAGGAGTGAAGCCTATGAAAATGCTAGGCTCTTTAAGGAAAAAGTTAAAAGATGGCATGACAAGCGAATACTTAAGAGAGAATTTCATGTTGGTGAGAAAGTTCTATTGTATAGGTCTCGTCTCAGATTTTTGCAGGAAAACTACTGTCAAAATGGGAAGGACCTTTCGTTATTGAATAAGTATACTGTTCAGGAGCAATAAATTTAATTTCTTCTTTAAAAGACAATACTACACAAGTAGTGAATGGGCAGCGACTCAAACACTATATTGCTGGAGATTCTTATAATGAAGATGTTGATGCCTTTCAAGTTATAACTCCAGAAATATTTATTAAGGACCGAATTCAGAGACCTGCAGAGTCCGCTTTCAAATAGGTAACAGTTCTGGTAAGAAAAGTTCCACGAAAATACTATCCAACTATATTTTTGCAGTTTTTAGTCAATAAGGAAAGTTACGAAGCGAAAAAGGGACGGAAATGGAGCCAAGGTGGCCCACACCACCCTGTGGCGTGGGCCCACCCCTGGCCATGCCACCAGGTGGTGAGGCCACCCCAGACTCCGCCTCCGACCCGTTTTCGCCCAGTACCTTCCTTTTGTTATGAAACTTCGTAATATATAATCCCCTCGGATCTCCCGAGGTTCGTATATCGTGTTTTCGTCGTGTTTTTGTTTCGATCTGTTTCTGCCAGGTAGAGTCCCAGATTTGGAGCCACAATGTCTTCCTCTAGGTCAGCCAAGGGAGATTCCTTAGAAGATATCATCAACCCATACATGAGAGAGTTGAAGATTCATCCCAAGGAGCTGATGTTCGAAGATGGGGAGGTCCAGATAAAAGAGGTTCAAGGCCCTAAAGGTGAAGGAAGTCTGGAGGACAGGATGGAAGCACTGGAGCAAGAAGTCTTTAGGTACAAGAAGATGGCAGAGCGCGAAGTGGATATCATCCATAAGATTTGTTCCAAACTCATCACCGAGCACCAAAAGGAGACTGCTGAACTCAAAGACGATGTCCTCTCACTCCGCCAAACAACCAACGAACTGCAAGCATAGTTCTATGATGTTCAGAATCAAAACTGTGTGTATGAGGTTAGGTTTAAACGCATGTGTTGCTGCAAGTTTCAGGATGTTGGAAACCACGGTGTCCTTTGTTGATGGGAAGCCCTTACCCTGGAAGTCGGATGAAGATGAGAGGATACCACCACCACCTAAGGAGTAATTCGTCATCAGGTTTGGCATCCCCTTGGTTTGTTCCAAGCTTGGGGGAGTGCCGCGGTATCACATCACTATCTTCTATTTTTTACCATTTTAGTAGAGTCATATCATGAATAGAGGAGTTATTATGTAGGATGGTTTGCATTATGGAAGTGTCCCCTCTCTTGTTAGATATGTATCCCTTGGTGTGAGTTGCCGTAATGGAATATTAATGAGAAGTTCTATCATTCACTCTTTTACATAGCTTATATTAGTTTTCAATTTGTGGTTATATGATTGATCTTGTTGTTAGTATTGGTATCACTTTGGGATCATTGAGTTAATTCAGTTGGTTTTGGCAAACCTGGCTCGGTCAGTAGCAGCACTATTTTTGAGAGTTGAATGAAAAGATAGAAGTACTCTAAAA
This sequence comes from Avena insularis, assembly GCA_023614405.1. Classification (NCBI taxonomy): domain Eukaryota; kingdom Viridiplantae; phylum Streptophyta; class Magnoliopsida; order Poales; family Poaceae; genus Avena; species Avena insularis. The sequence continues at coordinate 976,607 of JAJUPC010000125.1, read as the reverse complement.
GAAAAATAATTTCATCATCTTTCTTTCTTGATTTGCTCATAAGTTTAGTATTCTCTAGTTAAGGTCTTTTGTGCTTCCAAGGAAGATTGCATGTTTGTCTTTATCGCTTGTATGTTTGTTTGTTTCCTTCAACTCTTATACTTGCTACCCAACCTTGCTAGCCAAAAATCTGTACTGAGAGGGAATTCTTCTCGTGCATCCACCTCCTTTAAACCAAAACCTTTGCCATTTGTGTCCACCATACCTACCTAGTAGCATTATTACTATTCCAAGTAAATTCTTGTTTTATCTACCTCCCAAATTAAATTTGTTATGTGAAAATTAGTGATTAAATCTCTCATGAACTTGATGGCACACTTTACTTTCTTGCATTTAATAAACTTGAACCATTGGGTCCTTCTTTGTTGCGTATATGCTTGCGCTTTATGAGTTGAAGTTAGCAGAACCATGTATCATGGGGACCGCTTTCAACACTTCATGGGTACTTGTACCTAGTTGATATCATGTTCTTTTGCTTATGGATCCCGGTGGTGTGAAATAAAAGTGGAACTTGTAAGATCATGGAGTTTATATGTGTGTTAGAGAAACACCTGGGCCGCTAGCCTAATCCATGCCTAATCATGGTGGAAACTTGCAGGATAACTATAGTGAGCATTCTATGAAGCATCCTCAATAAAAAACTATGCAAATAGCAAATAAAAAGATCGCTGAGATGCTCATTGTCTGCTTGCCTTGTCATTTTGATTATGGGATAGCTCCTGTGTCATGTGCAAGGGGTACCCCGTTGGCGGTTCTCAATGATACGCATGTATTTACAATGACAAGAGCTTACTCGTGATAGAAGTTGAGTAGCATGAGGTTCGGTACTCATAAGTAAGGGGCATGGGGATTCAATTTATAACTTGTCAAGCATATCCTGTTAGTTGTGTCACTTTAACCTTAACCACCAAAAGATGCCTATGATAGGGGCAATGAGAGCTGAAAGCTAGAAAGTATCCTAATTTTTGGGAGCTCTTTATGAGACTTGCAATCCCTGCTTCCCTCTACGAAGGGCCTTTCTTTTACTTTTTAGTTGAGTCAGTAAACCTACTCCCTTCTACCTCAGCAAGTATTTTGAGTTGTTGTATTTCATTCATTCATATGATGATCTATTCCAATCATGTTTCTTATGTTCCTTCTTTTGCACATTGCTCTTATCTTGATGTTTACTACTTTGAAAGCTATCATTGAAAACCAGTCATTTGTGAACTCCAGCAAATTATCAACTATTCTTCGACCAAGAGCTAAGTTTGCCATTACCAATTATGATTTACTTTATGTATCTTTATTGTGTTTCCTTTACTCATTGCAAGTTGAGTTATATAATAGTGAGTTGTCTTCTTTTATGATCTATGTATTGATGAATGTGATGCTTCTTGTCCGTATTCTTTTATCGACTCTTCACTCCATAAACCTGAGGCCATGTTTATTGAGCTCAGTTTCACTTGGGGACAAGCGAAGTCTAAGCTTGGGGGGAGTTGATACGTCCATTTCGCATCACTATTCTATGTCATAATTCACTATTATTCATTGATATATTTCGTATTGAGAGGTGATACTTATGTTATTTCATCTGTTTTTGCATGGTTGATGACTTTTGGAGCATGGACCGCTGCAGTCAGGATTCTGATGGAAAAGGTGCTGTTTGAGGCAAAATTCACGAAGATCAAAAAATCCGGGAAAATATATGGAAAATCCTATTTTTCTAGAAGACGAAGGAAGACAGAAGGGGGACTGGAGATGGGCCACAGGGGGCCCACACCACCCCTAGCGCGGGCAGCCCTAGGCCACGCCAGCAGGTGGTGTGGCTGCCCTGGCCCACTCCAGGCTCTCCCCTCTGGTGTATATTATCCTCCCGAAACCCTAAGACTCGGGGAACGACCATAGAAAGATTCCGCTGCCTCTGCGGGGCGAAAAACACCGAGAGAGAAAGATCTCCGGCAGATAGATTTCTGCTCGGGGAATTCCTTCCCGGAGAGGGGAGATCGTCGCCATCAACACCACCATCAAGCCGGACTTCATCGGGATCATCACCATCATCATCATCAGCAGCAGCACCCTCATCACCATCTCCATATTGCTGTAACAATTGAGTTGAATCTTGCATTAGTTCTTAGGGGAAACTTTCCTGGTGTTGATTACTCTTTGTAGTTGATGCTATTGAGTGAACCATTGAATTATTGTTTATGTTCAGATTGTTATACATCATTATTCCATCTTTGATCATGATCCATATGATGTCTTGTGAGTAGTTCGTTTTGTTCTTGAGGACATGGGAGAAGTCATGTTGTTAGTAGTGGAGTTGTGTTGAGAAAGATTCAATAGTTTGTTATTTAAGTTGTGGTGTACTTCTTCTAGTGGTGTCATGTGAACGTCGACTACATGACACTTCACCTATATGGGACTAGGGGAATGCATTGTGTATTTGTCTACTAATCGTAGGGTTGCCGGAGTGACAGAAACCTGAACACCCGTTAGGAAACCATTGCACAACGGACATAAGGGTCTTAGAGTTTAAAGTTGTGGTTAGGTTTCTACCTTAATTACTTTCTTGTACTTACGGATGTTTGCAAGGGGTATAATCACAAGTATGTATTAGTCCTAGGAAGTTCGGTACATTAGCACAGGTTCACCCACACAACACTTAACAAGCTAAAGAAGACTAATCAACTATATGAAGCGAAAGCACTTGACAGTCTTCCCATGTGTCCTCGAGAACGTTTGGTCATCTTAAGTAATACAACTGGCTTGTCCTTTGCTGCATAAAGGATTGGGCCACTTGCTGCATTTATTCCTACTGTCTTTTATTTACTCGTACTTTGTTTACCTGCTTTACTGAAAACCCCTAAAAATCCGTTTGCTAAGTATTTGCAGAGAATTTCTGATCCATACCACTGATGCGCTCGACTTTCGACGTAGAACTCATTGGGAACCCCAAGAGGAAGGTACGATGAATATAGCAGCAAGTTTTCCCTCAGTTATGAAAACAAGGTTTAATCGAACCAGTAGGAGCAAGGAAACACCCCAAAGGTGTTACTAGCTGAGCTTTGGCAGGGCGCACTACCGGTGCTAGTAGCAACGAGGAGACCTGCACAACACAACCACAAAACTTTGTCCCCAACTTGCAATGAGGTTGTCAATCTAACCGTGTTTTGCAGAAACAAAGGATTAAACGTATCGAATGGAAAGAAGTAAAAGTTTGCAGAAAGTAAACACAAAGAAGTAAAAGATTATAGATTGTATGTAAAGTGAAAGGACCGAGATCCATAGTTCACTAGAGGTGGATCTCCTTAGATAGATAACATGCTGGGTGAACAAATTACAGCGGGGCAATTGACAAACACCGAGAAAGCAATACATGCATATACTAATCATCTTGACTCCTCTGAGACTTGATTGGGCATTACAACATAATACATAGACCGCCATCCAACTGCATCTATGACTAATAATCCACCTTCAGGTTATCGTCCGAACCCCCTCCAGTATTAAGTTGCAAGCAACAGATTATTGCTTTACGAACTGCGTGTAAAGTAAACAATACGATTGTTCTATGAACAAAGGATTGTTGTTTTCTCCCTAGTAGCAACAGCACATCTAGTACCTTAGAGATTTCTGTCACTTCCCCATATTACCAGAGGCATGAACCCACTATCGAGCATAAATACTAACTCTTGGAGTTGCTAGCATCTACTTGGCCAAGATAGCTACTAACAACGGAAAGCATGCAAGATCTCAAATAACAAAGACATGATAGAATCAATAATCAATCTGGAATAGAATCTCAATATCCATCGGATCCCCGCAAACACAACATGTATGAATTACCAATAGATGATCTTGATCATGAACGGAGCTCACAAGATCTAAACATGAAAGCACAAAGGAGGAGAAACCAGCCATCTAGCTACTACATGGATCCGTAGTCCAAGGATGAACTACTCACGCATCACACCAGAGGCTTGCATGGTGATGAAGAAGGCCTCTGTGGTGAATTCCCTCTTCAGGTGCCGGAAGAGCTTCAGATCCCTCCCGATCTAGGGATGGAGATGACGGCGGTTACAGACTCTTTCATGGATTTTTGATCGGGTACTTAGGGTTTTCGTCCCGAGGGCAACTTATAGGCGACAGGAGAGGCCGAGGGGGTGCCGGGAGCCACCATACCACCCCCTGGCGCGGGCCTAGCCTGGCCGCGCGGCAGGTGGTGTGGCCGGCCCCTGGCTCTTCTCCGTCTCGTATTCTGGCACTTGACCCCTTTCGGAAAAATAGGCACTTTGGCTTTTGTCCTGTCCAATTCAGAGAATATTCATTTTCTGACTTTCCTGGAACCAAAAACAGCAGAAAACAGGCAGCTGGCACTGTGGCTCTTGTTAATAGGTTAGTCCAAGAAATCATAATAAAAGTACTCCAAAGTTGGAACAAAACACAAGAAAGTGGATAAAACTAAGCATGGAACATCAAAAATTATAGATACATTTGCAATGTATCAACATCCCCAAGGTTAACTCCTGCTCGTCCTCGAGTAGGTAAGTGATAAAAAGAAATAATTTTTGAGGTGACATGCACCATCAAAGGCTTGATCAAAGTATTTGCAAAACATTCAAGGCTGGGATCATAGTACTTCAATCATAACACGAAAGACAAAGTTCTAGCAATAAGCAAAGAAACTATGATGCAACATGAAAAGGCATAAACAAAAGATTCATGAATAACATGCTTTGCAAGACGTTTATTTGTTTCACATAAAGAAAACATAGCATAATAGTATTCAGCTTGTCCCTCAATAGAGTAGCAAATATAAATGCATAGGACACCTTCAAAGTTCATAAGAGTGACTAGATACAATAGTTTCAAACAAGCAATAACAAGTTATGCATCAATGAACTAGTCTTGGGACAATGCACATAGAACTAAGAATGGCCACTATGCTCTCAAAGTAGGTGCATAAAGATAGAAGGTGGAGACTCAATATAATGGTGGAATAAAGGCCTTTTGTAAAAGGAAGTAGGGATTCAAGTCTCATAAAGAGCTTCCAAAAATTATGGTACTTATAGCTTTCAGCTCTCATTGCCCCTATCATAAGCATCTTGAAGTGATTAAGGTTAAAGTGAACAAACTATGGTGTACATGCTTGACGAAGTATAAGTCAGAAATCTCATGTTCCTTGTATACGAGGGTCGCTCCTCATGCTACTCAAGTTTAGTCACCGGTAAGTTCTTGTCATCATAAGTACATGTGTATCATTGAAAACCGCCAACGGGTACCCCTTGCCCGATGATACGGAAGAATCCCCATATCAAAATGACAAGGCAAGCAGACAACAAGCATCTCAGCATTCTTCTTATTTACCATGGGAATATGGTGCTTTTTTCTCTCTTTCCTCTTTTCATAGTATCTCTTATTTTTCTTTTTCTCTTTTTCTCAATATAGGACTCTTTTTTTATAAGAAGAATGCTTCATAGACAACTCATTATGGTTACGCTGCAGGTTTCCACCATGTCAGCATGGATTAGACCAGCGGCCGAGGCGTTTCTCTAACACATATACATAACTCCATGGACTTACAAGCTCCCCTTTCATTTCACACCGACGACATCCATATACAGAAGAGCATGATATCAACTAGGTACAAGTACCAAGTGCAATGTTGAAAGCGTTCCCCGTGAAAGCATGGTTCTGCTAATTCCCAACAAATAAGTGCAAGCATATACAACATAGAAGACACAATGGTTCAAGTTTATTAAAGGCAAGTAAAGTAAAGTGTGCCATCAAGTTCGTGAGAGCTTTAATCACTAGTTTTCTCATAACAAGAGGAAGGTAAACAAAAGCATGGATATACTTGTAATAGCATAAGCTAGTAGGTAGGTATGGTGGACTCTTTGGAATAACTTGGTTTAGGAAGTTGGATGCATGAGTGGAACTCATACTTGGTTGTGGAGGCTAGCAAAAGACTGGGAGCGACAAACTAAGAGAGCAATAATGGCCATAATCATACAGAGCGACAAAACATCATTGATCAAAGCATAAAGTGATACTACAAGTTGAAAACTAAAGGATCATAAAGGCTATGGTGACTTGAGATAGTCATAACATGGTGTGAGCATGTGCCAAGTCAACCCAAATAAAGCATCAAAGGAGAATACCACTATACTATGCTTTAATATGCTAAAACAACGCATGATTCATCCAAGGCACATTAAGCAATCTCAATTGTTTATAACAAGTCATGCTACAACAAAAATACTAAGCATAAAGCCAAAACAATATCAAGCATGACATGACAAAGCATAGGCCACAGTCAAAAACGAGCTCTTTTTACCACATAAGCATGAACTTTCCTACTCTTTTCCAAACCAAACCAAACTATTTGCAAACCAATGTATGAAAGAGGGGGCCCAACCAACTTATTCAGAAAACTAAGCAAACCAAGCAAACTAAAAACCAAAACGAAAACGAAAAAGAAGACGCTCCAAGAAAAACACAACTGTGCATGAAACAATAAAAATGAAGCGTTTGGAAGAACCTGGAATTTTTATTGATGAAGAAGGGGGATGCCTTGGGCATCCCCAAGCTTTGATGCTTGTACTTCTTGGATATTTCTTGGGGTGACACACGTGGCATCCCCAAGCTTGAGCTTTAGTCCATCCTTTATCTCATCACTCGTTCCTTCCATACACCTGAAATTTTTCCTTCATACAAAACTTCACACAATCTCATTAGCAACATTAGTGCACTTAAGATAAATAAGTCTTAAGGTTCAGTTTCAACACCAAATAAACTTCCATTAGAACATTAGCTACTATAGCACTTCCCTCAAAAAGCTAAATTCCCCAAAAGAACTCAAGAAGGAACTAACAAGAAGCAAATGCAGAAAATGGCAGAAATCTGTCAAAACAGACCAGCAGGTAAAGACGAATTTTTTCGAAGACCTTCTGTTGATCAAATAAAAAAGTGTTGAACTAACGAAAGTTAGATAACAACCTGGGTCAGAATCACAAAAAATTATAGCTCATTCCGACATACAGAGTTCTCTCAGGAATTTTTACGGTGAAGCACAAAAATCTGTTTCGGGACAGCAACTTTCCCAATCATTACTTCACTCTCATTAGAGGTTACTCTTGGCACAAAAAGCAAATAAAAAGGATAAGGAGAGGTTATTACAGAGGTAATAACTTACAAGACTCATCTAAAACTTTTGGGTTATCTCCCAATAAGTACTTTTCTTTAACGCCTTTAAGTTAGGCATGAAAATTTGAGAAGATGCTCACATAGAAAATATGAATTGAAGTAAAAGAGAGCATCAAAAAGCAAATTCGAAGCACATTTAAGTCTAACCCTCTTCCTATGCATAGGAATCTCGTATGCAAATAAATTCACAAAGAACAAAGTGACATGTATAGGAAGATAAAACGAGAATAACTTGAAAACTTTCAGCACATAGAGAGGTGTTTCAATACCATGAAAACTTCTACAACCATATTTTCCTCTCTCATAATAATTTTCAGTAGCCTCATGAATAAACTCAACAATATAACTATCACATAAGGCATGCTTTTCATGATCTACAAGCACTAGAGCTTTATTATCAACATTTTCAAAAGAATCATCGGGAACATAACATTCACCCTCCTTTGATAAGCATGGGGGACAATCAAATAATGTAAGGGATAAAGACTTACTCTCATTAGAAGGTAGGCATGGGTAGATCCATTCTTCCTCCTTTTGTCCATCACTCTCCTCCTTTTTTTTTCATCTAATGAGCTTTCAGGTTCAGCAATTTCTTCTTCCATGGAGGTTCTAGCAGGCGGTGGTTCATCTATTACCTTAGCAGTCATAATACTGTTCCCAAATAGGAAACCGAGTGAGCTATCCATAATGAAATAGTGATTGGAGCAGAGCTAGTCATAAAGGCAACTTAAGAAAGGAACTAATTTTTTTTGTGTTTTTGAAATAAGAAAGCAAACTTGTAGAACTAATTTTTTTGTGTTTTTTTTGAAGAACAAAACAAGCAAACAAAGCAAAAAGAAAACTAAGCAAAACAAAAACAACAAAGTAAAGAGATTGGTTATGAGGGACTCCCCTTGTGAAGATGTCTTTGACTCCCCGGCAACGGCGCCAGAAAATCTTGATGCGCTCGACTTTCGACGTAGAGCTCGTTGGGAACCCCAAGAGGAAGGTACGATGAATACAGCAGCAAGTTTTCCCTTAGTTATGAAACCAAGGTTTAATCGAACCAGTAGGAGCAAGGAAACACCCCAAAGGTGTTACAAGCTGAGCAGGGCGCACTACCGGTGCTAGTAGCAACGTGGAGACCTGCACAACACAACCACAGAACTTTGTCCCCAACTTGCGATGAGGTTGTCAATCTCACCGTGTTTTGCGGAAAACAAAGGATTAAACGTATCGAATGGAAAGAAGTAAAAGTTTGCAGAAAGTAAACACAAAGCAGAAAAAGATTGTAGATTGTATGTAAAGTAAAAGGACCGGGATCCATAGTTCACTAGAGGTGGATCTCCTTAGATAGATAACATGCTGGGTGAACAAATTACAGCGTGGCAATTGACAAACACCGAGAAAGCAATACATGCATATACTAATCATCTTGACTCCTCTGAGACTTGATTGGGCATTACAACATAATACATAGACCGCCATCCAACTGCATCTATGACTAATAATCCACCTTTAGGTTATTATCCGAACCCCTCCAGATTAAGTTGCAAGCAACAGATTATTGCTTCTGAACTGCGTGTAAAGTAAACAATACGATTGTTCTATGAACAAAAGATTGTTGTTTTCTCCTAGTAGCAACAGTACATCTAGTACCTTAGAGATTTACATCACTTCCCATTACGGAGGCATGAACCCACTATTGAGCATAAATACTAACTCTTGGAGTTGCTAGCATCTACTTGGCCTAGATAGCTACTAACAACGGAAAGCATGCAAGATCTCAAATAACAAAGACATGATAGAATCAATAATCAATCTGAAATAGCATCTCAATATCCATCGGATCCCCGCAAACACAACATGTATGAATTACAAATAGATGATCTTGATCATGAACGGAGCTCACAAGATCTAAACATGAAAGCACAAAGGAGGAGAAACCAGCCATCTAGCTACTACATGGATCCGTAGTCCAAGGATGAACTACTCACGCATCACACCGGAGGCTTGCATGGTGATGAAGAAGGCCTCGGTGAATTCCCTCTCGTGAGTCTTGGGAAGAGCAGATCCCTCCCGATCTAGGGATGAAGATGGCAATGACTCTGAGACTCTTTCGTGGATTTTTGATCGGGTACTTAGGGTTTTTGTCCCGAGGGCAACTTATAGGCGGAATGAGAGGCCGAGGGGGTGCCGGGAGCCACCACACCACCCCCTGGCGCGGGCCCAGCCTGCCCGTGCGGCCAGGTGGTGTGGCCGGCCCCTGGCCCTTCTCCGTCTCGTATTCTGGCACTTGATCCCTTCCGGAAAAATAGGCATTTTGGCTTTTGTCCCGTCCAATTCCGAGAATATTCATTTTCTGACTTTCCTAGAACCAAAAACAGCAGAAAACAGGCAGCTAGCACTATGACTCTTGTTAATAGGTTAGTCCAAGAAATTATAATAAAAGTACTCCAAAGTTGGAACAAAACACAAGAAAGTGGTAAAACTAAGCATGGAACATCAAAAATTATAAATACATTTGCAATGTATCAACCACTAGCCAACACCTTCTACTCCTCGTTGGGTTCGACACTCTTACTTATCGAAAATACTGTGATACACCCCCTATACTTGTGGGTCATCAGTGGTCACCCCACGACTAACTTGTCCATGTCACCCGTACCCATAATAATAGTGTTTGGAAGCTAAATAATGACTCACACATGATATTATACTTTGGGATATAGCTTGAGCTATTTGGGTAGGTGTGTCCCGTATAAATGTTAAGTTTGTTTTGCTAAAGGAGGTTGTTTCAATATGGTGGGGATAGCAATGGTAACCATTTGACCTTCTACAAGAATGCAAAGTGCCCATAGTACTAAGTCACTTATAGAAGACAATATAAGCATTGAGCACCATTTATGTGGAATATAAGAACTATCACAAGATGGTACACTTGTAAGTTATCACTCCATAAAGCATATGAACAATCCAACCTAAAGCAATACCATTGATAGTTTGGTTTTCCCCCTTTTTCTATTTCAAGCAAGACATTCAATCAAACATGGCATTTATTCAAACATGGCATTCATTCATGCGATAGTTTATTTCAGTATCTCTTTCCTAAGCATGCAAAATGTCAATCATGGTGGTCCTATTTATTTCCAAGCATATCAAGCAATACTAAACATAACACTAAACAAATACACTCCAAGTTTCTACGATCATTCTATGTTGCTCAAAGAACAAAGTTTAGAGGTTTGCCAACCAAGAGTTTTATAGGTCCACTGGGGTGCCTTGGGTATCCCCAAGATTATGGTTTTCACCATTCTTGGATAGCTCTTGGTGTGGTGTTTCTCCATTCCCTGTCAAAAAACTTCAACACAAAACTTTCTCCCATTTCTTTTCTGTGAGGTGACATTAGTGGGTACGAAGATATCAAGCTAGATATGATAAAATTTCCAAATAAAATCTGTTCTAAAATTTTCAGAGAGTTACTAAAGCTGTGAAGATCCATACGATATCAAAAGACTCAAAATGAATCAAATCAAAATCCAAAGAGCCCACTCTTGCAACAAAACACGGATTTTGTCAAGAAAAACAATAGTTGAAAAATGCATTTATTTCGCCCACTTAAACATGTCAGGATTTTTTTACGATTTTTTGGGGTATAGATTATGAAAAGTTGCAACTACGGTATAAATATGAGAACAATCAAAGTTATAGAAAAATCATAGAATTTTGTTACAAAAAAGAGTTCATGCAAGAATTTTCTGCTCTATATGTTTTGTCAACTTTAAAACATCCAAATGGGTTCAACTTGGTACTTTATTGAAACATCCATAAACAAAACAAAAATAAAACTCTCTTCCTACAACAAGAGTTCAAAAATAAAATCTAAAAGAAAATAAACCAGGTTGCCTCCCGTAAAGCACTTTCTTTATAGCCATATAGCTAGGCTTACTTACTTATTTCAAGTGATGTGGAGATTATGTGGTAGCTTGTACCTTGGTGCTACCTCCTTCCTTGGAAAGTGTTCCATGCATAATACTAGGGTTACATGGTGTGTTCACACAAATCAAAATAATAGTCAAGTTAAAACATGGTAAAAAGCAACAGAAGATATGGAAACAATAATAACGAAGTCTCACCTTCTTCCTATGCATTGGCATTTTTATATGACTAAATCACAGCAAATAGAGGCATACTGATACGTTGCAAACTTATCCATAATTTTTGATGTTCCATGCTTGGTTTTATCTACTTTCTTATGTTTTGCCCGCACTTTGGAGTACCTTCTATAAACATTCTTGGACTAACCTATTAACAAGATGCCACAGTGCCAGCTGTCTATTTTTTGGTGTTTTTGGTACCAGGAAAGTCAGAAAATGAATATTCTCGGAATTGGACAGGACAAAAGGCAAAGTCAGTTTTTCACCGAGGGGGACACGGAGCCAGAATACAAGACGGAGAGGGGCCAGGGGCCAGCCACACCACCTGGCCGCGCCGCCAGGCCTGGCCCGCGCCAAGGGGTGGTCTGGCCGCCTAGGGCACCCCCTCGGCCTCCCCTTTCGCCTATAAGATTCCTCCGATACAGAAACCCTAAGTACGAGAGAAAAGTTCCACGAAAGAGTCTATAGCCGCCGTCATCTCCATCCCTAGATCAGGAGGGATCTGAAGCTCTTCTTGGCACCTTGCCAGAGGGGAGAATTCACCCTAGAGGCCTTCTTCATCACCATGCAAGTCTCCGGTGTCATGCATGAGTAGTTCATCCTTGGACTACTGGTCCATGTAGTAGCTAGATGGTTGGTTCTTCTCCTTTGTGCTATCATGTTTAGATCTTGTGAGCTCCGTTCATGATCAAGATCATCTATTTGTAATCCTACATGTTGTGTTTGCGGGGATCCGATGGATATTGAGATGCTATTTCAGATTGATTATTGATTCTATCATGTCTTTGTTATTTGTGATTTTGCATGTTTTCCGTTATTAGTAGATATCTTGGCCAAGTAGATGCTAGCAACTCCAAGAGTTAGTATTTATGCTCGATAGGGGGTTCATGCCTCTAGTAATCTGGGGAAGTGACAGAAATCTCTAAGGTACTAGATGTGCTGTTGCTACTAGGGAGAAAACAACAATCCTTTATTCATAGAACAATCGTATTCTTTACTTTACACGCAATGCATAATGCAATTATCTGTTGCTTGCAACTTAATACTGGAGGGGGTTCGGATGATAACCTAAAGGTGGATTATTAGTCATAGATGCAGTTGGATTACGGTCTATGTATAATGTTGTAATGCCCAATCAAATCTCAAAGGAGTCAATATGTTTAGTATATACATATTGCTTTCTCGATGTTTGTCAATTGCCCCGCTGTAATTTGTTGACCCAACATGTCATCTATCTTAAGGAGAGCCACCACTAGTGAACTATGGACCCCGGTCCTTTCTTTTATCATCAATCTACAACTGTTTACTGCTTTCTGTTTACTTTCTGCAAGCTATTACTTTCTTCCACACAATACGTTTAATCCTTTGTTTTCAGCAAAAACCGATGAGATTGACAACCTCACTGTAAGTTGGGGGCAAAGTTCTATGGTTGTGTTGTGCATGTTTCCAGATTGTTGCTGGCGCCGGTAGTGCGCTCTGGCAAAGGCCAGCTAGCAACACCTTGGAGGTATTTCCTTGCTCCTACTGGATTGATAACCTTGGTTTCATAACTGAGGGAAAACTTGCTGCTGTGCTCATCATACCTTCCTCTTGGGGTTTCCCAACGAGCTCGATATATTTTGGGTCATCACATACCTTTGCATATCATCAGTAGGTGAACACAACATATAATAACTAGAAGCATAAAGAGGGCACTTATCATCTCGTTTTTCAAAGTAGTTGCACTTACTAGAAGAAAATCTAATATTGTAACCATTCAAAGCACACGTTCATAGAGTTTTTCATGTAAAGAGGATTATAACTATCATTAAATTCATTAGCATGCTTTCCTATTTCAAAATAGTTGCTAGTACTATTTTCAATTTCAATGTCATGGTCTCAACAAGATTTTTACAAACCACATATATATTTTCTAGCAAGTTCATATTTCTCCTCTATGGTGAAACTAGGAGAACTCAAGAATAAAGTAGAAATCTTACTAATAAGAGCATCATCATGGATAACAAGTATATCATTTCTATCCTCATGTATTATACATGGAGGGTTATCAATAAGCATATGACCATCATCTAAAGCATTATCATATAGCATATCTAAGTAACACTCCTCATTATCAATAATTTTAGGAGTAGCATTACTAGCAAGCAAAGGAGCATTATTAGTTTCATCATAATAGCATGGGTTTTCATATATGGACATATAATTTTTAGTTGTACAATATCATAGCATGGGTTCTCATAAATGACAAATGAGTTTTGAGTTTGAGTATTACTATCATCTTTGAGAGGTTCCCATACATCCCCAAGCTTAGGTTGGACCATATCTTCTTCCTCTTCTTCATTCTTCTCTTCTTCTTTGGGGTGCATGGACATCCCCTAGTGTCGGGAGTGAACATATGAAGATCATGGAAAATGGGTTTGGTGGACAAGATCTGAGATCCATGGAGCCTGTTTTTGAATTTCTTTGAATCAATATTTTAAAGTTTCAAAAATTCTGAAAAAGCCTAGATGTTGACAATGAATTATTCTATGGTCCTACAAAACCTCAACAAGAAATATTTTTTATCTCGGCCTACACGAAAATGACAAATTCCAACAAATTTGGAGATTTTCGAATTTTGCACTTCCATCGCCAGAGATCTAGAAATTTCTCATTTTACATAGCTCAAAATACGAAATATTTCTCTTTGTTTTTTGCACGCCGGTAGAAATCATCATTAATTACAATTAAGATTTTTTTTAGATTTTCTGAAACTTCAAAAAATGTTGATTTTCAAAAAAAAAAATAACATACTCCATGGAGCCTGCCCTAATTGGCATTGAATGAGTACTCAATTCTGAGAGGATTTGTGGTTGGGCACAACCCCGTTATCATATCATTACCCAAGTTTATCTAATATTAATATTCCATGACACAAAAATGTTACTGTTGCGCATGTATTAACTCAAATTCCTCTGAATATTGAATTTATACATGCTTTGATAGGGGCAAGTGGACAGGTTGGCTGAACCTTGTCGAGAGATTAATGGAAATCAAACTTCAGATGAACCTGATCGTTTTCATTGGCACTTAATTTCAAAAGGTATTTTCTCGGTTAAGTCTATGTATGCAGACTATACGAACAGCCATACTAGTCCTTACGCAAATAGTTATGGCAGTTGAAGGTTCCAATAAGGGTAATGATTTTTATGTGGTTCCAAATTAAGAATATTTACTTATAGAATAACTTGGCAAAAAGGAGATGAAATGGTGTAATAAATTTGTCTTCTGTAACTCGGAGGAGTCTGTTGAACATTTATTCATTTTGTGTCCTTTTGTTCGCCAGTCTAGAGAGTTGTTCATTTTACTTCTAAAATTACTCCGCCAACAAATATTCTAAATATGATTGGAAATTGGTTAAATTGGCTAGATAAGAGTATAAAAGCTCATGTATGTGTGGGTGTTTGTGCCATTGTTTGGGCGATTTCACAAACATGTAATCCGTTACTTTCTTGCAGATTATCCACAGAGTTGTCTACCCAATATTCTTCTTGTTAAGCAAAGGGTATGGTGGCCGTTGTACAGGCTAGATTCAGCCGGGTTGGCTGGCAGCGGTCTAATAGACTTCAAGATGCATAGAGGATTCCTGTGTATTTTTTTTACTGATTCATGTTGCTACTTCGAGCCACCAATGGTTTATAAACTTTAAGCCCAAAAATCATGCAATAAATGAAGTTTGTGTGCACAATTTGATACGGAGGCGGGGGCGTTATTTCCCATTTTGAAAAAAGTAGAGCTCGTCCTCTAAATTGGTGCACTTATCACATGAAGATCATGGTGTTTAACCACCTCAGCTGTAAAGGGACCTACTAACAGGGTGACCATTGTAATTATGAGGGCACCATCTTTAGTGTATTTATTTTGTTGTAGATAAGTTTAGATACCAACCCAAAGCTCAACCATAATACACATCGCGGGGGTAAGATATGTGGAAAATTCTAGCTGGTCAACGTCATGATATGCAACAAACATTCGATTCCATCTTCTCCTTGTTGTTAGCTTTTCGTTCACGGAAATATTCGGTACATTGCACGGGATTTTTTCTATATATCATTATTACTGCATTTATGTCTAGGCGATTATTGGTACACCTATTTGCATTCGAACTCAGTTTATTTCAACTAAAAATGTCTCACGTTTTATTTTCAGCACTCACTGCAGGAGCATTATTGGTATTTTACAGTATTTGACATTGACATGACTCGATTTGTTTATCGACAAAATTTTCTAGTATCTCCATGCCCCTACCATTACACATTGAACTGTGGCCAAGAGGATTCTTCGATATGTTAAAGGTACGATTATGGTTGGAACTGCATTCCAAGGATCATTTTCTACACTTCTCAGTGCTTTTCAAATGCAGATTGGACATATTTTCTTGATGATAGATGTTCTACATGAGGATTTTCTATATTCTTTGGTTCCAATCTCATGTCATGGAGTGCTTGCAAACAAGCCAACATTTCACATTCTAGTACACAACCAGAATACAAGTCTCTAGACAATGCTACAGTTGAGTTGATTGGGTAGATACCCTACTTCGAGATCTTGGTGTTTCTCTTCAAGAAAAACCATGGCTACGGTGAATCTTGGTGCTACTTATTTGTCTACTAATCCAGTCGTTCATGTTCTGACAAAATATATTGAAATTGACTATCATTTTTCACGAAAGAGTTGCCAGTCAGCTGCTGTATATCAAGTTCATCTCCACTAAAGATCAAGTTGTGAATGGTTTTACTAAAACATTACCTATTGAGGGTTCATACGAGTTTTGGCATAATCTTAACTTGTCTGTAGGTTAAAATTAATGGGGGGGAGGCATATTTGTACCCTATGTGTAGAATGATATGGTGTAGTACACCAATCCATATACCATTCTTGTACGCCTACCATCAAGGGTTATTTTTTCGATCCATATAACACAGACACAATTCCTCCAACGAGGGTATCGCTTCTCGCTAGATTGACAGAGACTGGTGCAGTAATGCTCCTTCACGGTCAGTTCCCGTGGGTGCGCCCCACCCTTTGTATCTCTCCTCTATATCTTTATCCTCTCATCTTTCTCTCTCCTCTCCATAGTCTTCCCACAAATGAGATGAGGAACTCATCCCGACCCTGTCGCTTCTCGAAATTCTCTTTGTCCCATGCCCACCTCCTTCATCACCTCATCAGGGATGGCGATGCCATGGTGACCAGCATGGAGCCTAGAAAAGAAACCTAGTGTTTTGAGATGAGCCTGATATCTTTAGTTCATTGCGGAAAAAAGGTCTAAAGCAACCATACCTCTTTCGGGTCACGAAAATAAGCCGCATGAGATGTGTTATATCTTAGTGGCTTGTCCAACTACCTATGTTTGGACCAGACTTCACTCACTTATCACCTCTAACCATCACCCCTCAAGAGTGGTCAAACCATCGTTTGTTTTGAATAGCTAGAATCGACATATTATGTACCAGTGTGTGTGATGTCCATTCTTTTTTGGCTTAGGAAACGATATTAACTACAACAAACTTACATTTTTTTTGATAAAGGGAACCTATTCTAGTAAAAGCAATGTTTTGAAGAAAAGTTATGAGTGAGCACATTGATAGGTGCACACCCACGCATTTTTTTAGTTTTTCTTCTTCGTATCTCACAAAATATATAACAAAATGGATTCAAAACTCTGTAGGTTACTGAAAAACTTCAACATGGAAAAAATAGTTCAGAATTTTTTGGTGCAATTTCAAAATTTAGAATATTATAAATTCAAAATAAATTTCTTTAACTATACATTTGTGTAAAAAATCCAAAATATTTTTCTACATTTTATCTCAAATGTTTCAGCGAACTGTAAAGTTTAATTCTCGAAGCTTGTATGGTGCGAGTGGTAAAAAAATGTTGTTTGAGAGAAAAAAAAGCGTACCGTGGATCTTAATGCAACTATGAACAGTCCGGATAGGGGAGTGAACCTGAGTGCCTGCTCAGAACATCCTCTCTCTTGTGCAAGCTTAGTAAGCCACAGCTTTTGTCCAAAAATTTAGCGAAAAGGAAACAATAGTAGCAAGACACACCGATAGAAGGAGAAAAGCAACATAGCGTGCACGATTTCATTATGTTTCATTGCATGTTGTGTTTCATTGCATTTCAATTGGACAAACTTTTCTGAAACGTGACAAAACTTGATGATATCTAGTTGCACAAATCTTAAAGCAGTGAACCGACGGTTGAAAACACGCACGTGACCTACTGTGCACGGTAGAATCGCCGGGTATCTGATAGATAGAAGCATATTTTCCACTTGTCCCCCCGCCATCCAAGTGGATATACGTTTTGCTTTCAAAAAGAAAGTGGATATACGTTTTCAACGTCACGATCCAATGAGATTATGCTATAGTTCTTTAATAACGCAAACCCAACTACCCAACTAACTAATCAATATAGCATAGAATTACCTGTTCTCAGACGTACGTATATGTACTAGAAAATAAGGAAAAATTAGCAGTACTAGCAAGATGGCAACTTTAATTTAATTATCATGATACATGCATCTTCTTGCTGGCTTCCTTGCGCAGCCATGGACTTTTCCACGTCCTGAGGCTACAAATACCCATCAAACTCCAGCAATCTTCATCCAAGCCACCTACAAGCTAGTCATGACATCTACCAAGAGTACAAGTCGCCTTGCAATGTTCGCCCTGGCCATGGCCATGGCCATGGCGGTGGCGTCGGCGCAGAACACCCCGCAGGACTTCGTGAACCTGCACAACAGCGCCCGCGCCGCCGACGGCGTCGGCCCCGTATCGTGGGACAACACCGTAGCCAAGTTCGCGCAGGACTACGCGGCGAAGCGCTCCGGGGACTGCGCGCTGCAGCACTCTGGCGGGCCGTACGGGGAGAACATCTTCTGGGGGTCCGGCCAGTCGTGGACGGCGGCGGATGCGGTGAAGCTGTGGGTAGACGAGAAGAAGAACTACCACTACAGCACCAACACCTGCGACGCCGGCAAGGTGTGCGGGCACTACACGCAGGTGGTGTGGCGCAAGTCGACGCGCATCGGCTGCGCGCGCGTGGTCTGCGCCGGGAACCGCGGCGTCTTCATCACCTGCAACTACAATCCGCCGGGCAACTTCAACGGGGAGCGCCCGTTCCAGGCCCTTGACGCCGAAGCCAAGTAGTACGCGTGCGTGTACTTATGTACTCGTATAATCGTATTACCTACGTACATGTGTGCTTACGTCTTATGTACTTTACGTACGTATAAATAACCATCCGGCCTGCAGCTCGTGGAGCATGTAAATGTAATCGCACGCATATGCAAATAAATTGTCATCCTCTTATTTGTTGTTCAAATCTTGAAGATAGGCAAGATAACAAACACACAAACGACGACACAATAATAAAGAAACAATGTTGGTTGTAGCAAAAGCCACATACTTCCCCCGTTTCAAAATATTAGATGTTTCAGCTTTGTGAAATAAGTGAATCTAGACCCATTTAATGTTGAAATTTGATGAGTTTTGGGCTGTTGGCCTATTAGCAAAGTCCGAAATTCTCTTTGGCTCATTTGTGCATAGCAGCATATGGCAGTGCTAGTGGTGTCAAAGTTTAATCCTACATTGCTAGTTGAGTGAGAATTACACTTCCTTATATAATAGGGTGTTCCACCACTCACTAAGGTGTGAGAAGAAAAGCAGCTCTCACGCATTCCTCCTCCGACACCGCCCGCCTCGCCTCGCCACGTCTCGCCTCGTCACGACGCGCGCGCGGCGGGTTGCGGGTTGATTAATTATGAGTTATTAACGGACGCGTTAATTAGTCAGCCGTTTCCAATCTTTATGGAACATGGACTGAGTCCCACGATCTCCCTGACCTGCTCTATATAAGCCTCCGCGCTTACCCTAACACTACCTACACACGCGTCTCCTTCCAGTCTATCGTGTCGCCGCCTTCGTCTTCCCCATCCCGACTTGCGGCGTGCACCGCAGATCGGGACAGTAGGCCTCCGGAACCCCGCCTTCTTGTGAACCTGTACGGGTGAGGGGTGATCAGGTTTTTAGAGGAGCGTTTTCGTGCGACTACTGACGCCATCACGGACAACTCCTTCCCCGACGAGGACTTCTTCCCGGACATCGGCAGCCTTTACATCGACGACATGGCTGGTGACGCTGCTGCTCTACCGTATGTAATACTGAACTGTCTCTTTCAGATTCTATTAGAGTTCTTTATTCTAGCGATTGGTGTAGATGTAATGTGTTCATCTACTTTGTTGATTTGTATGATTAGTTTTGGTACTGTCTGTATGATCATGCTTTATCAGTTTATTATTCGGATTAAATCATATGAATTATTGCTTATATTTTTAACATTTAATACGTAGGTTCATCTAGGTTTAGAGTGAACCTACACACTAAAAGAGGTCTAGATACATTCTTTTCACAAAGCTAAAACATTTTATATTTTAAAAATAAGTGTGGTACTTCATTTGGGCAAGAGATAACATATGAAGATCATGGTTTTTAACCACCAAAGCTGTGAACGGAGCTAACTAGCAGGGTTGGCCATTGTAAGTACGTGAGCACCATCTTTGGAATACTTATTTTGTTGTAAATAAGTTTAGAGGAAGAGAAGGTACCACAGAGCTACCAACCCAAAGCTCAATCGTAATCCACGTCGCGGGGGTGTGAGAGATGTGGAAAATTCTAGCCGGTCTATGTCATCATGTTGACCAAACATTCAATTCCCTCTTATCCTTGTTGTTAGTTCACGAAAAAAATTGGTAAGTTGCACAGGATTTTTTAAATATATCATTGTCACCGCATTTATCTCTGGAAACTATTGGTGCATCTATTTGTATTCTAACATAGTTTATTTCAATTACAAATATCCCATGTTTCATGTTTTATTTTCTTCTTAAGATGTGCACACTCTCGAGTTCCGCTGCTTTTGATATTGCCTTTGTCTACAAAATGTCATTTTTTAACTAATATTTATTATCATACTATTACTACTTCCTCCGTCTCCCTCCGTCTCAAAATAAGTGACTTGGGTTTGTCTAGATTTTATATATCTAGACTTGTTTTAGTTTATGATACATCTGAATCTAGAAAAATACAAATCATTTATTTTATGATTTTAGGACGAAGGGAGTACTTTAGATATCAGTATGCCTGGAAATGCTATTCCATAAATTAAGAATGCAAATCGTGCGCGAAGAGTCCACGCGATCACACCTGCGCGCGACGGCTCACCAAAGTTGCTGGCTAAAAGCAGCTGTGGGCCTGACAACTTTGCCTTTTTTACTATATATCTTGTTTTCGGTATTCCCTCCTATCCAAATTAATGTACGTACTTAGATTTGTATAGATAAGATGGATTGGAGGAAGTATATAATTGTAGAACAGATGGTTTGATATGCCACGTATATACGCCCTTCTTGCTTTACATTATGCAGCCCCGCCCTATCACCATCGCTCTGTTCCCTTCTTATCCTTGCTGCCTAGCGTGTTCAGGCCAAGATAGACAGATAGCGCGTCGATGTCCAGATTATTTTTATATCTCATGAGCCATTGAGCTGGACGGCCCTAGCTATGACAGAGTCCAACCTGCAGTGACATGAGGAAAAACAGAGACAAGAAAATACTTTTAAAACGTACATACGCTATACTGATGTGGACTTCAGTTATTAGAAAACAATAACTGCAACATCTTAGTTCACTGAATTGAAAAGCTTGCACACATGGTTTACTCTATCCGGTCTATATTAATACCCTTGGAGTAGTTACTACTTAACTAGATACATACGAGTCTAGATAAAATTAAGGCCATTAATATGGACCGAGAGAATAACTCTTTTACTTGCATAGTCTCCAACATTATGATGACAAAATACACATGAAGGATTTCCATGCCAATTTCGTCTAATAAGATTATCTTTAGTAAGGATAATCCCTTGACAAAGATACCAAGAAAAAAAAGTTGTTCAGAGGTATCTTCATCTCCAGATCATCCTATTATCCAAATCTGGTATGACTGAGTGGACTAGTATATTGTAGAAGGAACTCATAGAGGATGAACCATTATCACTTAGTTTCCATCGAAATTCATCAGCCCTGGCGATAGTTGGACATCTGCTAAGCGATGTAGGAAAGTGATCTAGGAGTCCAGCCCGATTCCAATCAAATTCTCCTAAAAGTTACATTTGGAGGGAACGATTCCAACAATGTGGCAATCATTTCATCCTTATAACGTACAATGGAATATAACGCGGGATATTGTTCACGGAGCATGCCATTACCCAGCCACTTATCCTCCTAGAACCGTACCTGAGATCCATCCATAATAGAAAATGATCTAAACTAAAAAAGGCTTCTTCGTTGCCATCAGACTAGCCCAAAAGTGATAGTCACCAGGTTTCCAAACTAAATATATTTTCTTTTCAAAAGTGTTTTCCCAAACCCCTCTTCATTAAGTAATTTGGAGAGGCATTTGCCAAGTAAGCAGTATTCTTGATCTCTAGATCATGAATACCCAGCCCCCTGATCATTGGGTCGACACATCATACTCCATTTAGCCAGTTGATATTTATTTTTATCATTGTCTCCTTGCCAAAAGAATCTTGAACAGAAATAATCCAACCTTTTTAAGACTCATTTTGGCAGTTGGAAGAATGATATCACATATAGTACCATATTACTTAGTACCAAATCAATGAGCACCAACCTACCCCCTAGGGAGATCAATTTGCCCACTGCTCAATCTGAGTTGTAGTCATTCCTCGACAATCTTCCATTCAACATTTGTGAGCCTCCGATAGTGAACCGGGATACCCAAATACTTAATCGAAAAAGTGCCCTGACTACAACCAAAAAGTTCAGCGTACTGGCCAGCCACATCCCGAGCCTCGCCAAAACAGAACAATTCACTTTTATGGAAGTTGATTTTGAAACCTAAAAGTTGCTCAAAAGCTGAAAGTACCAGTTTCATATTTTTTTGCCTTTCCAGGGTCATGTTCCATGAATAGGATTCTATCATCGACATGTTGAAGGATATAAACCACCATCTACGAGATGGGGAATCATACCTTCAATTTGACCATTAGATTTTGCACGCTCAATCAAGATAGCTAACATATCAGCCACTATATTAAATAGCATTGGTGATAATGGATCTTTCTATCTTAACCCTTTTGGTCTAAAAGTATTTACCAACATCATCATTGACTTTGATGAGAACACTACACCCGACACAAAATTAGTGATTAGAGCACTCCACTCAGCTGAAAAACCTTTCATCCTAACAGTCTTCTAGAGAAAAGACCACTTGACTTTGTCATAGGCTTTCTCAAAGTCATTTTTTAAATTATCCATTCAGATTTTTCCTATGTAGTTCGTGTACTATTTCATGCAGAGTAACTACACCATCCAGTATGTTACGACCTTGCATGAAAGCAGTTTGGGGAAGGACGAACTATATGATCAGCCACTGAATTTAGCCCGATGATAGCTACTTTGGAGAAAATCTAAAACTAACGTCAGAAGGCAAATCAGTCTATATTGTTGAATCCATTCTGATTAATTAACCTTAGGTAGAAGAATAATCTTTGTAAAATTCATTCGAAACAAATCTAATTGTCCAGCATGCAGAGCAGTGAACATCTCTATAAGATCTATTTTGATAATATCCTAGAAAGTTTGGTAGAACTCCACTAGGAAACCATCACACGGCCTAGGGCCTGATTATGTTCCATTTGGAAAGCAACCTTCTTAATCTCTTCCTCGATATAAGGAGTAGTCAATAGGTTATTTTCCTTATCAGAAACCTGAGGGATGTCATCAGTTTGGGATGAAAGGGTTCGTAGCAGAAAACATATTTTTCTCCTAACTAGAACGTCTCGAAGCCCAAGATCTGTCTATTAGTTAATAAAGTAATAGGAGGGGTTATGATTACATAACCTTGTAGATCGCAACGCGGTTAATGTCCCGTGAGGAACATGAATAAAGTAGAGGATCATAGCAGACCTCAAGGTCCCGAAGCTCCTTGTACGTCACCTCCTGGTACTTGCATGATAGCCTTGGTGCTGCAAATGGTAGCGCTATCCGCGGGATCGCACACATATGGTGTCTAGCGATGACTCTCATTCTCCTTGACCAAGGCGGGATGTGGAAGCAGATCCTATGGAACTGGGATCCAGCAGTGCGATGGCGTGCGGGTGGTGTTGACTCTCTCATAAGCAGTCTTTTCGTGGAACCACACTTGTAGTAAATTAACTGAGAAAGGGAGGAAATTCCCTAAGGAAACTAGACTTAGGAAAATCTCCTTTTATTTTTGTGTGTCTTTTTCCTCCCAACATAGGCCTTATTATATAGAGGAAAAAGGGGTACACCCTTTCCTTAAGTGCCCATGTGGGACTAAAAGGAAAAGGCAAAGGAGGAGCAGCCAGCTAGGCAAAACCGACGGCAGGGTGGGCCTCGCAGCCTGGCCTACCCATGGCCTAGCGGGAGAGGTGGTGGCCGGGTGGGATGGCATGCCCTCGCGCACACCCTCTTGGCCCAGCAGCAGCGAGGCGGTGGCCGGGTGGGCCACTGGCGGCCCGCCAGCATGCATGGCCATGCTCGCCCGTGTCCCCACGCTTGTGGGCCACGCTCGTGGGTCGCGCTCGGTGCCCGCTAGCGGTGGCAGCGCCCTGATACGTCCATTTTGCATCACTATTCTATGTCTTAATTCACTATTATTTATTGATATATTTCGTATTGAGAGGTGATACTTATGTTATTTCATCTATTTTTGCATGGTTGATGACTTTTGGAGCATGGATCACTGCAGTCAGGATTCTGATAGAAATTGTGCTGTTTGGAGGCAAAATTCACGGAGATCAGAAAATCCGGGAAAATATACGGAAAATCCTATTTTTCCAGAAGACTAAGGAAGCCAGAAGACGGAGTGGAGATGGGACACAGGGGGCCCACACCACACCATGGCGCGGGCAGCCCTATGCCGCGCCAGGAGGTGGTGTGGGCACCCTGGCCCACTCCAGCCTCTCTCCTCTAGCGTATATCATCCCCCCGAAACCCTAAGACTCGGAGAGTGACCACAGAAAGATTCTGCCGCCTCTGCGGGGCGAAAAACACCGAGAGAGAAAGATCTCTCCGGCAGACAGATTTCTGCCGGGGGAATTCCTTCCGGGAGAGGGGAGATCGTCGCCATCAACACCAGCATCAAGCTGGACTTCATCGGGATCATCATCATCATCACCACCATCATCATCATCAGCACCCTCATCACCATCTCCATATTGCTGTAACAATTGCGTTGAATGTTGCATAGTTCATAGGGGAAACTTTCCCGGTGTTGATTACTCTTTGTAGTTGATGCTATTGAGTGAACCGTTGAATTATTGTTTATGTTCAGATTGTTATACATCATTATTCCATCTCTGATCATGATCCATATGATGTCTTGTGAGTAGTTTGTTTTGTTCTTGAGGACATGGAAGAAGTCTTGTTGTTAGTAGTGGGGTTGCGTTGAGAAAGATTCAATAGATTGTTATTTAAGTTATGGTGTACTTCTTCTAGTGGTGTCATGTGAATGTCGACTACATGACACTTCACCTATATGGGCCTAGGGGAATGCATTGTGTATTTGGCTACTAATCGTAGGGGTTGCCGGAGTGATAGAAACCTGAACCCCCGTTAGGAAACCATTGCACAAGGGACGTAAGGGTCTTAGAGTTTAAAGCTATGGTTAGGTTTCTACCTTAATTACTTTCTTGTACTTACGGATGTTTGCAAGGGGTATCATCACAAGTATGTATTAGTCTTGGATGGGGCGGTACATTAGCACAGGTTCACCCACACAACACTTAGCAAGCTAAAGAAGATTAATCAACTATATGAAGTGAAAGCACTTGACAGTCTTCCCATGTGTCCTCAAGAACGTTTGGTCATCTATACAAATACAACCGGCTTGTCCTTTGCTGCATAAAGGATTGGGCCACTTGCTGCATTTATTCCTACTGTCTTTTATTTACTCGTACTTTATTTACTTGCTTTATCGAAAACCCCTAAAAATCCGTTTGCTAAGTATTTGCAGAGAATTCCTGATCCATACCACTAGCCAGCACCTTCTGCTCCTCGTTGGGTTCGACACTCTTACTTATCGAAAATACTGCGATACACCCCCTATACTTGTGGGTCATCAAGACTATTTTCTGGCGCTGTTTCCGGGGAGTGAAGCGCTATTGGAGAGTGGAATTGGTAAAGGAAACTTCTACTGTGAGTATTGTTTACTTCTGCTAGTTGCTTTATTTTCGTTATGGATAATTCGCTGAGTTTCTTATTTGGTAATGCTACTACCACTGCTAAGGTAGTAGATAAGCCACCACCTGCTGAGAAAGATGTTTTCAAAATACCTACAGGAATTATTGATCGTGTTATGGATAACTACTATGTTGGGGATGGAACTATCCATCCCGGTGATCATTTACTCTTTATACACGAATTATGCGGGTTGTTCAAGTGTGCAGGTATTACTACAGATCAAGTTAAGAAGAAGCTGTTCTCATTATCACTGAAAGGAAGAGCTGATGACTGGCATAAGCTACTGAAGAATGGTCAAGCTCTGGAATGGGAGGAAATAGTGCCTCTCTTTTATTCAAAGTTTTATCCTCCTAGTGAGATTCATAAAGATCGGAATTAAATTTACAACTTTTGGCCTCTTGATGGAGAGAGTACAGGTCAAGCTTGGGGGAGATTGAAGTTACTAATGCTCAAATGTCCCATTCATGAGCTCCCCAACAATATTATTATCAATAACTTTTATGCAAGGCTCCCTCTACATGATAAGGATTTATTGGATGCTTCTTGTGCTGGATCATTCACTCGCATGGAAGAAGAAGCTAAATGGGATCTTCTAGATCGTATTCAAGACAATGCTGAAGCTTGGGGAGAATGACAAAGGTAGAAAGTTAGGTATAAATTATGATTATGAATGCATTGAATCTTTTATGGGAACTGATGACTTTCAAAATATTAAAAATGCTTATGGTCTAGACTCTCAAGCTATTGCTTCTTATTTTAAGGCTTTTGATTCCTATATTGAAGTGCCTAAAAAGAAGTGGGATAAGTATCATGAACCTTATAAAGATATTGCTAAGAGTGTTCCTTCAAGAAATACTGAAGTTTATACTGCTAATCATGTTTTACCTGAAACTTATATTGAGAAAATGCCTTTCCTAGTTAGGATTAAGGAACATTCTATGATAGCTAGTATGGTTAATGAAAGTACAAGAAAAGCTGCTGAACCTGATAAACAAATGGTTGATGGACCTATAATAGCAAATGTGAAAGACTTTGTTACTAAATATGAAAAAGAGGGGCACCCTATCCTTTGTAAGGATACCTCTAATATTGTTTCACAAAGTAGTGTTATGAGAGCTAGTATTCCCGTGTTTTCTGTTAGAATAAGTGATCATTGCTATGATGGTCCTTGTGATAGTTATATTGTTAAGTTTATGCATGATACTGAAAGCTACTATGAGAGAGGGAAAGGTGTTCTTATGTATGTCAATAATATCAAGTTTCCCCGTTTTATGCTGAAAGTTTTTATGTTGCACTTCTTTTGCCTTCTTATGCAAGTTGCCTTTGGTTTCAATAACTTGTTTGTTTACAAAATCCCCTTGCATAGGAAGTGGGTTAGACTTAAATGTGTGGGTGTTTTTGCTTCTTAATGCTCTCTTTTGCTTCAATTTATATCCCTATGAGAGTTTCTTCAAAATTATCATGCCCATCTTAATGGCTATAAAGAAAGAGCTTTCTGGGAGACAACCCAATTTGTTTTTGCTTTCAGTTTGTTTTTGTTTCTTTGAGTATTGGAATTTATTACTTCAGTAATAACCTCTCCTTATTCGTTTTGTTTGGTTTCTATGTCAAGATCAACCTCTAATGAGAGAGAAGTAAGATTTGGGGAAGTTGCTGTCCCGAAACAGATTTTTGTGCTTCACTGTAAAAATTCGTGAGAGATCTCTGTATGTCGGATTGAGCTGTAATTTTTTGTGCTTCTGCACCAGGTTGTTATTTTACTTTCTTTAGTTTTGCACTTTTTGATTTGAGCAACAGAAGATTTTTGAAAAAATTGATCTTTACCTGCTGGTCTGTTTTGACAGATTTTGCCAATCTTGCATTTGCTTCTTTATTCGATTTCCTTTTTGAATTCTTTTTGGGTTTTCGGAAGGAGTTGCTACAGTAGCTTTTGATTTGTTGGTTTTTAGTGGAAGTTGGACTCAAAAGGTTTTATCACTTCATATATACCAATGTTGCTAATGAGAACTGTGTGAAGTTTTGTGTGAAAGAAATTTCCAGGAAGTGGAGATAATGGTGTAATAAGGAAGAGAAGGGTTTTATGACTCAGTAATAAGTGTATGAAGATGAAGATATCGATGATATTCAAGAGATGACTCCGGAAAAATCTACTAGATACCAAATTTAGAGACCCGCAGCGTCTGTTTTCAAATAGATAATAGTTCTGGTAAGAAAAGTTCCGCGAAAATACTATCCAACTATATTTTTGCAGTTTTCAGTCAATAAGGAAAGTTACAAAGTGAAAAAGGGACGGAACCGGAGCCAGGGTGGCTCACACCACCCTGTGGCGCGGGCCCACCCCTGGCCGCGCCACCAGGTGGTGAGTCCATCCCGGACTCTGCCTCCGACCCGTTTTCTCCCAGTACCTTCCTTTTGATGTGAAACTTCGTAATATATATCCCCTCGGATCCCCCGAGGTTCGCATATTGTGTTTTCGTCGTGTTTTCATTTCGACCTGTTTCTGTCAGGACATACTCTTTGAAAGCTTAGAAGCACAATGGTGTCTGCCAAGGATAAAGGGAAGGAGCCTATGGAGGAAGACCTCCAAGACCCCGGGAAGGAGAAGGAGATCAAGAGTGAAGGTGGAGAGGGGCAAGGATAACATCCGCATGCCGGCACTACCATTGCAAGGATTGGAGTGGTGAAACCTGCCAAGGTCAGAAGGCTGGCACGGATCCAGAATGGGGGGAAGGCTCCTCGTCACAGTTTGGCTCCACGGTCACTTCCTCCATGCACCATGAATCCTTTCCATACCCTTATCCATGAGCATCAATACCAGAATATGCCCAAGGAGAAATTACCCTCCAATTGGGATTTGCCTCGTTCTAGCTATGCAGGAAAAGAAGACTTCAAGGAGGAAGAGTGGGGAAAGAATAACAAGAGCTAGAATTCTCAACCCGACATGATCATGAGCCGCATTGATCAAAACTCGCAGCTTATTTGTAATCTCACCTTTGAGATTGAGGATTTGGGGAAACTGATCAAGGAGCTCATCGAGAGGATATCACCACCACCAAAGGAGTAATTCGTAATCAGGTTTGGCATCCCCTTGGTTTGTTCCAAGCTTGGGGGAGTGCCGCAATATCACATCACTATCTTCTATCTTTTTACCTTTTTAGTAGAGTCATATCTTGAATAGAGGAGTTATTTTGTAGTATGGTTTGCATTATGGAAGTGTCCCCTCTCTAATTAGATATGTATCCCTTGGTGTGAGTTTCCGTTAGGAATATTAATGAGAAGTTCTATCATTCACTCTTTTGCTTAGCTTATGTTAGTTTTCAATTCGTGGTTATATGATTGATCTTGTTGTTAGTATTGGTAGCACTTTGGGATCATTGAGTTAATTTAGTTGGTTTTGGCAAACCTGGCTCGATTAGTAGTGATGTCTACGCACTTCTATTCTTGTAGACAGTTGTTGGGCCTCCAAGTGCAGAGGTTTGTAGAACAGCAGCAAGTTTTCCCTTAAGTGGATCACCAAGGTTTATCGAACTCAGGGAGGAAGTGGTCAAAGGTATCCCCTCTCAAGCAACCCTGCAATCAAAATACAAGAAATCTCTTGTGTCCCCAACACACCCAATACACTTGTCAGGTGTATAGGTGCACTAGTTCAGCGAAGAGATAGTGAAATACAAGTGGTATGGATAATTATAAGTGGTAACGGTGATAGAAAATAGCTGGATGGCGTGGAAAAGACTAAAGGCAAACTGAAATAAAGATGGAAGCAAGCAAACATGTAACATATCTTGTAGCAAACGGTGTTTCAATGCTTAGAAACAAGGCCTAGGGATCATACTTTCACTAGTGAACACTCTCATATAAATGTATTCTTCTTATGATACTACTCTTAACTACTCTCCGGTTGAACACTCTAATCGTTGGTAGGGCTATAACAACACACCTCAAAGTAAGCCTTTCCCATCTAGAAAACCCCACACAGTCACCTTGAGCACTAGATGAGTCCAACAAACACCACAATTTCATAAAGACATCCAACTCCAAATATAACTCATAACAAGTATTTGTAATCTCTAGCCTAAGTGCCACCATGGTATGCACACTGTCACTTTCACACACATGGGGAGAGCAGAGATCTATTAAGCACTTGAGTAGCAAGGTAGATCTATAGATTACAAGCTCATGATCACAATATGATCACGCATAGAGAGAGAGATGAACACATAGCTACCGGTAGAACCCTTAGCCTCGAGAGATATCTACTCCCTCCTCGTCATGGGAATCAGCAATGGTGATGGAGATGGTGGTGGAGATCGATGGAGATGCCTCCGGGGGCACTTCCCCGTCCTGGCAGGGTGCCGGAACAGAGACTTTCTGTCCCCTGAATCTCCCCTTCGGTGGCGGCGGCGTTGCGGAACTTTTCGTGGATTTCTGATTGACTATTTAGGGTTTTGGCTTCGGGAGGCTTCTTATAGGCCAGAGGGCAAGGTCGGTGGAGTGCCAGGGGGCCCACACCACCTGGTGGCGCGGGTAGGGCTAGCCCGCGCCTGGGGGGGGGTGTGGCCAGGCCCTGGCCCTCCTCCGTCTCGTATTCTGGCTCCGTGAGTCTTCCGGTAAAATAGGAACTTTGGCTTTTGTCCCGTCCAATTCTGAGAATATTCATTTTCTGACTTCCTGGAACCAAAAACAGCAGAAAACAGGCAACTATCACTATGGCATCTTGTTAATAGGTTAGTCCAAGAAATTATATGAAAAGTACTCCAAAGTATGGACAAAACATAAGAAAGTAGATAAAACCAAGCATGGAACATCAAAAATTATAGATACATTTGCAATGTATCAAGTAGCAATACCTTTTTGAGAGTTGAAAGAAAAAGATAGAAGCACTCTAGAGAAGAAAAATAATTTCATCATCTTTCTTTCTTGATTTGCTCATAAGTCTAGTATTCTCTAGTTAAGATCTTTTGTGCTTCCAAGGAAGATTGCATGTTTGTCTTTATCATTTGTATGCTTGTTTGTTTCCTTCAACTCTTATACTTGCTACCCAGCCTTGCTAGCCAAAAACCTGTACTGAGAGGGTATTCTTCTCGTGCATCCACCTCCTTTAAACCAAAACCTTTGCCATTTGTGTCCACCATACCTACCTAGTAGCATTATTGCTATTCCAAGTAAATTCTTGTTTTATCTACCTCCCAAATTAAACTTGTTATGTGAAAATTAGTATTAAAGCTCTCACGAACTTGATGGCACACTTTACTTTCTTGCATTTAATAAACTTGAACCATTGGGTCCTTCTTTGTTGCGTATATGCTTGCGCTTTATGAGTTGAAGTTAGCCGAACCATGTATCATAGGGACCGCTTTCAACACCTCATTGGTACTTGTACCTAGTTGATATCATGTTCTTTTTCTTATGGATCCCGACGGTGTGAAATAAAAGTGGAACTTGTAAGATCATGGAGTTTATATGTGTGTTAGAGAAACGCCTGGGCCGCTATCCTAAGCCATGCCTGATCATGGTGGAAACTTGTAGCATAACTATAGTGAGCATTCTATGAAGCATCCTCAATAAAAACCTATGCAAATAGCAAATAAAAAGATCACTGAGGTGCTCACTGTCTGCTTGCCTTGTCATTTTGATTATGGGATAGCTCCTGTGTCATGTGCAAGGGGTACCCCGTTGGCGGTTCTCAATGATACACATGTATCTACAATGACAAGAGCTTGCTCGTGACTGAAGTTGAGTAGCATGAGGATCGGTACTCATAAGTAAGGGGCATGAGATTTCAACTTATAACTTGTCAAGCATATCCTCTTAGTTGTGTCACTTTACCCTTAATCACCTAAAGATGCCTATGGTAGGGGCAATGAGAGCTGAAAGCTAGTAAGTATCATAATTTTTGGGATCTCTTTATGAGACTTGCAATCCCTGCTTCCCTCTGCGAAGGGCCTTTCTTTTACTTTGTAGTTGAGTCAGTAAACCTACTCCCTTCTATCTCAGCAAGTATTTTGAGTTGATGTGTTTCATTCATTCATATGATGATTTATTCAATCATGTTTCTTATGTTCCTTGTTTTGCACATTGCTCTTATCTTGATGTTTACTACTTTGAAAGCTATCATTGAAAAACCAGCTATTTGTGAACTCCAGCGAATTATCAACTATTCTTCGACCAAGAGCTAAGTTTGCCATTACCAATTATGATTCACTTTATGTATCTTTATTGTGTTTCCTTTACTCATTGCAAGTTGAGTTATATAATAGTGAGTTGTCTGCTATTATGATCTATGTATTTGATGAATGTGATGCTTCTTGTCCGTATTCTTTTATCGACTCTTCACTCCATAAAGGTGAGGTCATGTTTATTGAGCTCATTTTTGCTTGGGGACAAGCGAAGTCTAAGCTTGGGGGGAGTTGATACGTCTGTTTTGCATCACTATTCTATGTCTTAATTCACTATTATTCATTGATATATTTCGTATTGAGAGGTGATACTTATGTTATTTCATCTATTTTTGCATGGTTGATGACTTTTGGAGCATGGAGCGCTTTAGTCAGGATTCTAATGGAAAATGTGCTGTTTGGAGGCAAAATTCGCGAAGATCAGAAAATCCGGGAAAATATAGGGAAAATCCTATTTTTCCAGAAGACTAAGGAAGCCAGAAGACGGAGTGGAGATGGGCCACAGGGGGCCCACACC
Source organism: Avena insularis (assembly GCA_023614405.1). Taxonomy (NCBI): domain Eukaryota; kingdom Viridiplantae; phylum Streptophyta; class Magnoliopsida; order Poales; family Poaceae; genus Avena; species Avena insularis. Next base: position 944,215 of record JAJUPC010000125.1, on the reverse strand, counting down.
ACCCCATGGCGCGGGCAGCCCTAGGCCGCGCCAGGAGGTGGTGTGGCCACCCTGGCCCACTCCAGCCTCTCTCCTCTGGCGTATATCATCCCGCCGAAACCCTAAGACTCAGGGGGCGACCACAGAAAGATTCCGCCACCTCTGCGGGGCGGAAAACACCGAGAGAGAAAGATCTCTCCGGCAGATAGATTTCTGCCAGGGGAATTCCTTCCTGGAGAGGGGAGATCGTCGCCATCAACACCACCATCAAGCTGCACTTCATCAGGATCATCATCATCACCACCACCATCATCAGCAGCACCCTCATCACCATCTCCATATTGTTGTAACAATTGCGTTGAATCTTGCATAGTTCATAGGGGAAACTTTCTCGTTGTTGATTACTCTTTGTAGTTGATGCTATTGAGTGAACCGTTGAATTATTGTTTATGTTCAGATTGTTATACATCATTATTCCATCTCTGATCATGATCCATATGATGTCTTGTGAGTAGTTCGTTTTGTTCTTGAGGACATGGGAGAAGTCTTGTTGTTAGTAGTGGGGTTGCGTTGAGAAAGATTCAATAGATTGTTATTTAAGTTGTGGTGTACTTCTTCTAGTGGTGTCATGTGAACGTCGACTACATGACACTTCACCTATATGGGCCTAGGGGAATGCATTGTGTATTTGGATACTAATCGTAGGGGTTGCCAGAGTGACAGAAACCTGAACCCCTGTTAGGAAACCATTGCATAAGGGACGTAAGGGTCTTAGAGTTTAAAGCTGTGGTTAGGTTTCTACCTTAATTACTTTCTTGTACTTACGGATGTTTGCAAGGGGTATAATCACAAGTATGTATTAGTCTTGGATGGGGCGGTACATTAGCACAGGTTCACCCACACAACACTTAGCAAGCTAAAGAAGATTAATCAACTATATGAAGCGAAAGCACTTGACCGTCTTCCCATGTGTCCTCGAGAACGTTTGGTCTTCTATAGAAATACAACCGGCTTGTCCTTTGCTGCATAAAGGATTGGGCCACTTGTTGCATTTATTCCTACTGGCTTTTATTTACTTGTACTTTGTTTACTTGCTTTATCGAAAACCCCTAAAAATCCGTTTGCTAAGTATTTGCAGAGAATTCCCGATCCATACCACTAGCCAGCACCTTCTGCTCCTCGTTGGGTTCGACACTCTTACTTATCAAAAATACTGTGATACACCCCCTATACTTGTGGGTCATCACGCCCAGCGCTTGCCCGCTCACGTGGGCCCACATGCCCCCAGCCTACTATAGTTGTTTGCTGCCCTTCGGGTGGCTCCCTCTTGGGTTGTTTCTCGCCGGGGATTTGGCCCAATGCAGGAAGTTGCCCCATAAATAATAATTTAAAATATTTATTGAACATATTAATTCAAAATTAATATATACCAATGCATATTTATAAATTGCCATTTATTCTGAAATACCTTTCGGTCATTTCCTTCCTCCGGACATCTTTGGACCCTCTTCAGAACTATTCCAACTATTTTTTCTTAGAACATTTCTGATCTTTCTTTCCCTCGGTGATCCCTTCCTTCCATTTCGATCTTATAACATCGTTAGACCCTTAAATGTTACATTACAGTTCAGGAATGGCACAAACATGATTGATATCTCTCTCTGATCAATGATCATTAGCGGGACCGGGATGTCCATAATGTCTCCATGCATTCCACGAGACTCTGTCATGTTCGAACCATAAAATTTGTGTTCTATTCCCTTTGTCTCTTCGCTACATGACTTGTTCGAGATATGATCTTTAGTATCACTATACTAATCTTGTTACCGACAAGTATACTTAACTCGTTATCATGATATTGTATTCCAATGACCTAGTCATATGCTGTAGCTTGTTGGACGCAATCTCACCGAGTGGGCCCATTGTATCTTCCCATCATGCAGGTGGACAAATCCCGATCTTGATACATAGGCCTCAATTGTTCCTTTGAAATACCCAATACTCACTTCTATGGTCATCTAGTTATGAACATGATGGTTAGGGAGATCAAAGTATTCTTTCGGAGATAGCGATTAATGTGATCTCACGGCCTGAGGAGAATGTCACTTTGTTTCTAATTATTACAATGATAAACCATGTGAATAGATCACATTGCAATACTTATGTGGGTAATGTCCATCATATCATTCTCCAATGATATGACTTCATTGTCCACTCACATAAATGCACCATGATCAGGAAACCTTGATCCTCGGTTGCCCAACAAACTAGTTAAATAGAGGCTACTATGGACCAGGTTTGTTTACATACCACACCTGTATCAGTGTTTCCTCTTGATATAGTTATAGCACAGTATAAAACTGCATGAACTAGTTTGAGATATGATAATAAACCTATTTATTATTTGCTTCTAGAGCATATCTCCTCCAGTCTCCCACTTGCACTAGAGTATAAATAATCTAGTTGCATTTTTACAATCACAAACACAAGTGTTTTAGATCATGTTTGCTCATGGAAAGATGTCTTGTCTTTCAATCTGTTTTACCAGATTCATATATCCCTTTGCAAATTACCAGTGTTCCTTTATCTTGACACGCACACCATTATCTCATAATGTGTTTTTATAGTATTTCATTTTGGTGACTAAGTGAGACTCTATTTCTCAATATTATATGACGGTCCACCAGTCAGGAGAACTTTCAATGTTGTCATAAATACTACGAACACACTTAGTTAAAGTCAAACTTTTCAACCAAACTTGTCATGCTATTTATTGAAATAGTTTCCCGTATCAATAATAATTTAGATTATTACTTATCACTATGCTTCCGACAATGCACTTAATCCTAGTTCAGTGATCTTAATCACTTGAGATCACACTAGTAGGAAAAGTCCCAGTGGTAGTGTTCGAAAAAGGGGGTTCATGGCATTTAAGCCGCACACCACTACCCTCACGCCACTAGTAGGTTGTAGTGGTGGCGTCGAGAGTGAATGCTAGTACTAAGTTAGGTCCTAGTTGGGTGTGAACGGAATGCCACCAGTAAGTCAACATGTAGTGGCATCCGGGCCTTACTGAATGCCATTAAATGTAATTCATAAATTAAAAAAAAAACTAAAAATCTTGATTATAGCAGCAATATCAAATAACATGATACAATAATGAATACTGGATATCATTCAGAATACAACGATACAACAATTAATACTGGATATCATTCGGAATACAACGATACAATAATTAATACTGGATATCATTCAGAATACAATGATACAACAACTAACTTAGAAGACTATCTAGCATGTTCTAACTAAGGGCATGTTCTTCAAATTTAGAAGACTAGTTCTACCTAAGGGAATGATCTTCAAAGTCAAAAGACTCTAAGTCAAGGATCTCGTACGAGAAAAAGATGACTCCATAAGTTTTGTCGAGGTAGATTCTTAACCTCATCTCGGTATCTATCCCAATGCTTTCTACCAATTCTGTCCAAACTGGGCCTGCAAAGTAAGTTTGGTTCGCCTCGTTGATGACTAGAATCTTGTAGGTCTTGTCGGGTCTTGTCTCTTTCACCAAGATGACCTCAGATTGTCCCTGGTGATTGACACGTCTATTCACATGGTCAAGAAAGTCCTTTCTTTATTTCAAAAAAAGAAAGTACTTTCTTGCGTGACAAGGGATGGTCTGAGAAAATTATATGAAAACAATAGTTAATTAGTTTGGATCAAAATGCATGCAGGGATGGAAATCATAATTAAGCTAAACATACCACCATAGTCTCAAAGTCTTCGAGAAGCACTATGATAAACTTCTTGTCCTGACAACTTTCATGGCCACAATTGATGCACGGATGCATTTTCTGCATGTTCATCTAATATATTAAATATGTTCCAGTATCCATAGCTATATTTAAATATATTAGAAAACTTAAACATAAAGGGAAGCAAATGATCTTACAAATGCAACATGTCACAACTGCACTCAAAGTAGGGCCTCATACTCGCGCATTGGATGCAAAATAATTTCAGGGACATTCATAAGCGAGCGAAGTAGGATGCACAAATTATTTATTTGTGCACCTCACAAGGCTCGCTCACACCATCTCTGAGATTGCATCCTACCAATTTTAATCATCGGTCATATGGAAGTAGAAAAACAAAATCAATTGAAATCATATTCACATAAAAATCAACCTAAAAATAGGGCCTCATACTCGTATTAGAAGAAGAATAATTTCAGGGACGGCATAATCGAGCTAAGTAGGATGCACAAATTATTTATTTGTGCATCTCACAAGGCTCGCTCACACCAACCCTGAGATCGCATCCTACCATTTTTAATCATCAGCCATATGGAAGTAGAAAACCAAAATCAACCTAAATTCATCTTGATTTTGTACCCCTACAATTATCTAAATTTTATATACATCTAAAATCATCTAGGTTTTGTATCCCTACAATAAAATCACCTAAATTTTCTATACATGCAAAATCACCTAAAATCACTAAACTAAATACACTAACTAAGAGGGGGTGGGAGTCTACCTATGTTGGTGCAAGGTCGGGGGAGGCGCGGGTCACCGGAGAGGAGGGGGCGAAGAGGACAGGGTCACCGTGGGGCTGGTGGATCCTTCACGGCATGGACCGGTGCGGGGCTGGGCCGGTGGCAGAAAGGACGGGGTCACCACGGGGCCAGTGGATCCGTCGCGGCGCGGACCGGTGCGGGGCTGGGCCGGCAGCAGAGAGGACGGGGTAGCCGTGGGGTCGGTGCATCTGTCATGGAGTAGACCAGTGTGGGCCTGGGCTAGTGACGGAGAGGACGACGGTGGAGAGGAGCGGATCAGCGAGGATGGTGGATCCGTCACGACGCGGACTGGTGCGGGCTGGGAGGCGTGAGTCGATGGAGGCGAGGCTGGGCTGGACCGGGGTGGGACAGGGCGATGTGGGCGGCAGCAGCGACGAATAAAGGGGTGAGGTGTGGACCGAAAAGATCTAGATGCATGAAGAGTGTTCCCTTTATGAAAATTTTGGACGACACAGTGGTGGCGTCTACGATATACCGCACGCCACCACTAAATCGTAGTTGTGGCGTTCGAAGGTGGCGAACGGCTAGGTTGTATTGGTCCCGGCTCGCCTCGTGGTCCCCATTTAGTGTCGGCATTCAACTTTCCTCGAACGCCATGACTAAGCAATAGTGGCGGCGTTCAACCTTTTCCAAACGCTACCACTATTTTGCCTTGCAATAGTGGTGCGGATTTTATTTAATACGCCACTAAAAAAATGACTACTATAAGCCTTTTCCTACTAGTGTCATGTTCTTCTGACCAAAAACGTGGGTCACATTTTGTCAAGTCCACAATGTGGTTATGGTAAGAACCTATGACACGGCCATAGGAATTGAGTACACTCCCAATTCTTCTTCTTAACCATTTCCATTGTTACCCAATGTTTCATCTAGTTTTACAAGTAAGACCATTTCTTTTATTCAACCATTTCAGAATCCAAGACTAGTATATTCTGAACTTAATTTAGAAACTAAGCAAAAACATATGAATAATCTATCTCCATAGATTTCAAAGTCAACTACTTTGATCAATTTCATACAGTATTTCATAATATTACTAATATCAACTACACCATTCACTATGTATATGTGAAACATATCCATATGAATGTTGTTACGCTCCCACTCAAATATTATTCACATATGAGTTCTTTTGTACTATCCTCATAGCTCCCACTCAAATATGTCATTCACATATATGATTTAGAAAACTATTCAGCTCCCACTTAAATACTTCACAAGTTCTAGACTTCTCCACATTTTGGCAATTTCCAAAATATTTTGGTCATCATCAAATCGAGAGTTTTCCCACTACGAGATGTCAGCATTTCTTTGCTAAATGTAAATCCATAAATTTCAAGCATTGCTACATTATTGTAGTCAACCATTGAATTTATCAAGACAATCTTTATGACAAATCAAGCTTAGTTTTCCAAAATTACATTCTTTCCATATAACTCCTTAGTTATTTAGGAATGATCAAGTAACTCCTTACTTACATAAGATTGACTAACGTATTACTCCTTTCATTTTAAATGTAACGTTTTATGGATTTCATGACCCTTGGTTATTTCTCGTATTTAGGTCCTTCATCATATCTTTGTAGGTTGTAGGTATATCATATCTAATATGATAAGCAAATAATGTATTTCCACCAAGTGAAAATTTACTATTCAATCCTACTTTATTTTAGTTCTTTAATCGAAACACTATGATCACAATCATTGGTTTCACCTCCTTTTGCCGAGCTTCGTTTTCATGGAACATCTTCCGTTGCGCTAACTAAACATTTTTAGGTAAGATCGAATATCTTGATTTAGAACTTATACCTTCTTCATCAGCATTTTTTCAAGAATCTTTTCTTAACAAGTATGCCCCTTGATAATCGCCAGTTTTTCCTTTGGTTATCAAAGAGTATATTCACATTTTCCTATGAATATTCTACAACGACTTGTATTCGTAACGACCTTATCAAAGTATCCAGAAAATCGAACGTGCCATAACTTTTATGGTGTTATTTCCACAAATCATGATGATTCCCTATTTTATAAGTGTTGGTTTCTTTGACCCTATTATTCTATTCTCCTTTTCGATAACCATCTTTTGTAAGTGCCAAACATTTAACTTGGTTACAAAATGTCTTGATCAAATCAAGAGTAGTTGTTACCTTTTGTTAATTGATATCCACTCTTTTCTGATGATTTATTTGAGCATTGCAAACAATCTCAGAGTCGCATGTCCTATTTAGTAAATATTCTTATTTACTCTTAGGTCCACAATTATACTTATATGATATTGATTTCTACCGTATTGTTAAATTGTGATACATCGTATGTATGGTATTTCAACAATATATATTCCGTTTTATAATTACATATTCTGTTTTAGCCATATTTTCTAATCTAGGCATGATTTAGCATATGCCTGAAGATCAACCAACCAACGGTCTCCAATTATTCATGGTATGAATACATTGTATGCTTATGCCGTTTTATGACTTAAACCATTAGTGTCATTCACACTAATTTATTATTTAAGTTGGATATCCCTTTTCGGCTTTTCATGTATTATAAATGTACACATACTATCAACAAGACTTCCATAAGAATAACACATTTGTAATCGAAAATGTGACCATAATAGAAATTATTCATATAGATAGAACAACTGATTTGTTACATGTATATATATATATATATATATATATATATGAATACCTGTCTCACGGGATGTAAGACAAACTAAAAGGTCCTCCAGATCAAATCGATTACAAATAGTTCTAATTCTAATTAGTCTAGTAGATAAATGTAGAAGAATTAGCGCCATCCTCCAGCATCTTGTATGCTTCCAACACGTCATTTCTTCCTGTCCCTCCTTGTAACGCTTAAGCAGAAGATCATGTTTTTATAAAATAAGAACAAGTATTAGCATACTTGGTGAAACTGTAATAAGTGTTTTCCGTGAGAAACACATTTATAACTGTATATCATATATACTTGCTTAGTCGATGATGTCACTAGCAATAGGCTCTACCTTCACAGTTCTCAACTGCTACAGGATTTGTTGAAAGTTGATCGAGTCACCTCTTAGTAGCTAGGGGTAGTGAACGCAACACCCCATCTATCGCAAACTGGACTTCCATCCAGTATAGTCAACTTCGTACACTAGTTGTGCATGAAGTTTATGCATGACCCCCAAGTGGCTAACCATGCATGACTTTTCTTCCATCTTCTAGGAAAGAAACTTATCCAGAAGTTTGAACTTCAAAAGTCTAACTTGTTCTACGAACATGACCTTCAGTCCAATGATCACATCAAATGGCCCGGTCTGCAGGAACTGCACTTGCAGCCAAGGTACCAAGGTCCGTCGTATGGTGTTTGAGACATAGAAGTACAAGTCATGACAATTGCGAAACTCTTTTTTTTTGTCCTCAGTTGCATCATCATGTATAGGCTCTCCCAATGGTTCCGAAATGGTGAAGAGAAGGTCACTACAGATGAGGACTTCCCTTAGGTGTAAATACCAGTCTATGAAGTTGGACCCATCTAACTCAAGTGTGTCCTCTAGTGACATCACTCCACGCATCTTGTATGTTGTATGGAGTGACATGATCTACAAACACATTTGCAAGACAGAAGACTAAGTTCACAACATGAATTCTAGTGTATAATCACATCATAGCAAGAACTAGCACTAAAACTATTATCCCTAAGATAGTTTTATGGATTACACGACCCCTTTACACCGTGTCATCCCCGATCAACCCGGCCTTTGACACATCTACCAGGATGGACTATATCCGTCGATCACATCGTACATGTGACTCGTGCTTGGTCTTTCGATCTCCATGTTCTGAGGCTATGTCTCTACATGCTAGGCCTGCCAATCCAACCTAAGTGTATTTGTAGTGCATACATGACTTGCACCCACCGTATACGAATGTAGAGATGTCTAGCACCCGATCATCACAACCTGCTTCATAACTTCGAACTTTCTGATGGGTTCGTAGCATGGAAAACAAAAAATTTCTACCGCAAGAACGAACAAAACCCAGATCTAATCTAGATAAAAGCCAAGATCTAATCTATTAGACATGTGCAACGAGATAGATCTGTACTAACCCTTGTAGACCTGAAAGCATTACGAGATCGGATCTCGTGGTTGATGTAGTCGATCACTTGCCGATCTCAAGATCGTGTGGACGATCCTTCCGGCGCTGCTTCGCAGCGCTCAGCCGGGTCACACGTGCGGAGTCGAAGCAGACCTTCCTCTCCCCGTTCCAGCAAGCAGCGGAGGTAGTAGATCTTCTCCACGGAATCCCAGCAGCACGACGGTGTGGTGGTGGTGGTGGAGGAGAGAATTTTGTAGGGCTTCGCCTAAGCCGGAGCAGAGGAAAGGAGGAGGAGAGAGGCGGCGGCCAGGGTTTGTTATGGGAGTGTTCAAGGGGGTGGCGCCCCCTCCCCTCTATTTAAAGGAGGGAGGCGCGCCATGGGAGGGGGAGTCCTAGTAGGACTCCCCTCCCTCCTTGGCAAGGAGTTGGGAAGGGGAGAGTCCTCCTCCCCCACGAATCCGTGTCTTGCCCCACAAGGTTTCCTTGACCCTTTCTTGGTTTTCAAGCAAACTCCAAGAAATCTTCTAGAACCTTCCAGAACATTCTGAAACCTTCTAGAATCTCCATACAAACACTCCGGAACATTTCCTAACTTAGAAAATGATCCCCAATATATGAATCGTATTCTCCGGACAATTCCGGATCTCCTCGTGATGTCCCGGATCCAATCCGAGACTCCGAACAACATTCGGTCTCCAACACACATTCCATATCTACTTAAAACAACTTCGAACCTTAAGTGTGTCACCCTACGGTTCGTGAACATGTAGACATGATGGTGACACATCTCCGATCAATAACCATCAGCGGGATCTAGAGATCCATAACGGCTCCCACATACTCAACGATGACTTCGTGATCGATAGAACCATTAACATACGAAACCAATTCCCTTTGTCACGTGATACTCTACTTATCCGAGGTTTGATCGTTGGTATCTCTATACCTAGTTGTACCTCGTTACTGATAAGTACTCTTTACTCGTTCCATGTTATGTCATCCCTTGTGACCTAGTCACATGCTTGCAAGCTAACTAGATGAAATTCCACCAAGAGGGCCCAGAGCATATCTATCCGTCATATGGATGGACAAATCCCAATCTTGGTCCATGCGCTTCAACACATACTTTCAGAATACCCAATGTCACCTTTATAACCACCCCATTTAAGCGGTGTTTGATGTCATCAAAGTACCCATCCGGTGATGGTGATTAACATAACCTCATGGTCAAAGGATTAGGTTACTATGCATTTGAAAGCTTGTAGCAAAACAAACTTAATGACTTGATCTTATGTTATGCTTACTATGGGTGTGTGTCCATTACATCATTCTCCTAATGATATAACCTTGTTATTAATGACATCCATTAATCAACAAGCTAGTTCAACAAGAGGCTTACTAGGGACTCTTTTATGTTTACAAAACACACAAGTATTAATGTTTCCGGTTAATACAATTATAGCATGGGATGTAAACATTTATCATAAACATAAAGATATAATAATAACCACTTTATTATTGCCTCTTGGGCATATCTCCAACAGTCTCCCACTTGCACTAGAGTCAATAATCTAGTTAAAAATTTGTGCATTCAACACCTATGGCTTTCTGGTGTTGTATAGACACTATTGCTAGTGGTAAATATAATCTTCGGATCTGACACTTCCAGGTCCGTGTGTATTTGAATGTCCTTGCGTTTCTACGCATTACTCATTCTCCAATGAGATGGCATTGTATAAATTTGGTCCTTTGGTGAGACCTTTAGTTCCTTGGGATTAAATCATGTTGATACAATTGTCATACAATGTATCTTCATAGTATTATCCCGCTATGAACCACACCTAGTTTGATAACAAACTACTTGACGCAAATGCCCTCATTTGCTGCTACAATAGTAGTCATATACTTAGCCTTTCGTTGTAGTATCTGTCACAATGTTTTAACTTTGGTACTCAACCAAATCCGTTATGGAACTTCCTTCCCATTACATTGTGCCACCCATAGTTTAAATTGAGATAAACTTAATTTGTGACAAAACTAGTATCAATGCAACAATTTACAATGAACTATTTGTCACCACTATATAAATAATATATTCTTAGTTCTTCCAAAGATCATAGGAATATCCCTACTATTGTCCAATGATCATCTTATGAGTCATTCTGGTATATGCTCATAACATTTAGAGCATAGGACATATCTGGATGTGTACATCTCAAAGAATGATTGATCAAAATATTCTTGTGATTTCACCAAGTGTCAAAATACTTGAATCTCGTGTCAACACACTTGAATCTTGATTCAGTCCTTTCAAAGGCCAAGAACCTTTCTTGTTGTTTCCATATTGAACTCATTCAACATCTTATCTATGTACATTTGGCAAAAAACCATATTAGCCTCAATCTATCCATATAGACATTGATGCCTAATTCTTGGGTTATGCCTAAGTCTTTCATCAAAATGAAATTCTTAACCTGTGTCAATAAAAGATACATCATTTCTAATCAACGATATGTCTTTCACATAATGTATTAGAAATATGTCTTGGCGCTCCCACTTAATTTCTTGCAAAATGCAAACATCTTCATCGTCTCTGATGAAATTAAACCTTTTAACGGTTTCATCACGGTGAAGATTCCAACTCTGCGATGCTCACTTCAACCATTGAAGTTTTGCATACTCTTTTAGCATCCTTTGAATTAACAAAACCCTTTGGATCGTGTCATGGACACATCCTAGGTAACCATTCTATTAGAAGAACTTGTTTTGTTTGTTCAACTACCATATACCAAAATATATGTAGTGGTTGCTACATTAATCCATCCAGACTAAATATCGCTATGAAAGATCAAATCTTATCATAGTCAATTCCTTGAACATTGTCGTAAACTCTTTCCGATATGTCGACTATTTCATAGATGTGAAACATCCATGTCTATTTCTTTATAGATCCATATACCTAATCGTAAGGTCTTGCACCTTTCCAGAGGGTCTTTCAAATTCAAAGCTTGATTTCGTATGGAATTATCACGGATTTTATGGCTTCAAGCCACTTAACGAAGTCAGGCCCATCATTGATTATTTGCATGTAGTCGGTTCATCATTGTCAAACAACAATGATTTAACTCTCAAATCTTGGCATTTGATTACTTACCGACCTACTTGGTTCAATAGGAACTTAGATCCCGTGACCACATCCTTTGAGGCACGTGAGCCATGAGCATTGTTGTTGCCTCCGGACACTTACCGACGCCAAGCTAACTCAGCACATATTAGCCAAGGTTCAACAACCTTTTCAAAGTTCTATTGTCCTCCCACTTAACTTTTCACCAAAAATTCCTTCTCAAGAAACTCGACATTCTAAGCGACAAACATTTTTGTCTTCGGTGTTATGGAGGAATACCCAATGGTTATTCGAAATAACCTACAAAGACATGCTCATCCGACTTTGGTTGTAAACATTTTACTTATGCCTAGCATACCAAAAATTTAAGAAAGGACAACCTGGGTTTTATCCCAAACCATGACTTATATGGTGTCATTTCAATGGATCACGATGGAGCTCTTTTCAGTGTAAAAGCGGTAGTCTCTAAAGCTTTAATCTTTAAAATATAATGGCAGTTTTTATAAATGACACCTTTGATCTTACCATGTCAAACAAGGTTTCATTACATATCTCGAACACTCCATACTCCTATGGTGTTTTGGGAAATGCAAATCCATGGAACGATTCCTCAAATCTTAGGTGTTTTGCTAAACTTGTAACTCAAACATCTTTCTTTATGATCCAATCATAAACTTTTTAATTTTCTTGTTACAATAATTTTCCACTTCATCTTGAAATTCTTTGAACATTTTCAAATGTTTCATACTTCTTCCTTATTGAGTAAGTATATACATATACTCACACAAATCTTCGGAGAAAGCATATGAAGTTGAAATCCATCGCCCACAACTACACATAATGGACTATATACATCAATATGTACAAATTCCAATCAGTTAGTCGTCCGTTCCTCTTTTGGCCTACTAAAGGAGTTTTAATTATCTCCAGGAAAGTATCACAAGCGTCATTTGATCAAAATCAAAGACTCCAAAAATCCATCAACACGGAGTTTCTTCATGTATCCCTTTCAATATAATTTAAACAGCGATGTCACTTCGCAAGTGATCTTTCAATCATTTGTCTTGCAACATTTTAGCATTAGTTTTATGGTCATTATTTCTCCAACCAGACTTGTATATCATCCATCTATTATGGAATACGGTAATTATTTGAACAACCTTTTGTCGTCATAATACCTGATCAAAATAACAATTATTGAAACAAATCTTGAAGGCAAGCTTTGATGTTAACGATCAACACAACAACCCTTTGTTTGTTTTCGATGAACATCATCACATATTCTCTTGCTAGTTACTTAGGCCATTGCAGTTCATGAATTGTGTTGTCCTGTATGACACTTCATACCAACCAATTCGGTATCTAATACTGCAGAACCACATTGTTTAACAACCAAGGAATACAACCATAACATGTATCTTCTATATACCTAAGTTGGACATCTCCAATCTTTTCTTTTCTGCCAAATATTTTATAGATTCTCTTTCAACAATTCCTTTTCTTTTTAAAAGAATCTATCAACATCAATAGTGGTGTCATTCACATGACACATAGTACAAAGTGTGTATAGTCAAATACCAATACCTTTGGACTTGCACTTTGAAGTACATCACCTTCATCAAATGTTTGGCATTCTTTCAAAAATCCATTCTTTAGTAATGTTTTAGTGTAGTAAATATTTTAATTACATCTTCTATTCATCCTTATCATGACAACTTTCATGATCAAGCTGCTATAGCTTATAAAGGTGAATTGCGAGTATAATGTTTCTTTTCCAAAACCTTTTGGAGGATTAGGACGACTAGCGTCTCCAACCTTCACAAATTCTCATCAAATATGAGGACATATACTCTATCATGTTGTAACCAACATATTGTTTTAGATATCACAATACCTTTCACATATGATGGTTTCTGAAACATTGCTTTCAGCTCTTAGATAAACTTGATTTTAAAAAAATCTTTTGAGTATCAAGAATCATGGAGGCAAAACATGATACATTAGATACTAACACTGGAATTGTTACTCTTGATTTAATACTGTTTATTAAACTTCACAGAGTAAACGGAGTTTGCTGAAAGTTTACAATATGACTTTTAAACTTTAGATTGACACTCAAAACAATACGATACCAGTTCGTAAAGCAAATATCCAGAATTTCTATAGTTCTACTATCTCAACTAAAACTAAGCGTAAGGTGGTGAACGGATGCCAATGACTACAACAGACTATGCAAATTCACTTTGATTGTGTTTATGATAAATTGAGTTTGATTAATCCAAATTACAAATGAACTCCCACTCAAAGCAACATCCCTCGAGTTGTTTTAGTGATTACACGAACCAAATCCACTACACCAAGTCTGATCATCACGTGAGATGATGTAGCTTTGAAGGCGAACAATCAACATGTTCATCATATCATCCATATGACTCATGCTTTACCTTTCGGTATTCCGTGTTCCAAGACCATGTCTGTACATGCTAGGCTCGTCAAGGTTAACCTTAGTATCCGCATGTGCAAATCTGGCTTGCACCCGTTGTATGCACACGTAGAATCTATCACACCCGATCATCACGAGATGCTTCGAAACGAGAGTCTTAGCAACGGTGCCTACTAAGGACGAACACTTTATTACTTGATATTTAGTGAGAGGGATCATCTTATAATGCTACCGTCGCGATCTAAGCAATACAAGATGCATAAAGGATTAACATCACAGGCAATTCATAATTAGTGTGATATGATATGGCCCTTTCTTCTTATGCCTTTGATCTCCATCTCCAAAGCACGGACATGATCTCCATCATCACCAGCATTGCGTCAAGGCCAGTGGCGCCGCTCCATGGTTGTCCATCATCACTAGCAACTATTACAACTACTTGGAATAAAGCTATTACAAGATGAATAGACACGCATGTCTTAACAGAATTAAAGACAACCATTAGTTCGCCGTTGCCATATTACAACAAGGATCAGTGCATACATCAAATATAATCACAATCACATGATGGCCATATCACATCACAAAACCCCTGCAAAAACAAGTTAGACGCCTCTAATTTTCTTTGCATGTTTTACATGGTTTGGGGCTTTCGAATAAGAACGGATCTTACCTACGAAACTGAACCACAACGTTGATACAAGTGCTATCAAGTGCAAAGTGTAGATTGGATCTATACTATGATGGGAGAGACAGACACCCGCAAAGCCACTTGTGCAAAGCAAGTTACACGTCAAGTGTGGAGCAAGTATCATGTGCGATGACATGTAAGGTTAGCCTGAGCCGCTTCATCCCACCATACCACAAGATGCAAAGTACACAAAGAAAAAAGATGGCACGAGCACCAACGCCCACAAAACCATTGTGTTCTACTCGTGCAACAGATCTACGCATAGATACGGCTCTGATACCACTGATGGGTTCGTAGCATGGAAAACAAAAAATTTCTAATCTAGATAAAAGCCAAGATCTAATCTATTAGACATGTGCAACGAGATAGATCTGTACTAACCCTTGTAGACCCGAAAGCGTTACGAGATCGGATCTCGTGGTTGATGTAGTCGATCACTTGCCGATCTCAACATCGTGTGGACGATCCTTCCGGCGCCGCGTGCTCCCAGCGCTCATGATCGGTCACACGTGCGGAGTCGGCAGACCTTCCTCTCCTGCTCCAAATGAAAGCGAGGTAGTAGATCTTCTCCATGGAATCCCAGCAGCACGATGGTGTGGTGGTGGTGGAGGAGAGAATTCTGCAAGGCTAAGCCAGCAGAGGCAGGGAAGGAGGAGGAGAGAGGCGCCGTTTGTTATGGGAGAGTTCAAGGGGTGGCGCCTCCCTCTATTTAAAGGAGGGAGGCGCCATGGGAGGGGAGTCCTAGTAGGACTCCCTCCCTCCTTGGCCAAGGGAGTTGGGAGGGGAGGAGTCCTCCTCCCCCACGAATCCGTGTCTTGCCCCACAAGGTTTCCTTGACCCTTTCTTGGTTTTCAAGCAAACTCCAAGAAATCTTCTAGAACCTTCCAACATTCAAACCTTCTAGAATCTCCATATTAAACACTCTAACATTTCCTAACTTAGAAAATGATCCCCAATATATGAATCTTATTCTCCTGATAATTCCGAATCTCCTCTTGATGTCACGGATCCAATCCGAGACTCCGAACAACATTCGGTCTCCAACGCACATTCCATATCTACTTAAAACAACTTCGAACCTTAAGTGTGTCACCCTACGGTTCGTGAACATGTAGACATGATGGAGACACATCTCCGATCAATAACCATCAGCAGGATCTGGAGATCCATAACGGCTCCCACATACTCAACGATGACTTCGTGATCGATAGAACCATTAACATACGAAACCAATTCCCTTTGTCACGCGATACTCTACTTATCCGAGGTTTGATCGTCGGTATCTCTATACCTAGTTCTACCTCGTTACTGATAAGTACTCTTTACTCGTTCCATGTTATGTCATCTCTTGTGACCTAGTCACATGCTTGCAAGATAACTAGATGACATTCCACCGAGAGGGCCCAGAGCATATCTATCCGTCATATGGATGGACAAATCCCAATCTTGGTCCATGCGCTTCAACACATACTTTCAGAATACCCAATGACACCTTTATAACCACCCAGTTACGAAGCGGTGTTTGATGTCATCAAAGTACCCATCCGGTGATGGTGATTAACATAACCTCATGGTCGAAGGATTAGGTTACTATGCATTTGAAAGCTTGTAGCAAAACGAACTTAATGACTTGATCTTATGCTATGCTTACTATGGGTGTGTGTCCATTACATCATTCTCCTAATGATATAACCTTGTTATTAATGACATCCAATGTTCATGATCAGGAAACCATGATCATCCATTAATCAACAAACTAGTTCAACAAGAGGCTTACTAGGGACTCTTTTATGTTTACAAAACACACAAGTATTAATGTTTCCGGTTAATACAATTATAACATGGATGTAAACATTTATCATAAACATAAAGATATAATAATAACCACTTTATTATTGCCTCTTGGGCATATCTCCAACACTTTCTTCGTGATCCACACTATTGGGAGAACACTAGTATCAGTATTATTTAGGGATTATCTTATTTATGCTACTGTCGGGTATCTAATACATCTAAGCATAAACAAGATACACACAAAATAACATCACATGCAATTTGTACTATGTGATATGACATGGCCTCTTGTGCCTTGATCTCCGTCATGCGTCATTAGTATGACGCCAAGCTCATGGTGGGATCCATGAAGTGTATTCATGTAATTGACCATATCACATCACATACCCCCTCCTGCAACATAAAGTTAGACACCTCTACTTTATTACTTACAAGTTTTTACGTGGCTGCTAGGGGATTATCGAGATAGAGCGCTTCATACCTACGAACTACAACCACAACATTGATCAAGTAGTTTTCTCTACTACACCCCTTTCGAGCCCTCCATTGTTAATGCCATATCAACTATTGTGAGAGAGACAGACATCCGCTGGCCACTTATATGGTGCAATCCGTATGTCAAGCGTGGAACCAGTCTTGTGTAGGATTACGTGTAAAGTCGGTCGAGGCTGATTCATCTCACAGTGTCGCGATATGAATAAGAACACGTGGAAGGGTAACAACTAAGGGCTCAATGCCCATATTCAACATGTAGTCTACCCGTACTAGCATAACTATATATAGATCGACTCTAATTCCACTGAAGGGGTTCATAGCAGAAAAAATAAAATTTTCCTAACTAGAACGCCCCGAAGCCCAAGATCTATCTATTAGTTAATGCAGTAATGGGAGGGTTTACGATTACATAACCTTGTATATCGCAACGCAGTTAACGCCCCGTGGGGAACATGGATGAAGTAGACGCTCATAGCCAACCTCAAGGACACGAAGCTCCTCGCACGTCACCTCCTGCTGCTTGCATGCTAGCCCTAGCATCGAAAATGATAGCGCTATCTGCGGGCTCGCACACAAATGGTGTCTAGCGATGACTCTCGTTCTCCTTGATCCATCCAAGATGCGAAAGAATATCTTGTGGAACTGGGATCCAGCAGCGCGATGGCGTGTCGGTGGTGTTGACTCTCCCATGCGCAGTCCTTCTGTGGAACTGCACTCGTAGAAACTCAACTGAGAAAGAGGGAGGAAATTCCCTAAGGAAAATGACCTTAGGAAAATCCCCTTTTTATTTTTGTGTGTCTTTTTCCTCCCACCATGGGCCTTATTATATAGAGAAAAAAGGGATACACCCTTTCCTCAAGTCCCCATGTGGGACTAAAATAAAAAAGACAAAGGGGGAGAAGCCGGGTGGTGATGGCTCTGAAATATAGCCATCTACGTCCATATTTAAACTAGATATTATTTATAATTTTGATGAAATATCTCTTTAAACCCTGCCACTAATGCCTAATATTCATAGGGGTATGCAATCCTTTCTTTTATATTTTTCATGCGCAGATAATGTTGTTTGAAGATGGGAATCACTACATTAAAGTCAAATATACAAGATTTCGAACAACCAGAAGAAACCAGGAGCTATAAAGTGGAGGCAGACGCTTTAACGACCAACTATACGGCCAGAGAAACAATTCCGTCCGTATAGCTCTGGTCGTATAGTTGGCGCCGCCACCGTTAGGTCAAATAGAACAACTTTCATGAAGGGGCACCTATATAAAGAAGCCTCGGGCAACAAGAAAACAAGCCAGACCTCGCCAAAAAGTCTTTGCCACAGATCACCAGCCGCCTCCATATCTCAAAACCCTTCTCCAAATCCATAGCCATATTCCACCACTTGTAATAGTAGATCTCTTCTTCGTTTGGCGACATTGTAAGACTATTGCTATCAATCTTATGATTTTCATTACAATGTTTGTGATTGTTGATCTCATCTCTATGTGTGAGTAATTCTCCTTGGGCTAAGGGCTTTGGCCTAGCCATGTAGCAATGGTGCATGTTATTTATCATAGATGGGATCGTGTATTAGTTTGTATGACATGATGATTATTGTATCTTCTCTTGCCTCAATCCAAATACTTGTCAGGTACCCAAGACCCCGAGGGTTGAGCCAGGTATAGGGAGTATGAGTAATGACTGATCTGTAGGTTGGGAACCCTAGTGACAGAAGGGGTAGTACGGCTGTATGTGAGGGATTTACTTGGGACTAACGGTGACATCACTATGCATATCATTAGTTCTCTTTCTTCTATGGATGAGACTACTAGGTTATTGCTATAAGAAGTTGCGGAGGCAATAGAAATTATGGATGCACTGCCCACATATAATATATCTTTCTCTAACAAGTACATGCATACTTTATTTCTATCTTTTATTTCCATCAGATGTTTTGCACAGCTACAGGTGAAACCGAACACCCTAGGCACTCTCTCTCCATCATCGACAACAACAAAAAGACGCAAGCTATTTGTTTGGTAAAAACACAAAAGGAATTCTTAAACTCTCGAAGGTCCGTTAAAGTAACTTCACTACGCATTCGCTTCCCTAGGATTCGATAACCTAGGTCTACTAGGGAAAAAGAAGCTACACTACATCCATAATCCGGATCGAAGGTATCAACCCTTTTTTTCTGGCGCCGTTGCCGGGGAAGAAATAGCTACCCTGGTGCGGTTATTAGGAACCTTGCTAGTTTTAATCCTTGTTTTTAATTTTGTTAGTTTGCTTTAAGTCTTTATTTGATAAACCAAAAAAATTAGTTAGCCTTTAAATTCTTGCTTTTAATATTATGATTCTTTGTTTAAGAAAACCCAAGAACATAGGAAATATGGCTGAAAAGAAGCTTGGGGAGTTTGCTACTCCTAACAATGATTATTTGCGTACTCCTAGTACTCAGCCAGCAATTGCTGCTGATGACTAGAAATTAAGCCCCATTACATAAGTTTGGTTCAACAGAATCAATTTGGAGGCTCTGCTATTGAAGACGCAGGTATACACTTGAATACTTTCACTGAAATATGTGATATGATGCGTATAAAAGACGTTGACCCCAATGCGGTCAAATTACGTCTATTTCCTTTCTCTCTAAGAGGGAGAGCAAAAGAATGGTTGCTATCTTTGCCTAGAAATACTATTACATCATGGGTGGGATGTACTTCTTTATTTATGACTAAATTTTTCCCACCTATAGAGACTATGCAACTCTGATCTAATATTACTAGCTTTAGGCAGGAAGAGCATGAGCCACTAGCACTTGCATGGGAGAGGATGAAAGAATGCTTAAGAAACTGTCCTAGTCATGGGATAGAAGATTGGTTAATCCTCCATTTATTTTATAATGCTCTTAATCCTGAATCTAAGTCTATGCTTGATACTGCAGCTGGAGGAACGTTTATGGGTAAACATATAACCGAAGAAAAGCAGCTGCTAGACAATATGCAAGACAACCATGCCCAATGGCATGTGGATAGATCAAACACGAAGAAGGTGAACTCCATTTCACCACAAGAAAATGAAGAACTCAATGCTAAGTTGGATGAGCTCATATTAGCCGTGGAAGGTAAGGAAACCTAGATAAGAGCCATCCCTAAAACAAATATTGAAGAAATAGACTTCATAGCTCGTAATGATTATAACCCTGCTTGGAAGAAGAGTTACAATCCTAACTTTCAGAAAAATTATTCTAGTCCTGCAGGTAATTCTAATAATAATATGAGAACTAGTAATGGCGGTCTCCAAGAAACACTTAAGTCTTTCATAGAATCACAAAATGAGCAAAACAACATTCTTGTTAAAATAACGGAGAACCATGATGCCATGCTTGGTAAATTATCTAACTAAGCTGTTAGTTTGAGAAATGATTTGCAGGCCCTCCAAGAAAGAACAAGGATCGTTGAGGCACAGCTAAGTAAGGTAACCGAGAGTTAAACTCTCATTCTAGTTAAATTTGCAGGTAAAGCTGAGCCCAATCCTATTGAAGAACTCAAAATGATGAGGATCCAAAGGGAGGAGCCTGAAGAACTTGATTATAGTGATGCCCCTTCACCAAGCTACACCATCGAAGACCTCGTAAAGAGGATCAACGTCAAAATTTCGGTAAGTGAAGGTAACGATGAAGCCATGTATCAACACTTTTTTGATCAAGTAGCAATTAAGGTACGCGAGCTTGAATAGGAATACAAGAAAATCGCTAAAAAGTGACATGTTAAACTAGATGACATATTTGAGCCTACTATTAAGATAAAAATTGGAACCAATGAGATAGCTGCACTTTGTGATCAAGATGGAAGAGTCTCAATAATTTCAAAGAGTCTTTAGTTAAATCTTGGCTCCTTTAAAATCACGGAATTAAAATTACATCTAGAAGATTCTACCTACAAACAAGCTGTAGGAATTAAGGAGAACACTTTAGTTTACATCAAAGGACTGTCCTGCTCTAATTGACTTCATTATTGTTGACATGCTGATGGCTCAGTGTTGATGTAGAGCTCGTTGGGGAACCCCAAGAGGAAGGTATGATGAGCACAGCAACAAGTTTCCCGCAGTTATGAAACCAAGGTTTAATCGAACCAGTAGGAGCAAGCAAACACCCCAAAGGTGTTGCTAGCTGAGAGGAGACTATGCATGACTACGGTGCTAGTAGCAACGTGGAGACCTGCACAACACAACCACAGAACTTTGTCCCCAACTTGCGATGAGGTTGTCAATCTCACCGGTTTTGCTGAAAACAAAGGATTAAACGTATCGAATGGAAGGAAGTAAAAGTTTGCAGAAAGTAAACACAAAGCAGTAAACAGTTTGTAGATTGAATGTAAAAGAAAAGGACCGGGATCCATAGTTCACTAAAGCTGGCTCTCCTTAAGATAGATAACATGCTGGGTGAACAAATTACAGCGGGGCAATTGACAAACATTGAGAAAGCAATACATGCATATACTAATCATCTTGACTCCTTTGGAACTTGATTGGGCATTACAACATTATACATAGACAGCCATCCAACTGCATCTATGACTACTAATCCACCTTCAGGTTATCATCCGAACCCCCTCCAGTATTAGGTTGCAAGCAACAGATTATTGCTTTATTTAATTATGTAATGTAAACAATACGATTGTTCTATGAACAAAGGATTGTTGTTTTCTCCCTAGTAGAAACAGCACATCTAGTACCTTAGAGATTTCTGTCACTTCCCCAGATTACCAGAGGCATAAACCCACTATCGAGCATAAATACTATCTTTTGGAGTTGCTAGCATCTACTTGGCCAAGATAGCTACTAACAACAGAAAGCATGCAAGATCACAAATAAGAAAGACATGATAGAATCAATAATCAATCTGAAATAGCATCTCAATATCCATCGGATCCCCGCAAACACAACATGCAGAATTACAAATAGATGATCATGAACGGAGCTCACAAGATCTAGACATGAAAGCACAAAGGAGGAGAACCAGCCATCTAGCTACTACATGGACCCGTAGTCCAAGGATGAACTACTCACGCATCACACCGGAGGCTTGCATGATGATGAAGAAGGCCTCCAGGGTGAATTCCCCTCTCCGACAGGGTGCCGAGAAAAGCTTTAGATCCCTCCCGATCTAGGGATGGAGATGACGGCGGCTACAGACTCTTTCGTGGATTTTTGATCGGGTACTTAGGGTTTTCGTCCCGAGGGCAATATATAGGCGGAAGGAGAGGTCGAGGGGGTGCTGGGGTCGGCTAGACCACCCCCTAGCGCGGTCCAGGCCTGGCCACGTGGCCAGGTGGTGTGGCCGGCCCCCAGCCCTTCTCCGTCTCGTATTCTGGCATCTGATGACTTTCGGAAAAATAGGCACTTTGGCTTTTGTCCCGTCCAATTCCGAGAATATTCATTTTCTGACTTTCCTGGAACCAAAAACAGCAGAAAACAGGCAGCTAGCACTGTGGCTCTTGTTAATAGGTTAGTCCAAGAAATCATATGAAAAGTACTCCAAAGTGTGGACAAAACACAAGAAAGTGGATAAAACCAAGCATGGAACATCAAAAATTATAGATACATTTGCAATGTATCACATGCCTGAAGATACTATTGCTCCTATAATAATAGGTCGTCCTTTCTTGAGAACTATAAAGGCTTTAATTAACCTTCATGAAGGGAATGTGAAGTTGCAATTTCCTTCACGGGATCCTTTTGTTATCCATTTCTCCAGGAAAAAGAAAGCCAAACATGACGAAAATGAGGCCATCACTTTGAAGGCCAATTACTTTGGAGTGGGTGTTCCACTCATATGGCCCAAGTGAGTATCTTCAAGGTCAAGCTATTGACCGTAAAAGAGCGCTCCATGGGAGGCAACCCATGTTAAATAAAGCTTTGAGTTAACTTTTTAGTTTTAGTTTTAGTTTATGTTTAATAAAGAGTGCTAGAAAACTCCATGTGAGGAGAAGAAGTTTGGTAGTAGTTTAAATTCTGCTACATACATGTTGTTGTTGGTCGACAATATTTACTGTCAATTTTTTGTCATAAACAAGGTATATCACTAAGTTACAGGAAAAGAAGTAATTCTCAAAGAAACAGAAATTTTTTGATGCACAGATAGAGTTTAACGACCAAATATACGGTGGGAATAAAAATTCCGGCCGTATAGTTCCGGCCGTATAGATATCTTTGCCACCGACAAATTTTCTTTATAATGTACTGAGAGTTTAACGACCAACTATACGGCAGGAATAACAATTCCGTTCGTATAGCTCCGGTCGTATAGATATCAGTGCCTTAGTATGAATTCTTTTCTAATATACTGAGAGTTTAACGACCAACTATACAGCGGGAATAAAAATTCCAGTCGTATAGTTCCGGTCATATAGATATCGATGCCTTTGTATATTTTCTTTCGCAGGGACAGACAGTTTAACGACCAACTATACGGCAGGAACAATTTGTTTCGGCCATATAGTTACATCCGTATAGTTGCTCTGCCAGGAGGAAACCCTATTTTTTTGACAGAAAGCCAACTATACGGCGGGAACACAATGTTACGGCCGGATAGTTGCACCCATATAGTTGCGTCCGACCACAAAATCGCACGGGAAGGTACCTCCAACTCCAAAACTTCAATCCTTTTTCTCTCTTCTACCTCTAAACTCTCTCGAAACCTCAAGAGATCTTCATGTCTACTCAATTTCGTTCGATTTCCTCACACACAAGTGATCTACGGTATGTTTCTCCTCTGATCCTCCAATTACTTTTTACAAATTCATCTTCAATCTATTGTTATTATCAATCTAGGGTGAGACCTACTATGAACCAATTGCCATGATTTGCTTGCCTCGATTATTATTTTGAGGAGATTCTTTAATGTGCTATGATGAGGAATATGTTGTACTTACTGTTGTTGGATCAAAAAGTTTTATTTTTGTCTTTGTTCAATGTTTTAGATGATGAACACAAGGAGCCAAACTCGTGCTCGTGCCACCGCTAGCGCTTCTCGGGCTATCGCTCAAGAACGCATGGGGATACGGTTCAAGAATGAGCTCCAACATGATCGCTTCGACATGATCAAGAACCGCAAAGTGAAGGCCACCAAGTGGGCTTGCCCCATTATATTGAACCAACTCAGTATTTCTGATGACTTCAATTTACTTTGCAATAGAGCTAGCCTGCAAAACTTTGTGTACAATGATGTGCCTACTTATCGCCGCTTAACCATTGAATTTTGAAGTTCGTTGCAAAGCACCGTTAAACAATGGCAAGGAGAGGACACTATTTATTTCCATCTAATGAACAACTCCTACACTTTAACTTTAGATGAATGGTGCGCATGCTTTAATTTGCCAAACAATGATGTTATTGCCCTACGCGCATCCTTTACTGGCTTAGAACCTACCCCTAAACAATACTATAATGGAATGAGTTTCACTAGTAGAGTGAACAAGGGGAAGAATATTCAACATCCTGCAATTCGCTATTTGGTCTATGTTATTGCTAACACCTTTCAGGCACGTAATGAGTTCACGAGACTCAACAAGGAGGACATCCTAGTCCTTGTAAAGGCTGCTTACATCAACTGCAGCTTGTCACTCAACTTGGGCGCCATCCTTGTGCGCTACTTGGAGCACCAAGCCTCCCAAAGCCAAGGACCAACCACAGGTGGAGGCATCATCACTGTGCTTGCCACTTCCCTAGGCATCAACCTAGGTGAGTTGTAACCCGTGATAGGTGAGACACGTGTTGGTTTCTCCACCCTGAGAGCCTGTGGAATGCTCACTAGGAGAGGTGGTGTTTATTATCTGCATATTGCTAGAGCTGAGCGTCCCTACCCCGCTCCTATGCCTAATGGTCTTTTCTCTATCAAGGAAGGACATTTGCTATATGACTTGCAGGTTGAGAAACGCCAACCCGAGGAGGAGATTTCGGGGGAGGATGAGGACCAAGAGGAGGAGCAAGAAGTTCCTTACCAAGAGGAGAAGCCACAAACCCGGTTCGCCACATACAAAGATTTCCAAGGACTTGGAGGGACTGTGAAGAGGATGCATAGCCTCTCTTTTAACCTCCGAGAATCAACTAGTAACCTCTAAACTCAATTTTCAAACTGAGTAAAAACCTTTTCCCCGCCACCACAATGATTTGAAGGGCTTGCAAAAGCCTAAGCTTGGGGAAGTTTCCTCATGTATCTTTATTTGGCGTTTATTTGTTTTTATTTATTTCGAGGTTGCATTTTTATTTGAGTTTATAAGCACTCATGTTGGTTTCCCCAACACCTTATTTTTAGTTCTTTCTATTTGCTTTCGAAATTTTCTAGCCGAGCTTTGCCACCAATTTTCTGTTCTTTAAACTCCTTCTCTTGAAATCCACAAAAATATTTCTCCATTTTCCTTATTTTCCCTCTTTCTTTTCTTTCCGCCTCGAGGTCTTCGTGTATTTGCAGGAGAGTGATCGACTTCGAGTTTTCAAGAAACAAAAAAATGGAAGAGAGAAGTGGAACCAAACATGAGAGGTATGCCTTATGACTCCCCACTTTTGAAGTCTGAGAAACCCATGCTAGTAGTAGTAGATATTGAGATATTATATTGGTGAGGTGAGTCTTTGTATTGTAGTAAGATTTTTCATTTGCATGGGTATTTAATTGTTTCATTTTGTTCTAGCTCTCATAATTAACCAAGTCTTGCCTAAAAATTGCTAAACAATTGTAATAAGAAAAAGTCTCACAATTGAAGACTTGGGTGTTGTAGTGTTTAGTCTTGAAGGTTTATTTCTAGAGACACTCAACACCACTGAAAATGTTGATTAACTTGATAGTTCTCTTTAAAAGGATTTGTTCAATTGAATTAATGTTTAGCAGTTTTTTGAGCATGCCAAAGATTGACTTGTTAATCATAAAATTGATATATCTTTATGCGTGTCAAACTTCATGGGATGCCAACAACTCCGCTGGCCTACGAACGATCTTCATGGAGGAAACTCGTAGATTTCGGCTATGAGTTGATTAAACACTTGTAGCAGTAATGCTATAGTTGGTAAGATTCTTAGCACTCCCGGGTAGCTGTAATCATGATGGAATCACTCCTCTGGCTATTATAAGTAATCATTATGCAAAAGGAACAAAAATCTTAGTGATTCCACGAGTGTCCATCACATCCCGATAAACTAATAAAAATCTTTGGCATGCTCTCAATTACTTAAAAACTGAAATTCTTGAAGGACAATGAATAGAAAAGTAGTGCTTGAAAAGTCTTGATTTATTGATGTGGGAAAATTGAGATACTCTAGTGTGTATGCTTTCCATGACAACTCTCACACTCTTAATTTACATGATTATACTTTATTGTTCAAAGGCAAGCCTATGAGTTGATTACATGACATGGAATAAAGTTTACTCATTTGAATCATCCATGCTAACAATAATTGTGATGTACTATAAGGATGCATAAAACCCGTATGATATGCTTTCCATTACTCTATCCATGCTGAAGTTTTTTAGATTTATGAATTGGAGGAAACATGAGTCTACCAATCATGAGTAAGATCACCATCTCGTTATTTCAGTTTAAATGCTGAGTTCCTTTTTGATTTTGGTTTTCTTGCTCGGGGACGATCAAGTTTAAGCTTGGGGAGGTTCATGGCTCTAAAATATAGCCATCTACGTCCACATTTAAATTGGATGTTATTCATAATTTTGATGAAATATCTCTCTAAACCCTGCCACTAATGCCTAATATTTAGAGGGGTATGCAATCCTTTCTTTTATATTTTTCTTGCATAGATAATGTCATTTGAAGATGGGAATCACTACATTAAAGTCAAAGATATGAGATTTCCAACAACCAAAAGAAACCAGGAGCTGTAAAGCGGAGGCAGCCGCTTTAATGACCAACATACGACCGGAGCAAAAATTTCGGCCGTATAGCTCCACTCGTATAGTTGGCGCCGCCACTGTTAGGTCAAATAGAACAACTTTTGTGAAGGGACCCCTATATAAAGAATCCTCGGGTGACGAGAAAACAAGCCAGCCCTCGCCAAAAAGTCTCTGCCACAGATCACCAGCCGCCTTCAGATCTCAAAACCCTTCTCCATTTCCATTGCCATATTCCACCACTTGTAATAGTAGATCTCTTCTTCGATTGGCGACATTGTAAGACTATTGCTATCAATCTTATGATTTTCATTACAATGTTTGTGATTGTTGATCTCATCTCTGTGTGTGAGTAATTCTCCTTGCGCTAAGGGCTTCGGCCTAGCCATGTAGCGATTGTGCATGTTATTTATCATAGATGGGATCGTGTATTAGTTTGTATGACATGATGATTATTGTATATTCTCTTGCCCCAATCCAAGTACTTGTTAGGTACCCAAGACCCCGAGGGTTGATCCAGGTATAAGGAGTATGAGTAATGACTGATCTGCGGGTTGGGAACCCTAGTGATAGAAGGGGTAGTATGGTTGTATGTGAGGGATTTACTTGGGATTAACGGTGACGTAACTATGCATATCATTAGTTCTCTTTCTTCTATGGGTGAGACTAGTATGTTATTTCTATAAGCGGTTGCGGAGGCAATAGCAATTATGGATGCAATGCCCACATATAATCTATCTTGCTCTAACAAGTACATGCATACTTTATTTCTATCTTTTATTCGCATCAGATGTTTTGCACAGCTACAGGTGAAACCGAACGCCCTAGGCCCTCTCTCTCAATCATTGACAACAACAAAAAGATGCAAGCTATTGGTCCGGTAAAAACACAAAAGGAATTCTAAAACTCCCGAAGGTCCGTTAAAGTAACTTCACTACGCATTCGCTTCCCAAGGATTTGATAACCTAGGTCTACAAGGGAAAAAGAAGCTACACTACATCCGTAATCCGGATCGAAGGTATTAGGTGGGCAAAACCGACAGTTGGATGGGCCACGCGGGCTGGCCTGCCCCGCACTCACCCAAGTGGGCTGCTGGCGGCCTGCCAGCACGCATGTCCACGCTCGCACGTGTCCCCACACTTGTGGGCCACGACCGGGGCCCTCTAGCGGTGGCATCGTTCATCGCTTGCCCGCATGCCAGTTAGTGTCTGCCTGCCCACACGGGATTCATAATTAATATATACCAATGCATATTTATAAATTTCCATTTATTTTGAAATACCTTTCGGTGTTTTCCTTCCTCCGAACATCTTCAGACCCTCTTCAAAACTATTCCGATTATTATTTTTTCTCGGAACATTTCTGATCTTTCTTTCTCATTGGTAATCCCTTCCTTCCATATCGATCTTAGAACGTTGTTAGAACCTTAAGTGTGTTACACTATGGTTCAGGAATGGAACAAACATGATTGAGATCTCTCTCCAATCAATGATCATTAGCGGGACCAGGATGTGCATAATGACCCCCATGCATCCATGAGACTCTATCGTGTTCGAACCATAAACTCTGTGTCATATTCCCTTTATCTCTTCGATACATGATTTGTCTGAGATTTGATCTTTAGTATCACTATACTAATCTCGTTACCGACAAGTCTACTTAACTCGTTATCATGATATAGTATCCCCATAACCTAGTCATATGCTGCAGCTTGTTGGCTGCAATCTCATCGAGTGGGCCTAGTGTATCTTCCCATCACACCGGTGGACAAATCCCGATCTTGATACATAGGCCTCAACTGTTACTTTGGAATACCCAATACACACTTTTATGGTCATCTAGTTACGAACATGACGGTTAGTTAGATCAAAGCATTCTTTCTGAGATAGTGATTAATGTGATCTCACTGTCTAAGGAGAAGGTCATTTTGTTTCTAATTATTACAATGATGAACCATGTAACTAGATCATGTTGCAATACTTATGTGGGTAATCTCCATCATATCATTCTCCAATGATATGACTTAGTTGTCAACTGGCATAAATGCACCATGATTAGGAAACCTTGATCATCGGCTACCCAACAAACTAGTTAATTAGAGGCTACTAGGGACCAGGTTTGTTTACATACCACACCTGTATCAGTGTTTCCTCTTGATACAGATATAGCATAGTATAAACTGTCATGAACTAGTTTGAGATATGATAATAAACCTATTTATTATTTGCCTCTAGAGCATATCTCCTTCACGGGACTCATCCAAGAAGAAGTTACCTTTCTCTAGTGCCCTAAACAGACCTTTAGAGCAATTTGTTATGTACGTTTTCAAATGCTAATGTCCTTCATTCAGTCCTTAATCCTGAATTAAGGATCGAATAAGTTTCTTCTTATGTCTGCCATTGGCAACACTTTGGAAGTATCTTGTATTCAAATCCCCACGCAAAATGAATTGGGTCTTAGAATGTTAATACCATTTGAGTTCCTCCTCGCGCAACAGTCGTGCTAAATCAGCACTCGATTGACTTTTAAGATCAATCTCATGCACAGTCAACAAACGAGATTATACTAATGATTTGAGTTCATCAATAGTAGACAAGAGTCGTTGCTTTTCTTTTTTAGGAATACCGGTTGTGTGGCATGCCCAACCCCCAAGGTGTTTGCTTAACACACACATTTTATTATTCCACCTTTGAATTGGATTGTTGCCAGCCACCTGTCTTTCCCATACTGTTTTGACCATATCCTGGAACATCCACGAGGTGGACGGGAATGCCAGACAAAGTCTATGCCACCCTCTAATTATGATCCCGAGAATATTGTGCAATATGTAAATTTTTAGCCAAGTCACAAAGACCTCTTCTATCATGAAACATACCATCCATTGGGAAACAATAATTGATTTTGGTGCAAAATCTCATTTCCGAGACTAGATACCATCCATTATGAAACGTTGTTAGTTGGTATAATGAACTCAGCATGTCCTCGCCAAGACCAACCTCCAATACTTCACCCACTAGATGAGATAGGAGCTAACCATCAGTCGTGGCATTTGCATCATCATCATCATCATCTATATAGGTGGTATCCAACAAGGTCGAAGCTTTTTTAGTAACCGTTATACGGTCAAATTCCATCCACCTCAAGATCTTTGTTGAAACACAAATATCATAAGCATTTGAACCAAGACGAACCCCTACACTACTCAACTTTGAAGAAATATGAGAAGATGAAAAGGAGAGGAAGGATTTAGAGGATGAAACATTACTAGTTGTGTCCAAGTTCTTCTCCGCCTTGTGGTACATTGTCCTTGTCAAGGAATCCTCATCGGATGTTATGGACCCATCATCGCTCACTGGATGGTGCACGCTACGCTAGAGTGTGGAGCCCCCACGTGCACCTTGGGAGGGATCCTATCTACCCTGTGATCTGGGTGGCGATAGGACACCGCTCCCACCTCCACAGCGGTCGGCGCAGTAGAAGAAGATCCCAACATGACCTCTAGGGGAGAAGAAATCTCGAACCGAGAAGCCATGCCGTCGATCAGATGCTGACCGTTGGAGCCTATGTGCAGTCTAAATGGTGAAGCAGAAGCGGTGTAGTCGATCTGAGCAGTAGAAGATGTGGGTTGTATAGCCACTGCAGGCGATGGCACAGAACCACCCGATAGCATCCTGCTAGATGGGGTCTTCTGTGTGTCGGTCGGATGCATGCAAGTCTGGTCCATTGTCGCACCGTTGCACGGGGCTTGAGCCTGCTGCGCCTCTAAGCTGGCGCGCTACTCCGTGTCCAGCTACGACCCAGCAACCAGCGGGAAGTAGGCCCCTTGCGGCTCAGCATTGTCCAGCAGCGAACCAGCAACCGCAGCATGTTGCTGCTCACCGATGCCTAGTTGGGCCGCAGGAACCAGGCCAGGGGAAGGCTCCACCGTAGAAAGCTCCAACAGCCTAGGATATCGCTGCACCAAAGGAGATAAAGGACCCGAAAACTGAGTAGGTGACTTTGACACAATACCAGGTCTCTAAAACAAAGAATGAGAAGCTCGTGTAGCCACAACTATTTCTCTACCACAAGGGTTCTGCGGGTTAGAATTGAATGGAGTGACCATAAAAGTAGACATAAACACAAGCTAGTTGATTTGTCGACCTTCCGCAGATGATTGATTGACCGAGTTATGCACCTCCATATTATTTACCTAAGACCAATAAATACGACCAACAACATTAGGATCCTTCTCCTTCTAGACAACAATAACATCATCATCAGAATCATCTCCCTTGCACCTCCAAAAGAAAGGAGTAAAAGAAGGATCAGGAACGAAATCCACTATCTCTTGGTGAAAAAAAGGCATAGCCCTTTAGCTTCAGAGTAACAGTGGTTCCAATATATGACCCCTTAGCATCCACACATTTCTGTAATGCCTTGGGGTTTATCATAGCCACACAAATGCACACAATATTGCGGCTATACAGAGTAGGCAAATCAACATCCACGTTTGTCCTCAACAGAGAACCAATATCCCATAAACCATGAAAACATCGAATAGTATGGGGAATCCAATCCACATGAACCCATAGCCGAGGAAGAACAAACTTGGGTGGAATATCCTGCACCTCCCAAACACTAACAATAATCTGAGCATTGTGAGAATGCACATGCATCTGAATACTATCAACTCACCGTAGGTCCTCAACAGAGGGATAGCTCACAAAGAAAGCATCATCTCCATGTGGAAGAGCCTCCCACTTCCACTAAGTACCGAGGGGGCAAATACGAGTCATCTGAGCCTCAATGGCAGCAGCAGGCACCGTCGAACCAACAATCAACACTTTCACCATAGGAGTACACTTGGGTGCTAGATGAGCCTTATAAATGTAGTTAGGAAGCTGATTCAAAGGAGTTTCATCAGTACCATTCCTAGCCACAATCATGGAAGTCTTGGGTAACTTCAATGTTGGCCATCTATTAGTAGGATAGCCAAATTATTGCAGACAAGACAGTAATGTTGAACATGACAGTTCTTAGTTGCATGAGTATCTAGAGCATTTCGAGCATTTCATAGATTTCTTGGTCTTACCCTATTCCGACACCAGAGCATTGTCCAAAGTAGCAATCGATGTAGTAGGTGGGATACTTACAATGAGTGACGCATAAATCGGTCTCACAGACGGTGGCACAAACAGTGGTTGATTCTGTTGAAACTGAGGTTATGCAGGAGCCACAGAGGGTTGAGACAATGTTATGACAACATTCTTCTTCTTCCGAGGTAAGATCGGATTTGCAACCTGTGTAGGAGCTTGCAGAAAAACTTGTTGATGCATATGCGGAAACACCTATTGGAACTATTGCGGAGGGATGATCGGCGAGAAGACAGGTCTCAAAAAATGTGACGGCGGCTGGAAAAACTGCCCCTTCTACTGCGGCATGTACACAGGAGGGTCAGGATGCCACGACAGTGGCTGAAGCGGTTGAAACAGGAGCGGAGCAGCCGCTGCGGCCTGATATGTCCAAAACGTATCTACTTTCCCGAACACTTTTGCTATTATTTTCCTCTAAGCTTGTGTGATTTGGATACAGCTAACACGGATTGACGCTGTTTTCAGCAGAATTACCTTGGTGTCTAGTTTTTGTGCAGAAAATCAACTATCAGGAAAAATCCTGGAAAATATGCCAAAAATCCTATTTCACCAGAAGACTCACGGAGCCAGAAGACGAGACGGAGTAGGACCACGAGGGGCCCACACCACCTAGTCGCACGGGCCAGGCTAGGCTGTGCCTAGGGGTGGTGTGACCACCTCGGCTGCCCCCTCGGCCTCCCTCTTCGTCTATAAGTTGCCTCTTGACCTAAAAACCAAGGGGGGTTCAACGTTTTTTAGAAAGAGTTCCGCTGTGCCGCCACCACCAGATTCCGTGATTCGGAACCAGAAACTCCGTTCTGGCACCCTGCCAGGATAGGGAATTGGGGGAGATCATCGCCATCATCATCACCATCGCTTCTCCATCGACCATCCATGTTTCCCCCATCTATGAGTGAGTAATCCCCCGTTGTAGGCTATGGGGATGGTAGGGATTGGATGAGATCGTTCATGTAATGGCATCAGATTGTTAGGGCATGGTGCCTAGTATCTATTATTAGTGCTTCTTGACTTTGTCGCAACTTGTTATCCTTAATGCTTGTCACTAGGGCCCGAGTGCCATGATTTCATATCTGAACATGTTATTGATTCATTATAATAGTATTGTTTATGGTCTTACCTGCAAGTTGTATACACACGTTGTTGTCCGGAACCAAAGGCCCCGAAGTGACAGAAATCGGGATAACCGGAGGGAATGGCTTTGATGTGAGGATCACATGTGTTCATGGAGTGTTAATGCTTTGCTCCGGTGCTCTATTAAAAGGAGTACCTTAATTGCCAGTAGTTCCCTTGAGGCCCCGCTGCAAACGGGCTGGCAGGACAAAAGATGTTGTGCAAGTTCTCATTGCGAGCATGTATGACTATATATGGAACACATGCCTATGATTATCTAGTACTTGGATGCTTTATCTTATTTATCTGCAAATGCCCTATGTTCTGATTGCTATATGAATTGTCGTGTCCATGCAACGCCCGTCCATCCATCCATGTGCCTACCGCGTTTTAATCCTACTGTTTACTGCAATTGTTACTATTGTCTTTACTTTTACTACTGTTGTTACTCTACTATTGCTACTACCAAGATGTTGCTACTTATAAACTGATGTGAGCAAGATTGTTTTCAGATGCAGCTGAATTGACAACTCAGTTGTTAAGGCTTATAAATATTCTTTGGCTCCCCTTGTGTCAAATCAATAAATTGGGTTTCACTTCCCTCGAAAATACTACGATACACCCCTTATACTTGTGGGTCATCAAGACTTTTTCTGGTGCCGTTGTTGGGGAGCATAGCTTTATTTATCAAGTTCACTTGGAATCACTATTGCTCGCTGCCATCCATCCATCATGGGTAAGTCTCGTGATGGCAAGGTTCCTATTTTACCATCCACTACAAGAAGAGGTATGGTTCTAAACACCTCTTTTGCTCTTGATTCACCATCTGTTATGAGTAAGCTCCTTACACCACCACATACACATGCTACACACACTGCTACTACTGCTGAATCTGAAACTTCTGATACTTATGATGCTGCTTCTACTGTGCTTGATAAGAGTGGTTCATTAGGTCCTTTCCTAGATGCTACGATTGCTAGAACTATAGCTGGAAATACTGAAACTCCTAATGAAGACACTACTACACCTGTTAGTTCACCTGAGTCTAGAGAGAGCTATGATATTGAAGACGGTTATATTGAGATGACCGATGAATTTATTAAAGAATGTCAAAACATCCATGATAGGAGTGATATTAAGAGTCTCCTTGAGAGGCTTACTATAAAACCTAAATTGTCCCCTAATGCTAAGTTTGTTGCATCTCCCATAAACATTAAAGATAAGGATTATGATTTCTCTCTTGATCTATCTTACATAGCTATTGTTGAGAAAGAACCTTTTTGTGGGAGTAAGAATGAAAGTGCGGTAGCACATATGACTAAACTTTCTACCATGAGTGGCCTGTTTTCTGATGATATTAAGATGCGCACCTACTTTGTTGCTAAAATTTTCCCTTTTTCACTAAAAGGAGAAGCTAAAGCTTGGTTTAATAATTTACCTCCTGGATCTATTGATAGCCCTGATTGCTTGATTAGTACTTTCCTGTAGAAATATTTTCCTCCTAGTGCTAGACATGCTATTTTATAATGGACTAACTAAAGAATCTAGGACATACCTGGATATTTGTGCTGATTGTGTTTTCAGGAATAGGACTCCCAAGGAAGCTGAGGAATTAATGGCTAAAATAAGCAAGAATTATGAAGATTGGACTCCTCCTAAACCAGCTATACCTGAAACAATTATACATGAACCAACTATCCCTGCGCCTGCACCAACATCAAAGAAGAGGGGAGTTATTGAACTAAATGATGAAGGAAGCTAAGAAATGTCTTAAGGAGAAGGGAATAAAAGCTGCAGATGTCAAGAATTTACCTCCTATAGAAGAATTATGTAAGCCAATTCCCCACTCATCCACTATTGAGGTACACTCTCTCCAACATTTTGATGAAGGTGAAATCCCTTACTCTAAACCTCCTGATCAATGCTTAGAAGAATTCGATATTTTTATTGTTAAGCAAGATAATTTTAATAAAAGGGTGCAAAATCATTTAATGGAAAACTCTAGAGCTATTGTTGAGTTAAAAGATATTGTGGAAAGAACCTCTAATGATGTTAAAATGCTTGTTAAACATTTTCAAATGGTTCAAACTCAAATTGATCAGCTTATTAAAGTACAAAAAGACTTGCTAGTTAATGCTGCTAGAGAAAAACATGCTTATGAAATTAGAACTAGAAGTGGTGCTGCTACCTAGGATCCTCTATATCCTGAGGGGCATCCTAAAAGAATTGAGAAAGATTCTCAACAAGCTGAAAATAGTGGTACTACTCATAAGAAAATAAAAAAGAAACATAAAACCATTGTAGAACCTTCTGAGCCTGCTATAGATCCCAATAGTATATCTGTCTCTAATGTTGAAACTGAAAGTGGTAATGAAGAAAATGATGCTCCTGATAAAGAAAAAATTGAAGAAGAACTTGAAAAGCACACTAAGAATACTAAATACACTAAGGAAGATTTTGTTGCTAAGAAACATGGTAGTGAAAGAGATCCTTGGGTCCAAAAACCTATGCCTTTTCCTGATAAGAAACACAAGTCAAAGGAAGATGAACACTATAATAAGTTTTGTGAGTGGATGAAACCTTTATTCTTGCAAATTCCTTTGACCGATGCTATTAAATTGCCTCCTTATTCAAAGTATATGAAAGATATTGTCTCGAATAAAAGGAAGATCCCTAATGAAGAAATTTCTACTTTGCTTGGTAATTATTCTTTTAATGGTAAGGTTCCAAAGAAACTTGGAGACCCAGGGATTCCAACTATTCCTTGCTCTATTAAAAATAGTTATGTTAGAACTGCTTTGTGTGATTTGGGAGCAGGAGTTAGTGTTATGCCTTTCTCTCTCTATAAGAGACTTCAACTTGAAAAATTAATACCAACTGATATATCTTTGCAAATGGCTGATAAATTTACTACTATTCCTGTTGGTATATGTGAGGATGTACCTATTCAAGTGGCTCATAATTGCTTGATATTAACTGATTTTGTTGTGCTTGAAATGCCTGAAGATGATAATATGTCTATTATTCTTGGGAGACCTTTTCTTAATACTGCAGGAGCTGTTATTAATTGTAATCAAGGAAAGGTGACTTTTAATGTTAATGACAAGGACCATACTATCTACTTCCCCAAGAAGATTGATAGGACTTATGGTTTGAATTCAATTGAACATGTTGAGGGCATTCAAGTTGGAGAAATATATTGTCCCATACCAAGAGAAAAATATGAAACTATTATGATTGGGACCATTGCTATCAAAGTTGAGGTAACATAATCATTAGTGGAATACAAAGTTTTATTTCATATAAAATTGCTTTGGTAACAAGACCTGATCAACCTTGTTAACAAAGGGATTTTTAATGAACAAAACAATGTATTCAGCATGATTATCTCCGCTTACATCTAGTTTATCTATTTTAGCTTTTGCTTTCGTTTAGTTTACTTTTCTGTTGTTAGTTGCTTACTTATTAGATGTCTTAGAACTTCTAAAATTTTAGCTTAGCGTTGCATCATTCCAGAAACCTTTTTCTATCAGAAAATCATTCATCTATACCTGAAAATTTCTCAAAAATAAAGTGTCTCGAAAAATTTCAGAAAATTCATATTAAATTTTTACGTGAAAAAAGGGGCAAAGAAGTGCCTGGAGAGTACCAGGGGAGCCCACCAGGCAGGCACACCACTTGGTGACACGGCCAGCCCAGGGGCACGCCTGGCCATGGTGTGGGCCACCCTTGGCCCTCCACTCACTCTCTCACTTGCCACTGCTTCCTCTCTCCCGAGAAAACACCAGCTCTTTGCTCGAAATCGCGTTCTTGTTGTTCTTGCCCATGATTTTTCGATCTCCTTGCTCAGCCCATCTTTGCTGCTGAAATTTGGAGCATTTGTTCTCTGGTATGTGACTTCTTCGCTTGTCCAAGTAGATTTGTGTTTGGTGGTTTATATCTTGAGTATTTTGCTACTGTAGGTGACAGGTTATGAGAATAGGGGCCTCATCCTTTTAGAACTTCCAGACCGGAGTGCTCTTACTTCAAGGATAAAACAAACTATGTATTCTAAAAATCCTTATCACTACAAGCTCCAATACCACGGGGTAGCGACAGAAATGTGAATTAGTACCCGTATCTGCTAATACCTGAATTGCTTCCACTTTTGAATCATCTAGGCGAGAGCCCTGTTGTCCTACTGAAATGGATTCTAATAAATTCACAAGCACACAGATAATGAATGGAAGCTGATAGAACCTATTCAATCAACAAACATATTCTAATTTTAAGAAAAGCGAGGTTTCAATGGCTTGGAAGGGAATCTATCATCTGTCAGTATAATAGGGGTTATAAGATGGATAATGTCACCAATGCTCTCTGACACAGCATACCTGCTATCCAAAGACCCCACCTATAATGTCAAGATAGCTCTATCAACCAACGTTGTTTTATAGATCCAACCTTACCAGATGGTGTTTCTCTTATCTTCTTGTTCAATGCTTAGAGATATTGTTTTGATGCATGTTTAGGCCTCTTACAAGTCCCCATGAGTAGTGCCTTTCATTATATATTCACTTTGCAATCACTTGTGTAATGGATGTTTAAATTTCAGAATATCAAAGATGAACAACCACACCTTTGGAGAAATATTTGAGAGGGACACACCTAGGAGGTCAAGGCCCTCAAGATCAGCCTCTCAGTTTAGGCCTTCATGCAATGAAGATCTCATTGCACCATGCTTTGGCAATGAAGGATATGAGGGGATGCTCACCCATCTACTTTTCCTTGTTATACCTTCTTGCAAGATGCAGGGATCCTTGATGATTTCTTACTATTGGTTCAGAGGGTCGGTTTGACCTCATACATGGAAGATGAGAGTGAGAAATATGCAGTGCTCACCAAAACTTTCGTTGAGAGTTTTGTTTTCACTAACACCCCCTATCAGTCAACTATTTCTTTCAGAATTTATAATCTGCCGTTTACCATGCCATTGGAAAGATTTTGCAGCATTATAGGTATAGGCATGACGGGGACCATGAAGAAGATCCAAGGGCAACCCGCTGATTTGCTGGAACCTATCGAAGTGTGACAAGTGACGATGACCGCGTAGCTCAGCGCGGGAAGATAAGAAACATCCAACTCCCAACTCTTAGATACTTTGCTTATTATCTTGCTACTAGCATTCTTGGTAGGGAGAATACAAGTAATATCTCCAATTATCATTAGCCTTCCTTGCTGATGCACTTCATAATGATACTCGGTACAATCTTGGCTCTCTCATTGCTCGCTGCCAAGCTGCTAGGGGACCTATTTATGGGGGCATTATTGCTTCACGTATGGTCACTACATTAGAGCTTTCTGTGGATCCTAATGATACTATATTGGTACCACAAAGGCTTGATCTTGCTGCCATGAAAACACATCACTTCGTCACTACTGACACTGATATGGATAGTTTAGTATACAGGATGTTGTTTACTGACGGGGATGAAAGGGAGATTCCTTTGCCGCAATCTACTTTGTTCAATGTTCACAGGAGGCCGTGGTCGCTCTCCAAGGAGGAGGTGGACGAGCATCTCCGCTTGCTTAGCTTCCACAGACAACACCAGGAGGATGTGCCTTCTTACGACTACTCTGCACACTATGTTGGGGCGTCCTCGAGCTTGTTTGCTTCTTCTTCTTTTTGCCGTGGTTTGCTTTTTCCTTTTGGCTTTGTCTTAATTATTCGAAAAACCCAAAAAGATTTTGCTTTGCTTGTTTTTCCTTTTTTCTTGTCTCTGAAAATTAAAAACACCAAAAATATTTGTTGTTCTTCTTTGGTTTTGTGAAGTTTGTTGCAGGGTTCAACAGTCCTCAGTGGAATTTGGTTTCATGTTATTATTCAAGCCACACAAGTGAAGGGAAATAATGAGGATTAATGACAACTTGAGGTGTGGTAAGAGGCTGGTAACGAACTCTATTTGTTTTCATTCTTGTACATATACTCATCATTGTGGGCATGATTAGTCTGTTCATGTAGGGTGTATGTTATTTATCGATGCTTAGTAGCTCTTGCTTTCTTATGATTAGCTCCAGCTTGCTAATACTTTGTAGCTTGTCATATGAATGTTTGCTTGCATTGCTCTATTCATAAGTTGGTATGACACTTTGGTATCCTCCTCTGAATGTTTCACTTGAATTGACTTGGCACGTGCTCAAGCATGCATATGACTGAAACAATAGTCAGTTAAGCCTCGATGAATTATTTTGCCTCTAGGGTCTTGAATCACTTTCATGCCATGATTAGTCTTGTTCTGTTGCAAGCATGATTATGACATTTATTGCTCTCTTGTTTGTCGCTCCCTTACTATTGCTAGCCTTCACTTGCACTGAGTATAAGCTTTACTCGTGTTTCCAACTCCCTAAAACCAATATTGCCAAAAGTGTCCACCATACCTACCTATTAGCATCATTTGCTATTCCGTGCATGCTTAGTATGCCTTGTTTTCTTCCAAATAAAATGTTTGCTTGTTATGAGAAAGTTAGTTAGTAAAGCTCTCACGAACTTGATGGCTGATACGTCCATTTTGCATCACTATTCTATATCATAATTTACTGTTATTCATTGATATATTTCATATTAAGAGATGATACTTATGTTATTTCATCTATTTTTGCATGGTTGATGACTTTTGGAGCATGGACCGCTGCAGTTAGGATTCTGATGGAAAAGGTGATGTTTGGAGGCAAAATTCGCGAAGATCAGAAAATCTAGGAAAATACAAGGAAAATCCTATTTTTCCAGAAGACGAAGGAATCCAGAAGGGGAGGCTGAGATGGGCCACAGGGGGCCCACACCACCCCCTGGCACGGGCCAGCCTAGGCCGCGCCACCAGGTGGTGTGGTCGTCCTGGTCCACCCCTGGCTCTCCCCTCTAGCGTATATAATCCTCCCGAAACCCTAAGCCTTGGGGAGTGACCACAGAAAGATTCTGCCGCCTCTGCGGGGCGGAAAACACCGAGAGAGAAAGATCTCTCCTGCAGACAGATTTCTACCGGGGGAATTCCTTCCTAGAGAGGGGAGATTGTCGCCATCAACACCACCATCAATCTGGACTTCATCGGGATCATCATCATCATCACCACCACCATCATCACCACCAGCACCCTCATCACCATCTCCATATTGCTGTAACAATTGGGTTAAATCTTGCATAGTTCTTAGGGGAAACTTTCCCGGTGTTGATTACTCTTTGTAGTTGATGCAATTGAGTGAACCATTGAGTTATTGTTCATGTTCAGATTGTTATACATCATTATTCCATCTCTGATCATGATCCATATGATGTCTTGTGAGTAGTTTGTTTTGTTCTTGAGGACATGGGAGAAGTCATGTTGTTAGTAGTGGAATTGTGTTGAGAAAGATTCAATAGTTTGATATTTAAGTTGTGGTGTACTTCTTATAGTGGTGTCATGTGAACGTCGACTACATGACACTTCACCTATATGGGCCTAGGGGAATGGATTGTGTATTTGGCTACTAATCGTAGGGGTTGCCGGAGTGACAGAAACCTGAACCCCCGTTAGGAAACCATTGCACGAGGGACGTAAGGGTCTTAGAGTTTAAAGAT
Organism: Avena insularis; assembly: GCA_023614405.1. NCBI lineage: Eukaryota > Viridiplantae > Streptophyta > Magnoliopsida > Poales > Poaceae > Avena > Avena insularis. The sequence continues at coordinate 903,301 of JAJUPC010000125.1, read as the reverse complement.
GTGGTTAGGTTTGTACCTTAATTACTTTCTTGTACTTACGGATGTTTGCAAGGGGTATAATCAGAAGTATGTATTAGTCCTAGGAAGGTCGGTACATTAGCACAGGTTCACCCACACAACACTTAGCAAACTAAAGAAGATTAATCAACTATATGAAGTGAAAGCACTTGACAGTCTTTGCATGTGTCCTCGGGAACGTTTGGTCATCTTAAGTAATATAACCGGCTTGTCCTTTGCTGAATAAAGGATTGGGCCACTTGCTGCATTTATTCTTATTGTTTTTTGTTTACTCGTACTTTATATACTTGCACTATCAAAAAACCCTAAAAATCCATTTGCTAAGTATTTGCAGAGAATTCCTGATCCATATCACTAGCCAGCACCTTCTGCTCCTCGTTGGGTTCGACACTCTTACTTATCAAAAATACTGTGATAAAACCCCCTATACTTGTGGGTCATCAAGACTATTTTCTAGCACCGTTGCCGGGGAGTGAAGCGCTATTGGAGAGTGGAATTGGTAAAGGAAACTTCTACTGTGAGTATTGTTTACTTCTGTTAGTTGCTTTATTTTCAATATGGATAATTCGCTGAGTTTCTTATTTCGTAATGCTACTACCACTGCTAAGGTAGTAGATGAACCACCACCTGCTGAGAATGATACTTTTAAAATACCTACAAGAATTATTGATCGTGTTATGGATAACTACTATGTTGGGGATGGAACTCCATCCGGTGATCATTTACTCTTTATACACGAATTATGCGGGTTGTTCAAGTGTGCAGGTATTACTATAGATCAAGTTAAGAAGAAGTTATTCTCATTATCACTGAAAGGAAGAGCTAAGGAATGGTATAAGCTGCTGAAGAATGGTCAAGCTCTTGAATGGGAGGAAATAGTGCCTCTATTTTATTCAAAGTTTCATCCTCCTAGTGAGATTCATAAAGATCGGAATCAAATATACAACTTTTGGCCTCTTGATGGAGAAAGTACAGCTCAAGCTTGGGGGAGATTGGAGTTACTAATGCTCAAATGTCCCATTCATGAGCTCCCCAACAATATTATTATAAATAACTTTTATGCAAGGCTTTCTCTTCATGATAAGGATTTATTGGATGCTTCTTGTGCTGGATTGATACATTGCAAATGTATCTATAATTTTTGATGTTCCATGCTTGGTTTTATCTACTTTCTTGTGTTTTGTCCACACTTTGGAGTACTTTTCATAGACTTTCTTGGACTAACCTATTAACAAGATGACATAGTGCCAGTTGCCTGTTTTCTGCTGTTTTTGGTTCCAGGAAAGTCAAAAAATCAATATTCTCGGAATTGGACCGGACAAAAGCCAAAGTCGATATTTTAACGGATCGACGGAGCGGCGAGACGGAGAGGGGGCAGGCTGGCCACACTACACAGGCCATGCCAGGCCGCGCCAGGGGGTAGTGTGGGCCCCTCCGGCACCCCCTCGGTCTCCCCTCTCGCCTATAATAGCCTCTCGGTGCATAAACCCTAAATAGTCAATCAGAAATCCACGAAAAGTTCTGTTGCACCGCCGCCACCGAAGGGGAGATTCGGGGGACAGAAAGTCTCTGTTCCAGCACTCTACCAGGACGGGGAAGTGCCCCCGGAGCTATCTCCATCGATCTTCACCACCATCTCCATCACCGTTGCTGATTCCCATGATGAGGAGGGAGTAGTTCTCTCTCGAGGCTAAGGGTTCTACCGGTAGCTATGTGTTCATCTCTCTCTCTATGCATGATCATATTGTGATCATGAGCTTTGTAATCAAGTAGATCTACCTTGCTACTCAAGTGCTTTAATAGATCTCTGCTCTCCACATGTGTGTGAAAGTGACAGCGTGCACACCATGGTGGCACTTAGGCTAGAGATTACAAATACTTGTTATGAGTTATATTTGGAGTTGGATGTCTTTATGAAATTGTGGTGTTTGTTGGAACCATCTAGTGCTCAAGGTGACAGTGAAGGGTTTTCTAGATGGGAAAGGCTTACTTTGAGGTGTGCTTTTATAGCCCTACCATGGATTAGAGTGTCCAACCAGAGAGTAGTTTAGCATAGTATCATAAAGAAGAATATATTTATATGAGAGTGTTAACTAGTGAAATTATGATCCCTAGGCCTTGTTTCTAAGCATTGAAACTTTGTTTGCTACTAGATTTGTTACATGTTTGCTTGCTTCCATCTTTATTTCAGTTTTACTTTAGTCTTTTCCACGCCATCAAGCTATTTTCTAGCACCGTTGTCTTATTTCCATACCACTTGTATTTCACTATATCTTCGCCGAACTAGTGCACCTATACACCTGACAAGTGTATTGGGTGTGTTGGGGACACAAGAGACTTCTTGTATCTTGATTGCAGGGTTGCTTGAGAGGGGATACCTTTGACCACTTCCTCCCTGAGTTCGATAAACCTTGGGTGATCCACTTAAAGGAAAACTTGCTGCTGTTCTACAAACCTCTACACTTGGAGGCCCAACAACTGTCTACAAGAATAGAAGTGCGTAGACATCAAGCTCTTTTCTAGCGCCGTTGCCGGGGAGGTAAGGTAAAAGGTACTCACATCCTCCGGTGTGAGTGCTCGAAGTTATTTCCTTTAGATTCTGCAATCATATCTTTTTGTTTCTTGTTTTTATTTTCACTAGTTAGGCTTAATGGAAAACAACAATAAAATTAGGGAGCTTTATAGTATTTATCTTGAGTTAGGACATGAAGTGTTTGAAGAGAAAATTTAAAAACCTATGGAACTTTATTTGCATGCTAATAGCAATGTTGTTAGTATGAATTCTTTGGACACCATTATTGCTAATGCTATGGAAAAGTCTAAGTTTTGGGAAGTTGGTTTTGATGAGCATTTTATTTTTAGTCCCCCAAGCACGGAGGAGAAAATTTACTTTGATGATACTATGCCTCCAATATATGATGATTACAATGATGAATATGATATTTTCAGTCCACCTACTATTGAGGAGAAAAGTAATTATGATTACAATATGCCTCCTATATTTGATGATTATGGTGATGAGAATAATAATGATAGCTATTTTGTTGAATTTGCTCCCACTACAATTAATAAGAATGACTATGTTTATGTGGGGAGTATTAATTCTTTTATGCATGTGGCTCATGATAAGAATGTTTCTAGTGATAGTTATATTGTTAATTTTATTCATGATGCTACCGAAAGTTATTATGAGAGAGGGAAGCATGGTTTTATGCATCTCAATAATATTAAGTTTCCCCTCTTTATGTTGAAAGTCTTGAAGTTGCACTTGTTTTGCTTTCATATGCTTGTTTCTTTGTGCTTTCATGACTTGTTTCTTTACAAGATTCCTATGCATAGGAAGTGGGTGATACATTGCAAATGTATCTATAATTTTTGATGTTCCATGCTTGGTTTTATCCACTTTCTTGTGTTTTGTTCCAACTTTGGAGTACTTTTCATATGATTTCTTGGACTAACCTATTAACAAGAGCCACAGTGCCAGCTGCCTATTTTCTGCTGTTTTTGGTTCCAGGAAAGTCAGAAAATGAATATTCTCGGAATTGGACGGGACAAAAGCCAAAGTGCCTATTTTTCTGGAAGTGATCAAGTGCTAGATACGAGACGGAGAAGGGCCAGGGAGCCACCACAGCACCTAGCCGCGCAGCCAGGCCTGGCCCGCGCCAGGGGGTGGTGTGGCCGCTCCTGGCACCCCCTCGGCCTCTCCTTCCGCCTATATATTGCCCTCGGGACAAAAACCCTAAGTCCCCGATCAAAAATCCACGAAAGAGTCTGTAGCCGCCGTGATCTCCATCCCTAGATCGGGAGGGATCTGAAGCTCTTCCCGGCACCCTGCCGGAGAGGGGAATTCACCCTGGAGGCCTTCTTCATCACCATGCAAGCCTCTAGTGTGATGCGTGCGTAGTTCATCCTTGGACTACGGATCCATGTAGTAGCTAGATGGCTGGTTCTCCTCCTTTGTGCTTTCATGTCTAGATCTTGTGAGCTCCGTTCATGATCAATATCATCTATTTGTAATTCTGCATGTTGTGTTTGCAAGGATCCGATGGATATTGAGATGCTATTTCAGATTGATTATTGATTTTATCATGTCTTTGTTATTTCTGATCTTGCATGCTTTCCGTTGTTAGTAGCTATCTTGGCCAAGTAGATGCTAGCAACTCCAAGAGTTAGTATTTATGCTCGATAGTGGGTTCATGCGTCTGGTAATCTGGGGAAGTGACAGAAATCTCTAAGGTACTAGATGTGCTATTGCTACTAGAGAGAAAACAACAATCCTTTGTTCATAGAATAATCGTATTGTTTACTTTACACGCAGTTCGTAAAGCAATAATCCGTTGCTTGCAACTTAATACTGGAGGGGGTTTGGATGATAACCTGAAGGTGGATTATTAGTGATAGATGAAGTTGGATGGCGGTCTTTGTATAATGTTGTAATGCCCAATCAAGTCTCAAAGGAGTCAAGATGATTAGTATATGCATGTATTGATTTCTCGGTGTTTGTCAATTGCCCCGCTGTAATTTGTTCACCTAGCATGTTATCTATCTAAGGAGAGCCACCTCTAGTGAACTATGGATTCTGGTCCTTGTCCTTTACATACAATCTACAATCTTTTACTGTTTTGCATTTACTTTCTACAAACTTTTACTTCTTTCCATTCGATATGTTTAATCCTTTGTTTTCTGCAAAACACGGTGAGATTGACAACCTCATCGCAAGTTGGGGACAAAGTTCTGTGGTTGTGTTATGCAGGTATCCACGTTGCTACTAGCACCGGTAGTGCGCCCTGCCAAAGCTCAGCTAGTAACACCTTTGGGGTGTTTCCTTGCCCCTACTGGTTCGATTAAACCTTGGTTTCATAACTGAGTGAAACTTGCTGCTGTGCTCATCATACCTTCCTCTTGGGGTTCCCAACGAGCTCTACATCAATACCGCCATCAAGCAATTTTCTAAGCATCGTGCATTGAGCCATCAAACGATTTTCTAGCGCCGTTGCTGGGGAGTCAAGGACATCTTCACAAGGGGAGTCCCTCATAACCAATCTCTTTACTTTGTTGTTTTTGTTTTGCTTAGTTTTTTTTGCTTTGTTTTCTTGTTTTGTTCTTCAAAAACACAAAAAATTAGCTTTACTAAGTTGCTTTCTTTTCAAAAACACAAAAAAATTAGTTCCTATCTTGAGTCGCCACTATGTCTAGCCTTGCTCCAGTCACTATGTCACCCGAGGAAATGATTTTCACTTTTAAACAGGGAATTGAGGAAGGTTTTAAAGAAGCTTGGTCTAGAATCTTTGATCTACATGAAAAAACTGAGCCTAAAATGACTCAAAGCTTCTTCCTTAGCAGTTTTTACCTTGGGATTGCTCTTTGCTATAGATATGCTTTAGATGCTATTGTGGGAGGAGATTTCCTCCAATGTAATGAGGATGATGCTATTAATGCTATAAAGAAATTGATCCTCACTTACAACATGCCTAGCCAAACTGATATTTCTTTCGCAAAAATATTTGCTAGGTTGAACACTCTTGAGGCTAGCACTACTAGCTTAGAAAGTTGCTATAATACACTTAGGGAGCATCACAATTATGTTCCAATAAACTCTGAACCATCAAAGTGGTTCCCTACAGTAAAGATTGAGATGAACACTGAAACTTTTCAACCTCGCTGTGATATCATGTCTGAATTTTGTCTTATGCCCAAATATATTTATAAATCTCTGAATACTTGGGGGCTCACTGAAGGAGGAAAAGAAATATCTCTTGCTAATAATACTACCATATTACCTCTTGGAATAGCTGAAGGAGTGTTTACAAAGATCCTTGAGAAAACGATTTCTATTGATTATCTTGTTATTGAATGTGTAGGAAAAGGACAAATTACACTTGGAAGGTCCCTATTAGTACTCCTTGGAGCAATAATAGATGTGGGAAAGGGGACCATGCACATTTCTTCTCCACCAAACAACCATATTTTCCTTAAGGTTAAGAATACAAATAAGAGAGGTAAGGGCAAGAAAGTTGGTTTAAATGCTTCTTCATTTGAGAACACTTGATTCTTTCTTTGCTTCTTATGCCTAACTTAAAGGCGTTAAAGAAAACTACTTATTGGGAGATAACCCAAAAGTTTTAGATGAGTCTTGGAAGTTATTACCATTGTAATAACCTCTCCTTATCCTTTTTATTTGCTTTTTGTGCCAAGAGTAACCTCTAATGAGAGAGAAGTAGTGATTGGGAAAGTTGCTGTCCTGAAACAGATTTCTGTGCTTCACCGTAAAAATTCGAGAGAGAGCTCTGTATGTCGGATTGAGCTATAATTTTTTTGCTTATGCCCTAGGTTGTTATATAACTTTCGTTAGTTCAACACTTTTTGATTTGAGTAACAGAAGGTCTTCGAAAAAATTCATCTTTACCTGCTGGTCTGTTTTGACAGATTTCTGCCATTTTCTGCATTTGCTTCTTGTTGGTTCCTTTTTGAGTTCTTTTGGGGAATTGAGATTTTTGAGGGAAGTGCTACAGTAGCTAGTGTTCTAATGGAAGTTTATTTGGTGTTAGAAATGACCCTTAAGACTTATTTATCTTGAGTGCACTAATGTTGCTAATAAAGATTGTGTGAAGTTTTGTATGAAGGAAAAATTTCAGGTGTATGGAAGGAATGAGTAATGAGATTAAGGATGGACTAAAGCTCAAGATTGGGGATGCCACACATGTCACCCCAAGAAATATCCAAGAAGTACAAGCGTTAAAGCTTGGGGATGCCCAAGGCATCCCCTTCTTCATCAATAAAAATTCCAGGTTTCTTCCAAACGCTTCATTTTTATTGTTTCATGCACAGTTGTGTTTTTCTTGGAGCGTCTTCTTTTTCATTTTCGTTTTGGTTTTTCGTTTGCTTTTGTTTGCTTAGTTTTCTGAATAAATTGGTTGGACCCCCTCTTTCTTACATTGGTTTGCAAATAGTTTGGTTTGGTTTGGAAAAGAGTAGGGAAGTTCATGCTTATGTGGTAAAAAGAGCTTGTTTTTGACTGTGGCCTATGCTTTGTCATGCCATGCTTGATATTGTTTTGGCTTTATGCTTAGTATTATTTTTTGTAGCATGACTTGTTATAAACAATTGAGATTGCTTAATGTGCCTTGGATGAATCATGCATTGTTTTAGCATATTAAAGCATAGTATAGTGGTATTCTCCTTTGATGCTTTATTTGGGTTGACTTGGCGCATGCTCACACCATGTTATGACTATCTCAAGTCACCATAGCCTTTATGATCCTTTAGTTTTCAACTTGTAGTATCACTTTATGCTTTGACCAATGATGTTTTATCGCTCTGCATGATTATGGCATTTATTGCTCTCTTAGTTTGTCGCTCCCAGTCTTTTGCTAGCCTCCACAACCAAGTATGAGTTCCACTCATGCATCCAACTCCCTAAACCAAGTTATTCCAAAGAGTCCACCATACCTACCTACTAGCTTATGCTATTCCAAGTATATTCATGCTTTTGTTTACCTTCCAAATTAAACTTGTTATGAGAAAACTAGTGATTAAAGCTCTCACGAACTTGATGGAACACTGTACTTTTCTTGCATTTAATAAACTTGAACCATTGTGTCGTCTATGTTATATATGCTTGCACTTATTTGTTGGGAATTAGCAGAACCATGCTTTCATGGGGAACGCTTTCAACATTGCACTTGGTACTTGTACCTAGTTGATATCATGCTCTTTTGTATATGGATGTCGTCGGTGTGAAATGAAAGGGGAGCTTGTAAGTCCATGGAGTTATGTATATGTGTTAGAAAGCACTGGGCTGGTCTAATCCATGCTGACATGGTGGAAACCTGCATCGTAACCATAATGAGCTGTCTATGAAGCATTCTTCTTGTAAAAAAAGAGTCCTATATTGAGAAAAAAGAGAAAAAAAGAGATACTATGAAAAGAGGAAGGAGAGAAAAAATCACCCTATTCCCATGGTAAATAGGAAGAATGCTGAGATGCTCGTTGTCTGCTTGCCTTGTCATTTGATATGGGGATTCTTCCGTATCATCGGGAAAGGGTACCCCATTGGCGGTTCTCTATGATACACATATACTTACGATGACAAGAACTTACCGGTGACTAAACTTGAGTAGCATGAGGAGCGGCCCTCGTATACAAGGGACATGAGATTTCTGACTTATACTTCATCAAGCATGTACACCATAGTTTGTTCACTTTAACCTTAATCACTTCAAGATGCTTATGATAGGGGCAATGAGAGCTGAAAGCTATAAGTACCATAATTTTTGGAAGCTCTTTATAAGACTTGAATCCCTACTTCCTTTTATACAAAAGGCCTTTCTTCCACCACAATATTGAGTCTCCACCTTCTATCTTGATGCACCTAGTTTGAGAGCATAGTGGCCATTCTTAGTTCTATGTGCATTGTTCCAACACTAGTTGATTGATGCATACTTTGATATTGCTTGTTTTAAACTATTGTATCTAGTCACTCTTATGAACTGTGAAGGTGTCCTATGCATTTTTATTTGCTACTCTATTGAGGGACAAGCTGAATACTATTATGCTATGTTTTCTTTATGTGAAACAAACAAACGTCTTGCAAAGCATTGTTATTCATGAATCTTTTGTTTGTGCCTTTTCATGTTGCATCATAGTTTCTTTGCTTATTGCTAGAACTTTATCTTTCATGTTATGATTGAAGTACTATGATCCCAACTTTGAATGTTTTGCAAATACCTTGATCAAGTCTTTGATGGTGCATGTCACCTCAAAAATTATTCTTTCTTTTTATCACTTACCTACTCGAGGACGAGCAGGAGTTAAGCTTGGGGATGTTGATACATTGCAAATGTATCTATAATTTTTGATGTTCCATGCTTGGTTTTATCCACTTTCTTGTGTTTTGTTCCAACTTTGGAGTACTTTTCATATGATTTCTTGGACTAACCTATTAAAGAGAGCCATAGTGCCAGCTGCCTGTTTTCTGCTGTTTTTGGTTCCAGGAAAGTCAGAAAATGAATATTCTCAGAATTGGACGGGACAAAAGCCAAAGTGCCTATTTTTTCGGAAGTGATCAAGTGCTAGAATACAAGACGGAGAAGGGCCAGGGAGCCACCACACCACCTGGCCGCGCGGCCAGGCCTAGCCCACACCAGGGGGTGGTGTGGCCGCTCTCGGCACCCCCTCGGCCTCTCCTTCCGCCTATATATTGCCCTCGGGACGAAAACCCTAAGTCCCCGATCAAAAATCCACGAAAGATTCTGTAGCCGCCGTCATCTCCATCCCTAGATCGGGAGGGATCTGAAGCTCTTCCCGGCACCCTGCCAGAGAGGGGAATTCACCCTAGAGGCCTTCTTCATCACCATGCAAGCCTCCGGTGTGATGCGTGAGTAGTTCATCCTTGGACTACGGATCCATGTAGTAGCTAGATGGCTGGTTCTCCTCCTTTGTGCTTTCATGTCTAGATCTTGTGAGCTCCGTTCATGATCAAGATAATCTATTTGTAATTCTGCATGTTGTGTTTGCGGAGATTCGATGGATATTGAGATGCTATTTCAGATTGATTATTGATTTTATCATGTCTTTGTTATTTCTGATCTTGCATGCTTTCCGTTGTTAGTAGCTATTGCTGGAAATATGCCCTAGAGACAAATAGTAGTAAGGACTATTATCATATTTCATATAGTTTATTATTAAGTTTTATATCATGCTATAACTGTGTTGAGTGGAAACATCAATACACGTGTGATATACAAACAACCAGGGGTTCCCAGTGAAACTCTAGTCACTGGTTCATTGGTCAACAGATGATCATGTTTCCTGATCATGTGGCATTTATGCCAGTTGGAAATGAGGTCATCTCATTCGGAGAATGAGATGATTAACCAATACCCAACCTAAACATCGTGACCCGATCATGTCACGAAGTTTAAGTACGATGATTAGAAATGGATCCTCGTAGACTATTCCTTAGACTGTGAGGCTATATCAATGACTGTCTCTCGAGGGTGCTTAGATATCATCAAACGCCATCTGGTAAAACAGTGGTTATAAAGGTGTGTTTAGGTATTCGAAGGAAACCATAGAGGCAATATATGTCGAGAGCAGGATTTGTCCGTCCATGTGACGGGAAGATACTCAAGGGCCCACTCGGAGAAGTTATATCCAATAGCTGCGCAGCGTGTGATTAGATCACGGGGATATCACTTGTCAGAACGAGTTAAGTAGCATTGTTCAGTAACGAGATTGAACACGACATGGTGATGTCATTGATCGAATCTCGGGCAATGCAAGTATCGAATGACAAAGGGAATAAGACACATTGTCGGTTCAAGACGAAAGATCTTCGTGGAGCATACGGGGTCACATGGCTATCTAGGTCCCTATTGATCATTGGTGCAGTGTCCCGACCATATGCAGGTGTTCCCGAACCGTAGGGTATCACTCTTAAGGGCTTGATGATGCTTAGAGTGTTTATAGAATCGGTAGAATCACCGAAGAAAAGAAGGAGAAAAGCAGGAAGGGTTTGATGAAAGTCGGAGGATGTCCGGAGTGGAGGTGGAAGGTGTTCCATGGCCATGGAGATTAGATAATGTGTGAATGAATGTTAAATATTGATTTAATCATTTATTCATAATTATTTAATAAAGAGAAAATAAATTAAAAAGGTCAAAAGGCTTAATGGGCCAATTCCCGGAGGGGAGAGGGCCCATTAGGGAAAGGCAAGAAGGAGAAGGGGCCAAGGGAGTGGCCGGCGCCCTAGTGGGCCAACCCCCCCTCCCGCGCGTGGGGCCCATGGGGGTGGCCGCGGTGCCACCCCTCCCCCCTCCTCTCCTTTAGTCCCACCCCGGGACTTGAGGGGAGGTAGTACCTCCCCTCCCCCTATATATAGTGGGGTATATTGGCCTAGAAAATACACCCAATAATCAATAAAGGTCTCCCCACTTTTGGGAGGACCTCTAATTGATATTTTCTCTCTCCCCCTCTCTCTCTCGTAACCGTGGTCCCAAGTCTGGACTGCGCGAGTGAGAGACATCTTCCTGTGGCCGTCGTCGTCTTGGGATTCGGATCCAGGAGCTCTACTTCCACAACTGCTGCTGGATCAGGGAAGCTGGAGTCATCGTCAGGCACCGGACGTGTGTAACTCCCACGAGGTGTCACACTTGAGGCACTCAAGTCATTGGAGCCAGAAGGAGCGCAAGGACTTCATCACGACCTTGAGGTTAGCTTCGGCTTGTCTACATCAACCACGCTCGCCTGAGCGTTGACAACGCTTTTCGGTCTTCAAGGGTAAGTTCACGAAAAGCCCCTCCTGTTACTGTATTACTAATAGATTGGTCCTGGCAGCTTCAGGGGTTTAGAGGCGTAGAGTAAAATTTATTGTTTTTATGTGCGGAACCCCTACAGTGGTATCAGAGCTAGATCTATGCGTAGTAATGCTAGTACGGGTAGAACACACGAGATGTAGCATGTGGGCGTGGATCTTTTAGTTGTTACCCTCCCATGTGTACTTGTGTATACCGCAGTAATGCTTTATGAAGCGGCCCCCAACCGACTTTACGCGTTCATTCACGGGACTGGTCCATGCTTGACATACGGCTTGTACCGTATAAAGTGGCTTAGGGGGGTGTCTGTCTCTCTCGCATTAGTTGGTATACCATTTGCAACGGAGGGCCCCGAAAGGGGTGTAGTAGAGACAACTACTTGATCGGCGTTGTGCTGAAAGTTTGTAGGTAAGAACGGTTCTTGTGCGAAAGCCCATTCAGCCACGTAAAACATGCAAAGATAAAGTAGAGGCGTCTAACTTTGTTTTGCAGGGAGGGCGTTGCTTTGTGATATGGTTGTGGCAAAGGTAAAGTAATTACCTTTTGTTACATAGTAGTAGATAGTCACGAAGGTAATGACTGCGCCGGAACACCGGTACCACAGGTGTCTCTGGCGCCGGAACCAACACGGAACCCGGTGACGACGGATGGAGATCACGACGTGAAGGACCATATCACATAGCATTTACATTCAATGTTATTGTTTGTATGTCTTATTGTGTGCTAGTATTAGATACTCGACGGTAGCCTAATAAGATGATCCATGTTAAAATAACCAACGATTGTGTTCCCCCTTAGTGTGCACCACCAAGAAAGTTCTTCGGTATGAGGCAAGCCCTGATGATCGGGTGTTAGACATATCTACGTTCGCATAGAGTGGGTGCAAGCCATGTTGCACAATGAATACACTAAGGTTGAGTTGGCGAGTGTCAGGGGGATGATCCCTGGGTACCCCATCCGGATAAGAAATAGGACAGTCGGATCGCGTCCGGCTGACCAGATGCAGCCGGACAGGGCAAGACGGGCCGGCTATCACCCGGTAGCCGGATCAGCAAGAGACAGCCGGATACGGTGACGTAGCCGGACCCAATCAATGAGACAGGACGACGTGCGTATCAGTGCACGGTACGCCCTATACGATGACAAGACAGGAAACCACCCGCCCATACCGAACACTTTGTGTGGGTGACGCTGGAACAGTGGCATGTGCTGACGACGGGCTCGCAGGGCGTCCACTGTGCCTACGACAACCATACCGCTCATACTCCGATAAGACAAGCCATACTGGATACTGTAGATGACTAGTCGCCTGGGACCCTCCTGTGGGGCCCCGATCAGACTTCTTGGTGAGACCTTTGCCTCTCTGCCTATATAAGGAGAGGCAAGGCCTCAGTAGAAAGGGTTGGTCATACAGCATTTAAGGCAGTAGCTAGCACATACAGCTCGAGGAGCATTTGTGGTTCGTGTATTCTACATAGTCAGATCCGGCAGGAGTAGGGGCTTTACCTCACCACGAGGGCCCCGAACCTGGGTACTTCTTGTGTCCCGCTACGCTCGCTTGTACCCAATCTCGCCTGCGGACGCCGTCGATAGCTTCCCTGCTAGTCCCCACACCTCTATCTAACCTCCTCAGGTACTGCCGTTCCCAATACAACGATAGTTGGTGCCCACCGTGGGGCTGATGGCTTCGACCGGAGTCACGTTCCGCATGGGACCCCGCACTTTAGCCGGTGAGCGCGTGGCCTCCGGCCTGGTGCTCACGCTTGGCAAGTTCGACTGCGTCATCGACAACGCCTCCTGCTTCGCCGGAACTTCCTTCCCAGCGAACGGCACCGTCCTGCTATTCGGCGATCTCCCCGTCTACATCGCCATCGTCCCAGAGCGTTTCCCTAGGGAAATCGTCTCTGTCACGGAGCTGCCGCGCTTAGACGGCAGCACCTCCGCCGCACCCCGCGGCGTGGAGGTCATGATGGCCGGTTCCAGCTCACATCCCCGCCAGCCGCGGGAGCGAGGCGTAGATGAGGTTGGAACTTCTGCTCCCCCGCAGCCTCGGAACCCGGTGGAGGATGCCATTGATCGGCTCCTGACGCCGGTTAACCTCGGGGACAACCCGGAGGAGGTGGAGGCCAACTTCACCATGGAGAGACAGATCCTCCTCCAGGAGGCCATGGAGCTGACAGCAGCCCGCAAGCAACTCGAGATCGCCCGGCGTGAGTACGACCGTGCGCACGGCCTCACTCCGACTACCGCGGAGCCGAGCCGGCGCGGCCAGGTACGGCACCGGGGCGGCGAGCTGGGCGGTAGGATGGAAAAGGACGGGAAATCGGATCCCGCGCCTGCCCTCACATGGCCCACCTACAGCACACCCATCAAGAACCTACGTGCGGCGCGAGCCACAGCAGAGGAGCTACCCATCTCGGAGGGCGAGGAGCGAGCCCGCCAGCACGCTCGTGTGTAGAAGCTCCTCCGCGTCGCGGACGAGCAGGCTGGTGCTAACCGGCAGATGCAGGAATACCTTAGCTACTCCAGAGGGAGCAAGCTACCTGCGAACAGCAGGGGCACACCGCGCGACACCTAGCAGGCGTCCTCCCCTCAGCCGCCCAGGGCCCGCAGCAGGCGTTGCAGCTCTGGCAACAGGGGCCAGCCGCGCTAGGAGCAGACGGTGAACAGTAACCCGCCACCTCCCCCTCCGCCAGCCGGAGCGCACAGACCAGCTGGTTCCCGTCTCTCGGGTCGGGTGGGAGCGCCCAACCCGAATTGCCCGGATGCCCGCGACCGCATCGAGCTCCTCGCTCAAGCGCGCGTCACGGAGGAGGAAGATTCCATCGGCCTGGTTTGTTTCGGACCCCGCATCCGGAACGAACCATTTCCGCATAAATTCTCCCTACCCAGGGACACCACCAAATCTGACGGCATGAAGCCGGGAAGGCGGTGACCGACTATGCTCGGCGGTCGGCGCCATGCAGGAACAAGCGCACAGCTGTGCGCTATATCCCCCTCATGCTAACCGGGTCGGCAAGGACATGGCTCAATAGCCTTGCGCCCAACAGCATCAACGCCTGGCCTGACTTCGAGAAGGTGTTCGTCCGCAACTTCAACGGCACGTACAAACGACCAGGGCGCCCGCGCGACCTGGCCCTGTGCATCCTGGGCGACCGCGAGACCGACCGCGAGTACCTCGCCAAGTGGATGGAGCTGCGCAATACTTGCAAGGGCATCCTAGAGAGCCAAGCCATCGGCTTCTTCATCGAAGGTTGCCGAGAGGGCACCATGCTTCGCCATCGGCTACTGTGTGACGAGCCGAAAAGCATGGCGGAGCTCATGACGGTGGCGGACCAGTATGCCACGGCGGATGCCGCCATGAAGAAGCCCTTCCGAGTAAATGTGGACGGACGTCCGACTCCCACAGAGCTGGCTCGCGACCGTCCGAGCAATCCGGCTGGTGAAGCCGGATCCTCCAGACGCCATGGCAACGACAACCGGTTCCATGGGGACCGCCAGGCGAACAGCGAAGCCTACGCTACCACGCGGCGAGTTAATCTTTGTGGAGGTGCGCCCGACACACCGGCCAATGAGGCAAGAAGGCAGAAGCCTCGGCTCACCTTTGACCAGATGATTGACGGCCCGTGCAAGTGGCATAGCGGTCCCTTCAAGCCGGCTACGCACACCACCCGGAATTGCAGCTAGACCCGCCAGCTAAAGGACCAGGGCAACCACCCTCGTCTTTCCCCTCCCCCTCCGGGCGGACCTCCACCACCGGCTAGGGGAGCCGGCAATGATGGTAACGGCGGCAACAGCGGCAACAACAACAACGGCTACCCCCAGCCGCACGCCGCCTACCACATCTTGAGGCGGGCGGGGCGATAAGCATAGCCACAGCGACGCTCCAAGGAGGTCAACACCGTTGTCTCCCGGTCCCCATTACTGAACTGGCGGTGAAACCCCCATCACCTGGAGCCGCGCAGATCAGCCTGAGCATCTACCGACTCCCGAGGGCTACGCCATGGTGCTCGACCCCCTCATCGTCTCCAACGCGCGCACCTGCCGATTCTCGCGCGTCCTCATCGATGGAGGCAGTAGCCTCAACTCCTCTACCAGTCCTCGCTGGAGAAGCTGGGCATTCGCGAAAGCGACCTGCGCCCGACTACTACGATGTTCCACGGCATACTGCCAGGGCTAGCCTGCGCCCCACTGGGGAAAATCCAGCTGGACGTCATCTTCGGGACTGAGGAGAACTTCCGCCGCGAACCAATCTGGTTTGAGGTGGTAAATCTGACGAGCTCCTACCATGCTCTCCTCGGGCGCCCCGCCCTCGCCAAGTTCATGGCCATCCCCCACTACGCATACCTCAAGACGAAGATGCCGGGACCCCACAGCGTGATCACCGTTGCCGGCTGCTTTAGACGGTCGATGGAGTGCGCCTCACCCGGTTCTAAACTGGCAGAGGCCCTCATCATGGCCGAGGAGAAGCGCGTGATCATGCGCAATGTGGCCATGGCCCAGCAGGACATTCCGGCTAGCAGCAAACCGGCTGGAGAAGGAGCTTTCCAGCCGGCGAAGGAGACGAAGATGATCCTGCTCGACCCCTCCAACCCGACTAAGTTCGTCACCATTGGCGCCGGCTTGGACAGCAAATAGGAAGGCACGCTCGTCGACTTCCTCCGTGAGAATCGGGACATCTTCGCATGGTCCCCCAAGGACATGCCGGGTGTGCCGAGGGAGTTCGCCGAGCACTCACTTCATGTACGTCCGGATGCCAAGCCGGTCAAGCAACCTCTGCGCCGGTTTGCGAAGGAGAAGAGAAAGATAATCGATTACGAGATCACCCGGCTCCTTGCAGCCGGGTTCATCATGGAAGTGTACCACCCGGACTGGTTGGCGAACCCAGTCCTGGTGCTGAAGAAGAACAAGACCTGGCGCATGTGTATCGACTACACCAGCCTAAACAAGGCATGCCCGAAAGACCCCTTCGCCTTGCCCCGTATCGATCAAGTCATCGATTCCACGGCCGGCTATGATTTTTTGTCTTTTCTAGATTGTTATTCCGGGTACAATCAGATCCGGCTAAACCCGGCTGATCAGATTAAGACATCATTTATCACCCCCTACAAGGCTTTCTGCTATGTAACCATGCCTTTCGACCTAAAGAACGCAGGCGCCACCTATCAGCGATGTATGCAGAAATGCTTGCACTCGCAGATAGGCCGAAACATGCACGCTTACGTGGATGATGTGGTCATCAAGACCAGGGAAAAGCGCACCCTCCTCGAGGATCTGGGAGAAACATTTGGCAACCTCCGCCAGTACCAGATGAAGCTGAACCCAGAGAAGTGCGTCTTTGGAGTACCATCCGGCCAGCTACTCGGTTTCCTCGTATCACAACAAGGTATCGAGGCGAATCCAGAGAAGATCGTGGCCATCAAGAGGATGCAGCCGCCCAGGAACCTGCTTGGGGTCCAGAAGTTCACCGGATGCCTGGCTTCCCTCAATAAACCGTCGGCCGGGGAGAAGGCACTCCCGTTGTACCAGCTGATGAAGAAGACGGACAAGTTCTCCTGGACTTTGCAAGCCGACGCCGCGTTTCACGACCTCAAGCGCATGCTATCAACAGCACCGGTTCTAGCCACGCCGGCTAGCAAGGAGCCGATGTTGCTCTATATAGCAGCCATCAGCCGGGTCGTCAACGTCGTCCTGGTGGTGGAGCGCCCCGAGGAAGGCAAGGCTTAGCCGGTTCAGAGACCCGTCTACTACCTTAGCGAGGTTCTCTCCCTCTCCAAGCATAACTACCCCCACTACCAGAAGATGTGCTACGGTGTGTACCTGGCATGCAAGAAGCTCAAGCACTACTTCCAGGAGCACCCGATCAAGGTCGTGTGCACTGCACCCCTTTCGAAAATCATCGGCAACAAGGACGCCACCGGACGAGTCGCCAAGTGGGCCATTGAGCTCGCCGCCTACTCCATCCAGTACGAGCCCAGGCTCACGATCAAGTTGCAGGCGTTGGCGGACTTCCTCATCGACTGGGCCGAGACCCAGCACCTCCCACCGGTTCCGGATTCGGACCACTGGCGGATGCACTTCGACGGGTCGAAGATGCTCGGGGGCTTGGGAGCCGGCATCGTGCTCACCTCGCCCAAAGGAGACCGGCTGGAGTATGTGCTACAGATCCACTTCAAGGCCTCCAACAACATAGCCGAATACGAGGCACTGGCGCACGGGCTCCGGCTGGCCAAGGAGATTGGTGTCAACCGGATCCTATGCTTCGGCGATTCGGACTTGGTGGTGCAATAGGTGTCCGGGGAATGGGACGCCAGAGATGCAAACATGGATCTCTACTGATTCCACATCCAAAAGCTCAGCGTCTCCTTCGACGGATGCGAATTTCACCACGTCCCCCGCACCAACAACGAGGCAGCGATGCGCTCTCCAAGATAGGATCCACCAGGCAGGCCATCCCACCAGGGGTCTCCTTGGAGCATCTGCGCAAGCCATCCATCAACCCATCGCCGGAATCAGACTCCATCGTTTGGGCGGGAAGCGTTCCGGCTGGCGGAACAGCAGAAGCGGAGCCGGCAGAACCACCAAAGAAGAAAACCCACACTAATTCCGGCCAAGCAGTGCCTTCCGCCTCGCAAGACGCGGGGGCTGCTGGCTTGCCTAGTGGCTCGGGGGCTGCCGTCCCGAGTACTCCACCCAGACGACCCCCCGACATCCGTCAACCGGAGGATAGAAGTGTCCTCGTCATCCGGGAAGTGCCATCCTGGGCACAGCCCTTCATGAGCTACATCGCCAACAGAGAACTCCTGGACGATGAGGTGGAGGCCAGGCAAATCCGGCGCCGCGCGCATACATACACCATCATAAACGGCGATTTGTACAAGCGCAGTGTATTCGGTATCTTCCAAAGATGTGTTGATGTGGACACGGGCTACCGGCAACTCAAGGATATCCACTAGGGTGAGTGCATGCACCACGCTTCGTCAAGAGCGATAGTCGCCAAGGCATTTCGCCATGGTTTCTATTGGCCCACCGCCCTCGAGGATGCCGAGCAGCTGGTCCGCATGTGCAATGGGTGCTAGCGCTTCGGGCAGCTCAGGCACATGCCAACCTCGGTACTCAAGACCATACCGATCACCTGGCCCTTTGCAATTTGGGGCCTCGACATGGTCAGTCCCTTCAAGCGAGCACACGCAGGCATGACCCACCTGCTGGTAGCGGTGGACAAGTTCACAAAGTGGATCGAGGCCAAGCCTATCCAGAAGCTAGATGGAGCGACGGTTGTTACTTTCTTCACCGACATCATCAACCGCTTCGGCTACCCCAACAGCATCATCACCTACAACGGCATGAACTTCGCCAAGGGGCCCTTTGCCCGGTTCTGCAGCAACAAGGGCATCCGGCTGGACTTCGCCTCCATTGCACACCCGCAGTCCAACGGGCAATTCGAACGAGCAAATGGCTTGGTGCTAGCCGGCATCAAGCCACGTCTCATCGAGCCGTTGGAGTGGTCACTCGGATGTTGGATCGAAGAGCTTCCGGCTGTGCTGTGGAGCCTCCGCACCACACCAAATAGGTCAACCGGCTACACGCCATTCTTCCTAGTCTACGGATCGGAAGCCGTCCTCTCCGCCGACATCGAGTTCGACTCCCCTCACAAGCTCCTGTACGACGAAAAAGCCAACAAGAAGGCGCGGGAGGACGGGGTGGACCTCCTGGAGGAGGCCCGCGAGCTGGCCCTGTCCAGATCTGCCCTGTACCAGCAGCGACTACGTCGCTACCATTCAAGCCGGATTCGCCCAGTCGCATTCCGCGAGGGCGACCTGGTTCTCCGCCTGGTGCAAGACACGAAGGGCATGCACAAGCTATCACCACCCTGGGAGGGCCCCTTCATCATCGGTAGGCGCTTAACGACTCCTATTACCTCATCGACGCACAACAGCCGTGCAAGAACAAGATGGACAAATCAGACGAGGAGACCGAGCGTCCTTGGAACGCGGCCCTACTGCGCCCATTTTACACCTAGTCGTCGGGCAGTGTATGTATCCCAAAAACCCCATGAATAAAAATGCGGACCCCCACGAGAATCTCGGGGGCTCCTTCTAGAAATGTGTGTGCACCTGTTTTCCGGTTCAAATTTTCCGGCTCTGGCAACCCGTACCCGGGGGCTCGCCGGCTGGCCCAGCCTGCCAAGTCAACAAACCGGCTGAGTAGTGTGTGACGATGTTAGAGGCGCACTCTTCATCTCAGCTACAGACCGCAACCCGGCTGTCCGGCTAGCAAGAGCAAAAGCCCGAGGCATCCCACACGAAAAACGGGGAGAGGCGACAGATTAGGCGTCCGGCCCTGCAACTTCTCGGCCGCTAAGCCGTTAGTACCGTGCGTAATGTCTTGTCGGCTCCCTTCGATTCCTGCAGACCACAACCCGGCTGCCCGGCAAGGGCCTTAAAACAATAAAACAGCACACGGGAAGGTGACTAAGTGTCTAGAAAGGAGCAAGCCAGTTTTCGAAAAAAAAACAAGCCGTTTTCCGGCTACAATTTGATAGTCTAACCTACTAACCTATGTGGACGTGTGTGTATGCATATGTACATTCTTGTCCGACTACCTCGAGTCGGAATTCAGGAGAAGGAAAGAAGATTCGAAGTCCTTGCCTTCATCAAGCGCTCCGAATCTCGGGGGCTACACCCACTGGGTGCGCTCGCGCGCCCCTAGTGGAATCTTGTAGTTCCTGACCGGCTAAGGGCGTTTAGCCGGCCGTTCGGAGCCCAGGTGAGGGCAAGGGCGGGAGCAAGAAAAGACAAGAAAGATTCGAAGCACCTGGCTACGCCAACTACTCCGAATCTCGGGGGCTACATTGAGTGGGTGCGCTCGCGCGCCCCCACTGGAATGTTAGTTCCCCAGGCTAAAGGTGTTCAGCCGACGAAAGCGGCCGACTGGGACGAGGCCAGTCGGATAAAGTCAGAAGACTTGGGAGAAATAAGAAAGATTCGAAGCACCTGGCTGCGCCAGCTACTCCGAATCTCGGGGGCTACACCCAGTGGGTGTGCTAGCGCGCCCTCACTGGAGGTGTAGGTCGTCCGGCTAAAGGTGTGTAGCCGGACAAAGTTAGCCGGGCAAAATACAAAAAAGGAAAACTCAACACACAAGGGAGATTCAAGAATTTCAACAATAACAAACAAAAGAGAGACGAAGCTCCCATAAGTTACCCGGCGTCAACGACAGCCGGTACAAGCAGACAAGGTTCATGAACATATAACATAAGACAAATACACCCGGCATCCCAGGGCAATAACTAGACGGCAGGACCCTTGTCATGCGGGGGATCTTGGCCGGCAGAAGCTTCAGGCGGCAGAGGAGGCGCGAAGCTTGATCCGATTCCGGCGCCTGCGAGCGGTGGCATCGAGCCCTCCGCATCAGGAGTACCAACGGACTCCGAGTCAGTGAGCGCCTCGTCGGGATCCACGTAATCGGTGATCTTGATGGCGGATCCGCGGAGCTCCGGATGGGCTTGGCAGATGGCGGCAAGATCGGCTCCGGCACGGAAGCCACCGTCGATCTGCTCGACGCGGGCGTCCTTGTACCAGGAAAGCATGAGGGCCAGAGCCATGTCCGCTCCGACCCGCGCTGCCAAGTCCCACAGCCGGTCCACCGCAGCCGGCACCTCTCCCACCTTCGCGCCCAGCTGCGCCATCGTCTCCGGAACCAGAGCTTCCGGCCACATGAAGCAGAAGACGTCCCGTGCCGCCTGATGAAGCTTCACAGCTTCCTCGCCAAGAAGGACGACGAGCTCCTGGGCCGTCGGCTGCGCTCCTGGTCAGTTCTCCTGCAGCCGGTTGTAGGCCAGCAGGTCTATGCCGGGGTAAAAGGCTATAAGAAAAAGGGTCAGATCCGGCTACCGGATCCAGAAAGAAAGGAAGACGGGAAAAGGAACTTACCCTTGGTAGTGTGGCCGACCTGCATCAGCTCCTCCACCAGCGCCTTCTCCTTGATCGCTAGTCGTTTGATCTCCTTCTCTTGGTCCTTGTTCTAGGCCTCGAGAAGGGTGAAGGCATCGGCCCGGCTAGCGAGCGAGGCGTCGCGCTCCTTGACGGTGGCCTCCAAACCGTCTACCCGCGCGTGCCAATCCTTGTTCTGCAGTCGCAGAGTGGAGTTGGACCTGCTCAGCCGGTCGTTCGCTTTCTTCAAGCGATCGATCTCACGCTGAGCACACACGAGAATGGCTGCAACAAAACCGGCTATAAGTAAAAAAAAAGGGCGAGCTGGGTGAAGCGAACTTACTCTAGGAAGTCCCGTTGGCGGCAGCAAGCTTCTGCTCCAACGTCCGGTTCCCGCCGGCTGCGGCCTCCAACAGCCGGATCTCCTTCACCGCCAGCTCGAGCGTGGCAGCAAGGTCTGACCGCGAAGCGGCAGAGGAAGCGTCGTCGTCCACGGCGTTGACAGCCAAGGACTCCTTCGCTGTTGCCACTGCCGTTCGCCATTCCTCCCCGAGCTCCTCGTCGGAGTTGTCAACACCAACAATGACGAGCTCCTTGCCGGCAGCCCCCCGCGTGCCCGCGGAGAGCCTTCCGGCTGGGAGGGCTCCGCTTCCGGCTAGGGACCCTCCGGCTGGGCGGAGGCAGCCGACTCAGCTCGAGGGGGAGGCGGAGGCTGCGCCTCAGAAGAAGGAGAGGCGCCGGTTGGCGCAGTCGAGGCACGGGGCGGCGACCCGGTCGGCACCCGTGCCGGCCTCGCAGCTCTGAGAGAAACCAACGCGCTAAAAAGAAGGAGGAGAAGGCAAAAGCAAAATAAACCAAAGTCAAAAAAACAAGAAAGAGGGCAAGCAGACAGAAAGCACCGAAAGAAAAAGGGAAGGGGGAGAAGGAGCGTACCCCGGCACAACTGGGGGCGGCCCCTTCTTCCGGCCAAGACGGCTTGGCGGCAAAGCTGGCGGGCCGGACCGCTCCTCTTGGGCCGGCTCGCCGTCACCGGGCCGTGGTCGGCGTGGCCTCCTCCTCCTCGTGCACCTCCGTGTGCGGGTCGGCGGTCGGCTCGTCATTCCGGCTGGGGAAGGCGTCGCCGTCCCCATCCGATTCCTCGCCGGACCGCCGAGCGTGCGGCTCGGGCAAGTCGGCCGTGAATGCCTCGAGGGGAGCCTCGCCCTCCTCGCGAAGGATGCAGGCGAAGATCTACCGAATGCAAGAAGTCAATCAGACAGAACAAGGAAATAACACAGAAAGAGCAAACAAAATTTCTGGCTACAAGAACTTACCCGGGGCGCGCGGTTCTCCTGGCTGTACGGCGCCAGACTGAACGTCTAGTTCTCCGGCAGCCGCTCCTTGCTGATCGTCCACAACCACTCCTTCAGGTTGTGGTAGCGGGGATCATGGCGCGACACCCGGGTCGGGTCCAGTCGGCCGGAGTAGTAGCACATCTTGTGCGCCCGCTGCTGCATCGGCATCATCAGCCGGGACATCCAGCTAAGGGTGATGTCCCGACCGGTTAGCCGGCAGGTGACGAGGGAGCGCATGCGCGCCAGCATCGCGTCCGTCTCCGCCTTATCGCCGTGGAACTTCAAGTCCCAGTTCTGTCGGCTGGATTCGACGTCCTGGAAGGCCAGAAGATTTATCCGGTCGATGTTGGTGATGTTCTTGACGTAGAAGTACGACTGCTGCCACAGCCGTACCGTGTCCTGGAGCAAGAACTTGGGGTAGCTGGATTGGGAGCGGGAGTAGATGGAGGCGCCGCCGCAGACGACTAGCGGCCCCTTCGTGTACTGCACCTGCGGCCGGACTCGGAAGAGCCGGCAAAAGAGCCCGAGATCCAGCTGGATCCCGAGATAGCTCTCGCAGAAAGCCATGAAGTGCGCCAGCGTCCCGATGGCGTTGGCGCCGAGGTGGTGAAGATGGAGGTCGAAGAAGGCGAGGAACGTCAGAACGAAGGGGTTCACCGGAAGGGCGAACCCGCGCGCCAGGTGGGAGAGGAAGATGACGCGCTCCCCCTCCACCGGATGCGGCGACACCTCCCCCGCCGGCGACAACCGCACCGCCACCTCCTCCGCCGGCGGGAGGACGCGGGTGGCGCGGTACTTCGCGATTTGGTCTTCGGTGATGGAGGAGCCGCACCAAGCTGGTGGAGAGGAGCGCCGACGGAAGAGTGGCGGTGGCCCGTAGCGTCGACGACGGCGAAGCGGCGAGAGGGCAAGCGAAGCAGCGAGCACGCGAGAGAAGGAAACGCGCGAGGGCGAAGAAGAGCGCCTCCCCCGCGGTGCCCCTTTAAAGGACTGGAAGGGCAACCGTCGATGGGGCCACGTGGCGCGCATCCGGGAAACCCACACCCCAACCGCCGCCTAGATCCCATGTGCCAGGGCAGGATGCGCAGAAGATCCTGGGGCAAGAACCGAAGCGCCGGACAGCAGTTTCCGAAGCGGCGTCGGCGGGCGTTCGCTGCCGCCCTTGAGTAATGATGGCGTGCGCCGCGTGGCAGCGTCGGCAGCGTCCGCGGGTAAGCGCAACCGCCAGGCTCAGCCGGACGAAAATTCAAAAAGCAAGAAGGAGCACGCACACATTTCGCCTAAGGGTGGAATCCACACGCTTCGGGGCTAGTGTCGGGGATGATCCCGGGTACCCCATCCGGATAAGCAGACGGTCGAATCGCGTCCGGTGACGGATCTGGCTGGATAGGGCAAGACGGGCCGGCTATCACCCGTGAAGCGGATCAGCAAGAGACGGCGGATCTGGCGGCGTAGCTGACAATCGGTGAGACAGAGACGGCGTGCGTATCGGTTGCATACATGCGATGACAAGACGGCAACCACCCGCCCATACCGAAGAATTTGCATGGGTGACCTGAACGGTGGCACTGCGGCGACGGCTCGCCGGCGTCCATCGTACCCTCGACGACCATACCGCTCATACTCCGATAAGACAAGCCATCTTGAATCTTGTAGATGACTAGTCGGCTGGGACCCGCCTATGGGGCCCGCCAGTCGGACTAGCCAGTGAGACCTTTGCCTCTCTGCCTATATAAGGAGAGGCAAGGCCTCAGTAGAAAGGGTTGGTCATATAGCATTTAAGGCAGCAGCTAGCACATATAGCTCGAGGAGCATTTGTAGTTCGTGTATTCTACATAGTCAGATCCGGCAGGAGTAGGGGCTTTACCTCACCACGAGGGCCCCGAACCTGGGTACTTCTTGCATCCCGCTATGCTCGCTTGTACCCAATCTCGCATGCGGACGCCGTCAATAGCTTCCCTGCTAGTCCCCACACCTCTATCTAACCTCCTCAGGTACTGCCGTTCCCAATACAACGACAGCGAGCCTAGCACGCCACAGAAGCGTGGCCTCGGAACGCAGATGGTCGAAAGATCAAGCACGAGTCACATGAATGATGTGACCAACATTTAGCGTCCACCCTTGAACCCACATTGATGGCCGTGATGATCGGGGGAGATGTGGCTGATAGGGGTCGTGTTATCACTAGGAACCCTCTTTGGGGATAGGTGTTTCTGAGTGGAGTTATTATTAACTCATTTAATTATAAACTTAGTCTAAATTCCTTTTGCAATTATAAATGTAGAAAATGGTTTCTGCCGAGATTACCTTTCCTATCGATGATTGGTTAAAAGGAGAGAAGCTCAAGTTAGATGGATCGAACTTCTCCACCTGGGTTGCCAGTCTAGATGTTCTCCTTAGCGAGAATGACATGGTCGACTACATACTCGACGGGATGGATCTGGATCCGTCCACAGACCTTGAGACCCCAGAGGAGCGGAAAGACCGCTATCTCCATCGTGAGATGGCCTCCTATATTTCAGTTGTGATGCATTTCGGAATGGTGGACGAGCTGTGGCCTTTCGTGGGTGATGTCAACCCTCGTTCGGTGATGCTACAGCTTAGGACACATTTCGTGGATCAGACACGCATCTGTGAGCATGAGTTGATGGGAGACTTCCTCGCCATTAAGATGGAGGAGAACTCGTCACTGGACAGCCACTTACAGCACATGCATGATGTGTACATGAGGCCAGCATACTTCTTGGACGTCTGGATTATAGGCTCTTTCGCAAATGCTGTTGTGCTGCGGTCGCTGCCACCAAGCTACCAAGCACAAGTTAGGACTTGCGTAATGAAGGGCGACACGGAATCAATGGAGTTCCACCGGTTCATGACACATCTCAGGAATGTGTTGGTTGAACCAGATGTCGCTCAGGTCGTCAACGACAAAGGCATATATTTGATATACAGTTTTATAAATGTTATAATCTTGCAAACACATTTGCAGTGTTAAGTATATCTGATACTTGTTCTGTTTTGGTGAAAACAGGTCCTTCTGCATAGAGGTGCTTGCTGGAGAGGAGGTGACGTTGCGTGTTGATGACGAGCATGATGATGACGGCCAACGACACTCTCCCTCGACATTTATCACTTAGTTTGTGTTTAGGATGATTATTGTAATCAAGAGAGATTTGAACTTCTTTAGTGTGTCTCACACTTCGTGAGACGGTTATTCATATGAGTTTGTAACAAATAGTTGTTCTGCTTTTATGAATGATTTCTATTCGTGTTCATATCTTGTTTGATTATGTGTGAATTATCCTTGTTGTTTGAACTAATTGATAATGCATGAACATTTGTAAAATATTAAAATGCCTTGTTTAAAATACCCAACTTAATGATATTTCATTAATGAATGAAACCATTGTTTAAATTCAAAGTTATGTGATAATATGTGAAAGTCATTCGATTTCTTTTCACATATAAATCATGCCTAAGTTCGGCAAAATAACTTGAACACCGTGTATTACTTGAATACAAAGTGTTTAATGAATTGTTAAAAGTATATACATATCCGATGTATTGAGATTTAACGGAAAATGGTAATTATCATTAAGTGATTGTTTAAATGTGTAAAGTAAGTTTACCAAAGGAAACATGAATATGAAACTATTTGATTTGATCAAAGTGTTTCATCAACAAAGGGTATAAATATAAAAGAGAATCCAATTACTATGAATTGATCAATAGTAATGAAATTCGAATTTATAAGAATGGCATGAAAGAAATTGTGGAATGCAAAGTGTTTTGAAACATCAAAATACAAAGCATCACAATATGATATTAGATATCAAAAATGGGTTGAATAGAAGGCACCAAATAAATCGTTGTAGTATATATGTAGAGACCATTAGTTTAGAAATAGTTAGCACTCAATGAGTTTACAGTGAACCATTAGAATTCCTGAAAGTTTTGGGGTTATTTGATATAACCAAAACAATAGCGAATAAGTCCTTGTAGCGTATTCATTGGAAACTTTGAATACGAAATCCATAGCTGAAACCAAAAGGAAAGAAAAATTCGTATTGCTTGGATTTTGGTACATTCTTGAGAAAGCTCACTTTTAGTGATGTTTCTCAATTATGGAGCAAATGGAAATTAGTGTAAAACAAGATGAGGATTCAAAACCTTGCATCAGAGTGTTGAGAAGCGCAACGGACAGGATTCCTGAATGATTCTCTTCACAGAAGGAAAGAATCAATGATTTTGATCATTGTGTTTTTCCCTCCACTATTGTTTTTCACCATATAAAAGTAGGATTCAAAATGTAAATCCATATCTTGTATGGAAACATTTGTGAATCACTTGTCATAATTTTTGGAATATGACATACCTACGAACTACAAAGGAAATGATGGTAAACTAGAATTATGAGAAATCCTAATAGCAAAATTCCCTTGAGATTAGAAAGCGATTCGTTGCTGAATCTCACAAGTAAAGGGGTTACTTGGAATTTCCCAAATGACTGCAAATCCATAGTAGGAAAAAGGGGTGAATGACAAAAGCACAAATTTGTCAAGTATTGGACAAATTCAGATGAATTTGATTCATGTGTGCTAAATGTCTAGTGGATTTAAAACTAGTAAAGTACTAGTATCTCATAATAAATCTCCAAGTTTGATGTTTAATCAAAGGATTGTGAAGTTGTTCAAAATAGTAAGGAGATATGCAATTTGCATAAAATTGAGAAGGAGCTATGAAAGTCTTCCTGAAACAATATGTGATTGACATATTTTTGAGTGGGAGCAACATGGGTCTCAAATTCAAATATGTCAGAACATTATTTGAGTAAGAGTACTGACTCGTACCCAAATATGTTAGCAACATAGTTTGAGTGGGAGCTTATAGGAGTAATTCTTAAGTAAGTTAAGGATGAAAGTGCAAATACTTATAAATAATGATTTATAAGATGTAGAAGTTGATAATAACCGTATTATGATATTATGTAGTATTCCTTAAGGGATTCTGAAAAGCTGTTTCAGGATAGAAGTTAATTAAGGAACTAGTCCTTAATAACTCGAATTACGAATAGCATTAAGTTTAACATCAATGGTTGAAAGAAAGAAAAGGATGATCATCATCCACTATGTTGAGACATAGGTTCTATCTTAGAAAACCATGATGATAACTTAGCATAATATGTGATCTAAATAAGGAACGTTTAAAAGTGATTAAGTTCGAATCATAGAACGTTGAGCTAAGTTTGTCCACAGTGTCTATTAGAGAACTTTGGATATATTTTCCAAATCCATAAAGGATAACATATCTTAAAACATAAAGGGTTATGTTATAAGGGAATATGTTGGAAACTCCTGTAGATACCAATTAAAGTCAAGTAGGAAGCGAGATGAACAAAACATCGAAAGTTGCATAGAGTGCACTAGTGTTTCGATGAATACATTTATAATAATAGATAAGGGTACCATCTAATGTGTTGTATAATGTTATGGCGGGCTAGTTCGCTTTTAACATAGAATGATGTGTCCCAGGGCACAGTGCCCATGAGAAAGCCCTCGAGGTTGATCTAACGTCACTGTAGGCTCCTGGAATCAGGCCCCGTTCTGCTGCCATAGCGATGATGCATACACACAGATGCTATCATGTGATGATAGAGTATTAATGTCAATCAAGGTGACATTAGTAAGTTGCAAAGGATTTGGGACTGTAAAGTACAGACCCAAGACTCAACCTCTTCCATGAGCAAGCATGTTCAGGGTACCGGATATATGGTGCCAATGATTGAGAACAAATGCAGCTAGTGTATTTGTACTCTAGTGCAAGTGGGAGACTATTGGAAATATGCCCTAGAGACAAATAGTAGTAAGGACTATTATCATATTTCATATAGTTTATGATTAAGTTTTATATCATGCTATAACTGTGTTGAGTGGAAACATCAATACACGTGTGATATACAAACAACCAGGGGTTCCCAGTGAAACTCTAGTCACTGGTTCATTGGTCAACAGATGATCATGTTTCCTGATCATGTGGCATTTATGCCAGTTGGAAATGAGGTCATCTCATTCGGAGAATGAGATGATGAACCAATACCCAACCTAAACATCATGACCCGATCATGTCACGAAGTTCAAGTTACGATGATTATAAATGGATCCTCGTAGACTATTCCTTAGACTGTGAGGCTATATCAATCACTGTCTCCCGAGGGTGCTTAGATATCATCAAACGCCATCTGGTAAAACGGTGGTTATAAAGGTGTGTTCAGGTATTCGAAGGAAACCGTAGAGGCAATATATGTCGAGAGCGGGATTTGTCCGTCCATGTGACGGGAAGATACTCAAGGCCCACTCGGAGAAGTTATATCCAATAGCTGCGCAGCGTGTGATTAGATCACGGGGATATCACTTATCGGAACGAGTTAAGTAGCATTGTTCAGTAACGAGATTGAACACAACATGGTGATGTCATTGATCGAATCTCGGGTAATGCAAGTATCAAATGACAAAGGGAATAAGACACGACTGTCCCGGTTCAAACGACGAAAGATCTTCGTGGAACGCACAGGGGTCACATGGCCATCCAGGTCCCTCTGTTGATCATTGGTGCGAGAGTGTCCTGACCATGTCTGGAGTGTTCCCAAACCGTAGGGTATCACACTTAAGGGCTTGATGATGCTTAGAGAGTGTTTATAGGATCGGTAGAATCACCAAAGAAAACAAGGGAGAAAACCGGAAGGGTTTCGGTAAGTCCGGAGGATGTTCGGAGTGGAGGTGGAAGGTGTTCCATGGCCACGGAGATTAGATAATGTGTGAATGAATGTTAAATATTGATTTAATCATTTATTCATAATTATTTAATAAAGAGAAAATAAATTTAAAAGGTCAAAAGGCTTAATGGGCCAATTCCCGGAGGGGAGAGGGCCCATTAGGGAAAGGCAAGAAGGAGAAGGGGCCAAGGGGTGGTCGGCGCCCTAGTGAGCCAGCGCCCCCGCGTGGGGCCCATGGGGGTGGCCGGCGGTGCCACCCCTCCCCCCTCCTCTCCTTTAGTCCCACCCCGGGACTTGAGGGGAGGTAGTACCTCCCCTCCCCCTATATATAGTGGGGTATATTGGCCTAGAAAATACACCCAATAATCAATAAATGTCTCCCCACTTTTGGGAGGACCTCTAATTGATATTTTCTCTCTCCCCCTCTCTCTCTCTCGTGACCGTGGTCCCAAGTCTAGACTGCGTGAGCGATAGACATCTTCACAGCGGAGCGCCGTTGCGCTGCGGGATTCGGATCCGGGAGCTCTACTTCCACAACTGCTGCTGGATCGGGGAAGCAGGAGTCATCGTCAGGCACCGGACGTGTGTAACTCCCACGAGGTGTCACACTTGAGGCACTCAAGTCGTTGGAGCCAGAAGGAGCGCAAGGACTTCATCACGACCTTGAGGTCGGCTTTGGCTCGTCTACATCAACCACGCTCGCCTGAGCGTTGACAACGCTTTTCGGTCTTCAAGGGTAAGTTCGCGAAAAGCCCCTCCCGTTATTGTATTACTAATAGATAGGTCCTGGCAGCTTCAGGGGTTCAGGGGCGTAGAGTAAAAATTATTGTTTTATGCGCGGAACCCCTACAGCTATCTTGGCCAAGTAGATGCTAGCAACTCCAAGAGTTAGTATTTATGCTCGATAGTGGGTTCATGCCTCTGGTAATCTAGGGAAGTGACAAAAATCTCTAAGGTACTAGATGTGTTGTTGCTACTAGGGAGAAAACAATAATCCTTTGTTCATAGAACAATCGTATTGTTTACTTTACACGCAGTTCGTAAAGCAATAATCTGTTGCTTGTAACTCAATACTGGAGGGGGTTCGGATGATAACCTGAAGGTGGATTATTAGTCATAGATGTAGTTGGATGGCAGTCTATGTATAATGTTGTAATGCCCAACCAAGTCTCAAAGGAGTCAAGATGATTAGTATATGCATGTATTGCTTTCTCGGTGTTTGTCAATTGCCCCGCTGTAATTTGTTCACCTAGCATGTTATCTATCTAAGGAGAGCCACCTCTAGTGAACTATGGATCCCGGTCCTTGTCCTTTACATACCATCTACAATCTTTTACTGTTTTGTGTTTACTTTCTGCAAACTTTTACTTCTTTCCATTCGATACGTTTAATCCTTTGTTTTCCACAAAACACGGTGAGATTAACAACCTCATCGCAAGTCGGGGACAAATTTCTGTGGTTGTGTTGTGCAGGTCTCCATGTTTCTACTAGCACCGGTAGTGCGCCCTGCCAAAGCTCAGCTAGTAACACCTTTGGGGTGTTTCCTTGCTCCTACTGCTTCGATTAAACCTTGGTTTCATAACTGAGTGAAACTTGCTGCTGTGCTCATCATACCTTCCTCTTGGGGTTCCCAACGAGCTCTACATCAACACCGCCATCAAGCAATTTTCTGGGAGCCGTGCATTGAGCCATCAGTGGGTTAGACTTAAATGTGTTTTGAATTTGCTTCTTGATGCTCTCTTTTACTTCAATTCATATTTCTTATGTGAGCATCTTCTCAGCCTATCAAGCCTAACTTAAAGGCGTTAAAGAAAAGTACTTATTGGGAGATAACCCAAAAGTTTTAGATGAGTCTTGGAAGTTATTACCTCTGTAATAACTGCTCCTTATCTTTTTAATTTGCTTTTTGTGCCAGGAGTAACCTCTAATGAGAGAGAAGTAATGCCTGGGAAAGTTGCTGTCCCGAAACAGATTTCTGTACTTCACCATAAAAATTCCTGTAAAATCTCTGTACTTCCTTTTGAGGCGTGAATTTTTGTGATTCTGCCCCAGGTTGTTATCTAACTTTCATTAGTTCAACACTTTTCGATTTGAGCAACAGAAGGTTTTCTAAAAAAATCGTCTTTACCTACTGGTCTGTTTTGACAGATTTCTGCCATTATTTGCATTTGCTTCTTGTTGGTTCCTTTTTGAGTTCTTTTGGGGAATTTAGATTTTTGATGGAAGTACTACAGTAGCTAGTGTTCTAATGGAAGTTTATTTGGTGTTAGAACTGAACCTTAAGACTTATTATCTTGAGTACACTAATGTTGCTAATAAAGATTGTGTGAAGTTTTGTATGAAGGAAAAATTTCAGGTGTATGGAAGAAATGAGTAATGAGATGAAGGATGTACTAAAGACAAAGCTTGGGGATTCCACGCGTGTCACCCCAAGAAATATCTAAGAAGTACAAGCGTCAAAGCTTGGTGATGCCCAAGGCACCCCCTTCTTCATCAATAAAAATCCCAGGTTTCTTCCAAATGCTTCATTTTTATTGTTTCATGCACAGTTGTGTTGTTCTTGGAGCGTCTTATTTTTTGTTTTCGATTTGGTTTTTCGCTTTCTTGGTTTTCTTAGTTTGCTGAATAAATTGGTTGGACTCCCTCTTTCATACATTGGTTTTCAAATAGTTTGGTTTGGTTTGGAAAAGAGTAGGAAAGTTCATGCTTAAGTGTTAAAGAGAGCTTGCATTTGACTATGGCCTATGCTTTGTCGTGCCATGCTTGATATTTTTTTGGCTTTATGCTTAGTATTCTTCGCTGTATCATGACTTGTTATAAACAATTTAGATTGCTTAATGTGCCTTGGATGAATCATGCGTTGTTTTAGCATATTAAAGCATAGTATAGTGGTATTCTCCTTTGATGCTTTATTTGGGTTGACTTGGCGCAAGCTCACACCATGTTATGACTATCTACATAGCCTTTATGATCCTTTAGTTTTCAACTTGTAGTATCACTTTATGCTTTGATCAATGATGTTTTGTCGCTCTGCATGATTATGGCCATTATTGCTCTCTTAGTTTGTCGCTCCCAGTCTTTTGCTAGCCTCCACAACTAAGTATGAGTTCCACTCATGCATCCAACTCCCTAAACCAAGTTATTCCAAAGAGTCCACCATACCTACCTACTAGCTTATGCTATTCCAAGTATATTCATGCTTTTGTTTACCTTCCAAATTAAACTTGTTATGAGAAAACTAGTGATTAAAGCTCTCACGAACTTGATGGAACACTTTCTTTTCTTGCATTTAATAAACTTGAACCATTGTGTCATCTATGTTATATATGCTTGCACTTATTTGTTGGGAATTAGCAGAACCATGCTGTCATGGGGAACGCTTTCAACATTGCACTTGGTACTTGTACCTAGTTGATATCATGCTCTTTTGTATATGGATGTGGTCGGTGTGAAATGAAAGGGGAGCTTGTGAGTCCATGGAGTTATGTATATGTGTTAGAAAGCGCTGGGTCATTGGTCTAATCCATGCTGACATGGTGGAAACCTGCAGCGTAACCATAATGAGTTGTCTATGAAGTATTCTTCTTATAAAAAAAGAGTCCTATTGAGAAAAAAGAGAAAAAGAAAAAAAGATTATGAAAAGAGGAAAGAGAGAAAAAAGTACCATATTCCCATGGTAAATAAGAAGATTGCTGAGATGCTCGTTGTCTGCTTGCCTTGTCATTTTGATATGGGGATTCTTCCGTATCATCGGGAAAGGGGTACCCCGTTGGTGGTTCTCTATGATACACATGTACTTACAATGACAAGAACTTACCGGTGACTAAACTTGAGTAGCATGAGGAGCGGCCCTCGTATTCAAGGGACATGAGATTTCTAACTTATACTTCGTCAAGCATGTACACCATAGTTTGTTCACTTTAACCTTAATCACTTCAAGATGCTTATGATAGGGGCAATGAGAGCTCAAAGCTATTAAGTACCATAATTTTTGCAAGCTCTTTATGAAACTTGAATCTCTTCTTCCTTCTATGAAGGCCTTTCTTTTACTTTTATGTTGAGTCTCCACCTTCTATCTTTATGCACCTACTTTGAGAGCATAGTGGCCATTCTTAGTTCTATGTGCATTGTCCCAAGACTAGTTGATTGATGCATAACTTGATATTGCTTGTTTTAAACTATTTGTATCTAGTCACTCTGATGAACTTTGAAGGTGTCTTATGCATTTATATTTGCTACTCTATGAGGGACAAGCTGAATACTATTATGCTATGTTTTCTTTATGTGAAACAAACAAATGTCTTGCAAAGCATTGTTATTCATGAATCTTTTGTTTGTGCCTTTTCATGTTGCAACATAGTTTCTTTGTCTTATTGCTAGAACTTTGTCTTCCATGTTATGATTGAAGTACTATGATCCCAGCTTTGAATGTTTTACAAATACTTTGATCAAGTTATGATGGTGCATGTCACCTCAAAAATTATTCTTTCTTTTATCACTTACCTACTCGAGGAGTTGCAGGAGTTAAGCTTGGGGATGTTGATACATTGCAAATGTATCTATAATTTTTGATGTTCCATGCTTGGTTTTATCTACTTTCTTGTGTTTTGTCCACACTTTGGAGTACTTTTCATTGACTTTCTTGGACTAACCTATTAATAAGATGCCACAGTGCCAGTTTCCTGTTTTCTGCTGTTTTTGGTTCCAGGAAAGTCAGAAAATCAATATTCTCGAAATTGGACCGGACAAAAGCCAGAGTCGATATTTTACCAGAAGACTCACGGAGCCAGAAGACGAGACGGGGAGGGGCCAGGGGCTGGCCACACCACCTGGTGGCGTGGGCTAGGACAGGCCACGCCAGGGGGTGGTGTGGGCCCCTCCACCACCCCCTCGGTCTCCCCTCTCGCCTATAAGAGCCTCCCGATGCATAAACCCTAAATAGTCAATCAAAAATCCACGAAAGTTCCACATGCTGCCGCCAATCAAGGGGAGATTCGGGGACGAAAGTCTCTGCTGGCACTGGCAGACGGGAAGTGCCCCTAGAGCTATCTCCATCGATATCCACCACCATCTCCATCACCGTTGCTGATTCCCATGATGAGGAGGGAGTAGTTCTCTCTCGAGGCTAAGGGTTCTACCGATAACTATGTGTTCATCTCTCTCTATGCATGTTCATATTGTTATTAATTAGCTTTGTAATCAAGTAGATCTACCTTGCTACTCAAGTGCTTTAATAGATCTCTGCTCTCCCCATGTGTGTGAAAGTGACAGCGTGCACACCATGGTGGCACTTAGGCTAGAGATTACAAATACTTGTTATGAGTTATATTTGGAGTTGGATGTCTTTATGAAATTGTGGTGTTTGTTGGAACCATCTAGTGATCAAGGTGATAGTGAGGGGTTTTCTAGATGGGAAAGGCTTACTTTGAGGTGTGCTGTTATAGCCCTACCATGGATTAGAGTGTCCAACCGGAGAGTAGTTCAGCGTAGTATCATAAAGAAGAATATATTTATATGAGAGTGTTCACTAGTGAAAGTAGGATCCCTAGGCCTTGTTTCTAAGCATTGAAACTTCGTTTGCTACTAGATCTGTTACATGTTTGCTTGCTTCCATCTTTATTTTAGTTTTACTTTAGTCTTTTCCATGCCATCAAGCTATTTTCTAGCACCGTTGTCTTATTTCCATACCACTTGTATTTCACTATCTCTTTGTCGAACTAGTGCACCTATACACCTGACAAGTGTATTGGGTGTGTTGGGGACACAAGAGACTTCTTGTATCTTGATTGCAGGGTTGCTTGAGAGGGGATACCTTTGACCACTTCCTCCCTTAGTTCTATAAACCTTGGGTGATCCACTTAAGGGAAAACTTGCTGCTGTTCTACAAACCTCTACACTTGGAGGCCCAACAACTGTCTACAAGAATAGAAGTGCGTAGACATCATGGATCATTCACTCGCATGGAAGAAGAAGCTAAATGGGATCTTCTAGACCGTATTCAAGATAATGCTGAATCATGGGAGAATGACAAAGGTAGAAAGTCAGGTATAAATTATGATTATGAATGCATTGAATCTTTTATGGGAACTGATGACTTTCAAAATATTAAAAATGCTTATGGTCTAGACTCTCAAACTATTGCAACTTATTTTAAGGATTTTGCCTCCTACATTGAAGTGCCTAAAAGAAGTGGAATAAGTATCATGCACCTTATAAAGACATTGTTAAGTGTGTTCCTGCAAGAAATACTGAAGTTTATACTACTAACCATGTTTACCCTGAACCTTACATTGAGAAAATGCCTTTTCCAGTTAAGATAAAGGAACATTCTATGATAGCTAGTATGGTTAATGAAAGTACAAATAAAGCTGTTGAACCTGATAAACAAATGAATGATGAACCTATAATAGAAAATGTGAAAGACTTTGTCACTAAATATGTAGAAGATGGACACACTATCCTTTGTAAGGATACCTCTAATATTGTTTCACAAAGTAGTGTTACGAGAGTTAGTATTCCTGTGTTTTCTGTTAGAATAAGTGCTCATTGCTACGATATTTCTTGTGATAGTTATATTGTTAAGTTTATGCATGATACTGAAAGTTACTATGAGAGAGGGAAAAGTGTTCTTATGTATCTCAACAATATCAAGTTTCCTCGTTTTATGCTGAAAGTTTTTATGTTGCACTTCTTTTTCCTTCCTATGCTAGTAGCCTATGGTTTCAACAACTTGTTTGTTTACAAAATTCCCTTGCATAGGAAGCGGGTTAGACTTAAAAGTGTGTATTTTTGCTTCTTAATGCTCTCTTTCACTTCAATTTATATTCCTAAGTGAGCATCATCAAAATTATCATGCCCATCTTGATGGCTATAAAGAAAGAGCTTTTTGGGAGACAACCCAATTTATTTTTGCTTTCAGTTTGTTTTTGTTTCTTTGAGTCTTGGAAGTTATTACTTTGATAATAACCTCTCCTTATCCTTTTTATTTGGTTTTTGTGTCAAGATCAACCTCTAATGAGAGAGAAGTAAGATTTGGGGAAGTTGTTGTCCTAAAACAGATTTTTGTACTTCACCGTAAAAATTCGTGAGAGATCTCTGTCTGTCGGATTGAGCTTTAATTTTTTGTGCTTTTGCCCCAGGTTGTTATTTAACTTTCGTTAGTTTTGCACATTTTGATTTGAGCAACAGAATATTTTCGAAAAAATTGATCTTTACCTGCTGGTCTGTTTCTGACAGATTCCGCCACTCTTGCATTTGCTTCTTTAATCGATTTCCTTTTTGAATTATTTTTGGGATTTCAGAAGGAGTTGCCACATTAGCTTAAGTTTTGATGGTTTCCAGTTGAAATTGGACTCAAAAGGTTTTATCATTTCACTTATACTAATGTTGCTAATAAGAACTATGTGAAGTTTTGTATGAAAGAAATTTCCAGGTTAGTGGAGATAATGGTGTAATAAGAAAGTGAAAGGTTTCATGACTCAAGTAATAAGTGTATGAAGATGAAGATATTGATGCTTTTCAATTTATAACTCCAGAAAAATTTATCAAAAACCAAATTCAGAGACCTGTAGAGTCCGTTTTCGAATAGGTAACAGTTCTGGTAAGAAAAGTTCCACGAAAGATCTGTCCAGTTATATTTTTGCAGTTTTTAGCCAACAAGGAAAGCTACGAAGCGAAAGAGGGACGGAAACGGAGCCAGGGTGGCTCACACCACCCTGTGGCGCGGGCCCACCCCTGGTCGCGCCACCAGGTGGTGTGGCTACCCCGGACTCCGTCTCTGACCCGTTTTCTCCCAGTACCTTCCTTTTGTTGTGAAACTTCGTAATATATAATCCTCCGGATCCCCCGATGTTCGTATATCATGTTCTCGTCGTGTTTTTGTCTCGGTCTGTTTTGTTCAGATGTCGTTTAGTGGTTCATCTTCAAAGGATTACGAGTTGCGACGCCGTCGCAAGCTTCATCACAATCTTGAGCGTGAAGACATGGATTGGAATGGCAGGAAGAAGTAAGGACATGACAACATGCATGAAGGGGCTGATACCTCCGACTCTAGATCTCAGTTCTTGCCCTGCAGCAGTGGAAGCTCTATGAGTCACTGATGAGTTCTGCGACAAGTACCGAGTCTTGAGGAGGAAGGTGGATATGCTTCAAGAGGAGAATAACAGGCTTTGCAAGATGCTGGAAGATTTCCTCACGCTAACTAAGAGGATACCACCACCACCAAAGGAGTAATTCATCATCAGGTTTGGCATCCCCTTGGTTTGTTCCAAGTTTGGGGGAGTGTCGCGGTATCACATCACTATCTTCTATCTTTTTACCTTTTTAGTAGAGTCATATCATTAATAGAGAAGTTATCATATAGGATGGTTTGCATTATGGAAGTGTCCCCTCTCTCGTTAGATATGTATCCCTTGGTGTGAGTTGCCGTTATGGAATATTAATGAGAAGTTCTATCATTTACTCTTTTGCATATCTTATTTTAGTTTTCAATTCGTGGTTATATGATTGATCTTGTTGTTAGTATTGGTATCACTTTGGGATCATTGAGTTAATTTAGTTGGTTTTGGCAAACCTGGCTTGGTCAGTAGCAACACTATTTTTGAGAGTTGAATGAAAAAGATAAAAGTACTCTTAAAGAAATATAATTTAATCATCTTTCTTTCTTGATTTGCTCATAAGTTTAGTATTCTCTGGTGAAGATCTTTTGTGCTTCCAAGGAAGATTGCATGTTTGTTTTTATCGCTTGTATGTTTGTTTGTTTCCTTCAACTCTTATACTTGCTACCCAGCCATGCTAGCCAAAAACATGTACTGAGAAGGAATTCTTCTCGTGCATCTATTCCTTAAACCAAAACCTATGCCATTTGAGTCCACCATACCTACCTATTAGCATTATTGCTATTCCAAGTAAATTCTTGTTTATCCACCTTCCAAATTAAACTTGTTATGAGAAAACTAGTGATTAAAGCTCTCATGAACTTGATGGCACACTTTACTTTCTTGCATTTAATAAACTTGAACCATTGGGTCCTTCTTTGTTGCGTATATGCTTGTGCTTTATGAGTTGAAGTTAGCAGAACCATGTATCATGGGTAACGCTTTCAACATTGCACTAGTACTTTGTACCTTGTTCATATCATGATTCTTTTGCCTATGGATCCCGGCGGTGTGAAATAAAAGGGAAACTTGTAAGACCATGGAGTTTATATGTGTGTTAGAGAAACGCTTGGGTCGCTAGCCTAAGCCATGCCTAATCATGGTGGAAACTTGCAGCATAACTATAGTGAGCATTCTATGAAGCATCCTCAATAAAAACCTATGCAAATAGCAAATAAAAAGATCACTGAGATGCTCATTGTCTGCTTGCCTTGTCATTTTGATTATGGGATAGCTCTTGTGTCATGTGCAAGGGGTACCCCGTTGGCGGTTCTCGATGATACACATGTATTTACAATTACAAGAGCTTACTTGTGACTAAAGTTGAGTAGCATGAGGTTCGGTAATCGTAAGTAAGAGGCATGAGATTTCAACTTATAACTTGTCAAGCATATCCTCTTAGTTGTGTCACTTTAACCTTAATCACCAAAAGATGCCTATGATAGGGGCAATGAGAGCTGAAAGCTAATAAGTATCATAATTTTTGGAAGCTCTTTATGAAACTTGAAATCCCTGCTTCCCTCTATGAAGGGTCTCTCTTTTACTTTTCAGTTGAGTCAGTAAACCTATTCCTCTCTATCTCAGCAAGTATTTTGAGTTGTTGTGTTTCATTCATATGATGATTTATTCAATCATGTTTCTTATGTTCCTTGTTTTGCACATTGCTCTTATCTTGGTGTCTACTACTTTGAAAGCTATCATTGAAAACCAGTTATTTGTGAACTCCAGCAAATTATCAACTAATCTTTGACCAAGAGCTAAGTTTTCCATTACCAATTATGATTCACTTTATGTATCTTTATTGTGTTTCCTTTACTTATTGCAAGTTAAGTTATATAATAATGAGTTGTCTTCTATTATGACTTATGTATTGATGAATGTGATGCTTCTTGTCCGTATTCTTTTATCAACTCTTTACTCCATAAACCTGAGGTCATGTTTATTGAGCTCAGTTTCGCTTGGGGACAAGCGAAGTCTAAGCTTGGGGGGAGTTGATACGTCCATTTTGCATCACTATTCTATATCATAATTTAGTGTTATTCATTGATATATTTCATATTAAGAGATGATACTTATGTTATTTCATCTATTTTTGCATGGTTGATGACTTTTGGAGCATGGACCGCTGTAGTCAGGATTCTGATGGAAAAGGTGCTATTTAGAGGCAAAATTCGCGAAGATCAGAAAATCTAGGAAAATACATGGAAAATCCTATTTTTCAGAAGACGAAGGAAGCCAGAAGGGGAGGCTGATATGGGCCACATGGGGCCCACACCACCCCCTGGCGCGGGCCAGCCTAGGTCGCGCCACCAGGTGGTGTGGCCGCCCTGGTCCACCCCTGGCTCTCCCCTCTGGCGTATATAATCCTCCTGAAACCCTAAGACTCGGGGAGCAACCACAAAAAGATTCCTCCGCCTCTGCGGGGCGGAAAACACCGAGAGAGAAAGATCTCTCCGGCAGACAGATTTCTGCCAGGGGAATTCCTTCCCGGAGAGGGGAGATCATCGCCATCAACACCACCATCAAGCTGGACTTCATCGGGATCATCATCATCATCACCACCATCATCACCACCAGCACCCTCATCAACATCTCCATATTGTTGTAACAATTGGGTTGAATCTTGCATAGTTCTCAGGGGAAACTTTTTCGGTGTTGATTACTCTTTGTAGTTGATGCTATTGAGTGAACCATTGAATTATTGTTTATGTTCAGATTGTTATACATCATTATTCCATCTCTGATCATGATCCATATGATGTCTTGTGAGTAGTTCGTTTTGTTCCTGAGGACATGGGAGAAGTCATGTTGTTAGTAGTGGAATTGTGTTGAGAAAGATTCAATAGTTTGATATTTAAGTTGTGGTGTACTTCTTCTAGTGGTGTCATGTGAACATCGACTACATGGCACTTCACCTATATGGGCCTAGGGGAATGCATTGTGTATTTGGCTACTAATCGTAGGAGTTGCCGGAGTGATAGATACCTGAACCCCCGTTAGGAAACCATTGCACAAGGGACGTAAGGGTCTTAGAGTTTAAAGTTGTGGTTAGGTTTCTACCTTAATTACTTTCTTGTACTTACGGATGTTTGCAAGGGGTATAATCACAAGTATGTATTAGTCCTAGGAAGGTCGGTACATTAGCACAGGTTCACCCACACAACACTTAGCAAACTAAAGAAGATTAATCAACTATATGAAGCGAAAGCACTTGACAGTCTTCCCGTGTGTCCTCGAGAACGTTTGGTCATCTTAAATAATACAACCGGCTTGTCCTTTGCTGAATAAAGGATTGGGCCACTTGCTGCATTTATTCTTATTGTCTTTTGTTTACTCGTACTTTATTTACTTGCATTATCAAAAACCCCTAAAAATCCGTTTGCTAAGTATTTGCAGAGAATTCCTGATCCATACCACTAGCCAGCACCTTCTGCTCCTCGTTGGGTTCGACACTCTTACTTATCGAAAATACTGCGATACACCCCCTATACTTATGGCTCATCAATGGCACACTTTACTTTCTTGCACTTAATAATCTTGAACCATTGCGTCCATCTTTGTTACGTATATGCTTGCGTTTTATAAGTTGAAGTTAGCAGAACCATGTATCATGGGGAACGCTTTCAATATTGCACGTGTACTTTGTACCTCGTTGATATCATGATTCTTTTGCTTATGGATCCCGGCGGTATGAAATAAAAGGGGAACTTGTAAGATCATGGAGTTTATATATGTGTTAGAGAAATGCCTAGGCCGCTAGCCTAAGCCATGCCTAATCATGGTGGAAACTTGTAGCATAACCATAATGAGCATTCTATGAAGCATCCTCAATAAAAACCTATGCAAATAGCAAATAAAAAGATCGCTGAGATGCTCATTGTCTGCTTTCCTTGTCATTTTGATTATGGGATAGCTCCTGTATCATGTGCAAGGGGTACCCCGTTGGCGGTTCTCTATGATACATATGTACTTACAATGACAAGAGCTTACTTGTGACTGAAGTTGAGTAGCATGAGGTTCGGTACTCGTAAGTAAGGGGCATGAGATTTTAACTTATAACTTGTCAAGCATATCCTCTTAGTTGTCTCACTTTAACCTTAACCATTTAAAGATGCTTATGATAGGGGCAATGAGAGCTCAAAGCTAATGAGTACCATACTTTCAGCATTTGGAAGCCTTTCAAACTTTTGAAAACCCTTTTTCATTTCCTTGTTGAGTCACCACCTATTCTATGAGCACTTTCTTGAGAGCATACTTGTCATTCTTAGTATAATGTGCTTGTCTCAAAACTAGATTAATTACGTTATGACTTTGATGCTTGTATCTTTGATATCTTTACTTCTAGTCTTCACTTGAACTTCAGAGGTGCCCTGGCATTTATGTTTGCTCTACAATCAAAGGCAAGCGAGATACCACTCTATCATACCCTGTTATGAGCATTGCAATGTTGCTTATATTTATGTTTCATGCTACTTATTATTTTTGAGTTGGAATCTCTTCATAGCTTGCAATGACTATTAAGTAAACTTAGTTGCATACTCTTTATTATGAATTTCCTGAGTAAGTGATCATATGCTGAGAATATATACTTCTTATGAAGCAAATGTGTTCGTGAAAGTTTCTTTTATCGCACTCAGTTTTCAACTGAATTGCTTGAGGACAAGCAATAAGCTAAACTTGGGGGGAGTTGATACGTCCAAAACATATCTACTTTCCCGAACACTTTTGCTATTGTTTTTCCTCTAAACTTGTGTGATTTGGATACAACTAACACGGACTGACGCTGTTTTCAGCAAAATTACCTTGGTGTCTAGTTTTTGTGCAAAAAACAACTATCAGGAAAAATCCCGGAAAATATGCCAAAAATCCTACTTCACCGTAAGAGACCACGGAGAAGACAAGGCGGAGTAGGGCCACGAGGGCCCACACCACTGCCACGGGCAGGCCAGCCGCCAGGCTGGGGTGGTGTGGCCACCTCGACTGCCCCCTCGGCCTCCCTCTTCGCCTATAAGTTGCCTCTTGACCTAAAAACCAAGGGGGGTTCAACGTTTTTCCAGAAAGAGTTCCGCTGCGCCGCCACCACTAGATTCCACAATTCGGAACTAGAAACTCCATTCTGGCACCCTGTCGGGACGGGGAATTGGAGGAGATCATCGCCATCATCATCACCATCGCTTCTCCATCGACCATCCATGTTTCCCCATCTATGAGTGAGTAATCCCCTGTTGTAGGCTATGGGGATGATAGGGATTGGATGAGATCGTTCATGTAATGACATCAGATTGTTAGGGCATGGTGCCTAATATCTATTATTAGTGCTTTTTGACTTTGTTGCAACTTGTTATGCTTAATGCTTATCACTAGGGCCCGAGTGCCATGATTTCAGATCTAAACATGTTATTGATTCATTATGATAGTATTGTTTATGGTCTTACCTACAAGTTGTATACACGCATTGTTGTCCAGAATCAAAGGCCCCGAAGTGACAGAATCGGGATAACCGGAGGGAATGACTTTGATGTGAGGATCACATGTGTTCACGGAGTGTTAATGCTTTGCTCCGGTGCTCTATTAAAAGGAGCACCTTAATTGTCAATAGTTCCCTTGAGGCCCCACTACAAATAGGCTGGCAGGACAAAAGATGTTGTGCAAGTTCTCATTGCGAGCACGTATGACTATATATGGAACACATGCCTATGATTATCTAGTACTTGGATGCTTTATCTTATTTATCTGCAAATGCCCTATGTTCCGATTGCTATATGAATTATCTTGTCCATGCAACGCCCGTCCATCAATCCCCGTGCCTACCGCGCTTTAATCCTACTGTTTACTGAAATTGTTACTATTGTCTTTACTTTTACTACTACTATTACTCTACTATTGCTACTCCCAAACTGTTGCTACTGATAAACTGTTGTGAGCAAGATTGTTTCTAGGTGCAGCTGAATTGACAACTCAGTTGTTAAGGCTTATAAATATTCTTTAGCTCCCCTTGTGTCGAATCAATAAATTGGGTTTCACTTCCCTCGAAAATACTGCGATATCCCCCCTATACTTGTGGGTCATCACGGCCTGCCCACCCCCTCGGGAAAGCAACCACTTGAGGGTTCGCGAGAGGCATCCCCACCGGCGCTCCAGGGCCAGTGCCAGTACGAGGTTGCGATGGCACCCCACCCCCACCCCCAGCCGACGTAGGTGGCCGGTTGGGTGGCCAGGACCTTACGTCTGTAGCGAAGGAAGGGCCACCTGAGGATAGTGACCAGGGAGCGGGAGCAGGCAACGGAGAGGTGGAGGTAGCAGAAGGATCAACATAATCGATAGGGCTCGAGGAAGATACATCGTGCGGCAGGACATGCACGGGTCTAGTCAACCTCAAAGCCCGTCTCCACACCACACACAAACACACCTGATTGGCCGCATGCACGTGGGGCCCATTATCACGATCCCAATCCGAAAAGACCCCTGAAACCCTGTCGCGATCACAGAACAAGAAGATCTCGGGATTCAGAGAGCCTCGACCACTTCTCGGGGGATGAACATCCCCAACACTAATGGCGGAGTGACACGCCTCCTCGGCAGGGGACCACGCCAAGGGCCCATCTGCGGTTGCTGCACTAACCGCATCCCCGACGAAGACAAGGACTTGCATCTTCGATCCGCCAGAAGGGCCCTCGATGATGGAGATAAAGACCGTGCCCTTGCCAAAACCACCCCAGCCACTGGCGGTGCACATCGCTGAGGTGTATACCAGTTCACCGACGATCTCCGCGGCACCCGCTTCTCCCAATAACGAGAGTCCTGGGACGGGAACCTGGCATCCGCCCAGAAACCTTGCAGAGAACGCTGCTGACACTTCCGATACGCCACCGTGGTCCATTCCCCCTCCTCCGCAATAGCCTCCTCAGCAACCCGTATGGTGACGTGATCCTTGGCCACTCTGTTCAATATATCCGAGAACCGACTTCTGGTAGGCGTCGACACGGACGAAGAAGTGGAAGGTGTGAGGGTAAGGCGGCGCCGCCGTGCCGCAGCACGAGATGCCCCTAGCATCGCCCCAGTTTGCAAATGTCTATCAAACATGTGGATGGTCAATAATAAAATATAGATTGTGAACACAGATACCAAAAT
This sequence comes from Avena insularis, assembly GCA_023614405.1. Classification (NCBI taxonomy): domain Eukaryota; kingdom Viridiplantae; phylum Streptophyta; class Magnoliopsida; order Poales; family Poaceae; genus Avena; species Avena insularis. Next base: position 858,640 of record JAJUPC010000125.1, on the reverse strand, counting down.
ATTCAAGGAGTGATACTAGGCACAGCCCCGTCTAGCAGAGCTGAAGCTTCGTCACCGAGTGATTGTAATATTTCTTTTGTCAGCTAAATAAGCAACCATATTGTGTAGCCGAAATTAGGAACTTGTTTGTTACTTGTGAGTTAGTTTTCATGTAACTTTAGAATTCCTATGGATTTTCCTAATAGAGCGAGATTTGAAGATGGCTGATCACTCTTGCCGCGTGATCAGAATATTTTCTATGTACTGCAATCAAATACACTCCTTAGGTTGATGCATTTGAACTCATACTTAATAGACCAAAAGGAAGATCCACCCAAAATGGCTCGCAAGAGATAGAGGAGGCCATTCTGAGGCGATCTAGGGTTTAAGCCCCCCCTCGCCAGCGACATCGCTGGTCCATCCCTTCTCCGACGGACCTTGGGCCATCTAGGTGTTGTGATCCATGTCCTCTCGTTGACAAGAGGGGTTTCGTTCCTTTTTAGATAGTTTCAGTGTTTTCTTTGGAATGCTGAGGCGACGATGACATTTTGAAATTCTCACTGGCATATCCACAGTCCAGTGGTGCACCTAACGCGGGCTAAGGGCGCATTAAATTTTTTGTCCGACAGATTTTCAAGAATCTGGTAGGTTTTTGTGTTGGTTGGTGTTGTAGAAGGTCTGATTCTTCCGATATATGGTTTTCATCTTGACGATGGTTTGTGCTTTGGTGCGTTGGATTGTCCAAATCTAGTGAAGGAGGGGCGATGATGACAACGCACCTTCATCTTTCTTTAGTGGTTTTAGTCGTCACGCTGTGATAAAACCCTATTACTTTTAAAATTATTTATTTATAATCTATTAATAGACAAACAAGTATAATCTATTAAAAAAATTGGGAAGCCCGTCCGCTCGCGTCACTCCTAGCATATGGGTGGATAGGGAGGAACCCTAGCTGCCGCCGCTCCTTTCCCCTCTGCCACGATCCTCTCGCCGCTGCCGAAAGATGGCGCCGATCAAACATCGTCCGACTAATGGAGGTGGCGGGCTCTCATCCCCTATCACAAATAGTGGTGGCAATAGCTCCTGCGGGAGTCTCGTGGTGGCCCTGGACGACGCGACTCTTCCAGCGAAGATGGACGCCGGGGCAAAGACCTCGGGCTTCTTCTGTGACCTTGGCGGTTGCCGTGGCCATGAGGGCGGCTGGTTCAGGGGTCCACATGATGCGGGTGGTGGTGGTGCCCGCTATGCTATCTAGCCTTCCATTGGAAGTCGACGGGCGGCGCGTGGGAGGCCACTGATCTGCCTAATATAGGAGTTGGTGCTAGGTTCTTATCCCGTCAAGACGGTGTTCTGCTTGATGCCTAACCTCATTGATTTGTCCGGTGACGAGTTTCGGAAGGCTCCATCGGAGATCTCCATTAGGCGCTTCATGCCTGTACATTGCTAGATCGGATGGGATTCGATCACGTGCACCCCTATTTCTGACAGTGCGGCTTCAGGAGGGTGTGACACGAAGCTTCATTGTCTATTGTCATCATAGGACTTGTCGGTGCTTTGATTTTCATGGCGAAGACAGTGGCGTAGAATGTCATGACGGCCAAGGTCTAAGGTCTAATAATGGCGGAACAAGTCTTAGAGGCGATGAGAACTTTGCTTGGTGTTTCTTGACTTGTAGCAGCGGCATCGGCACGCGGGGACGGAAGTACATGAGGAGTACAGAGTCTTATCTTTCAGGGTGAAAATCAAAGGTGTGGATTTAATTGATTGTGTCTAGCAATGGTCTTGTTGGAAGTATTGTTTTGAGAGTGTAAACTTTCTCTAAGTTGAAAGCCTAAGATCTATGATCAGACAGTAATGATGATTGCGCACTGATTTATTCTTAGAGGCGTTTTTGGAGAATTTAGACTCCACGTGTTGCCTTAGCAGGAGTTTGTGTTGTAGATACAAGGTTTTAATCACTGTAGTTGGATCTTTCTTTAGGACTGTGTACGTCCGTAATATTTTTAGGATGTTTCGTTGTTGCAGAGGATGTAATTAGTATCTCCACGATTTTAATATATTCGCTTAAAAAATAAACAGTATAAGGAAAAAACTAGCGACGACGCCAACTCTTCATATCATATCCTATAATTTTTTCTGTGGCTACGGCTCACAGCCTCAAGGCCTCGTACAATTTTTTGTTTGAGAACTAAGGCCTCATACAATTGAATCGTGCAATACAGAAGGCCCTGGAAGCATCTGGGGCCATACCCTGGCCGAGCAAGGCACCATCACAACGGCCCAGCCTCCCTCCGTGGCACGTCGAGCCCACATCTTCTGTCCCTCGCCTCCATTTCGCCTCCGACGCCGGCTTCTCCAACCCCGCCGCGAGAAACCCGTCCCGGATGTCGGAGGCTGTAGAAGCACCGGAGGCGCGGGAGAGGGTGCCGCCGTCGCGGCCCTACTGACCAAGCCGGCCGCTTCTACCGCCGCGTGCGCGTGTCCCCTCCGGTGACGCGTCCTTGATCAGGTCCTCCCTCTTCCGTGTCTGTAAGGCCCCGCTCCTCCTCCTCTCGTGCCCTCTCACCATCCCTCCCAGTCACTTCACTGCGACGCCCGGTTTACCTGTCCCTGTGAGAATTTTCGGTCTGGCTTCTCATACGGATCCTTTAATTGTTTTCAAAAAATTCTGGGACTTTTTTATACGTTTCTTCTCTTTTTTGTTCATTTTAATTTCTTCTCAAGTAGGGTTTTTTCTTTATATTTTCTGCTCGTACGTGACACTATACAAGGAATTTCCTTTTTTTTTTATGGTTCGCGCAGTGGTGGATTACTGGATTTATTAGCGACCTGGTGTATGTATATGCGCTGAAACACTGGCAGTTTTGGGGGCAACCTTTGATTTACAAGAAAAATCTTGTACCGTAGTCCGTACATGAAAAATACCTTTTCTAAGAATGCTGACCTGCTTCAATTTCTGCCTTTTCTGTTAAAATACTTTCGAAAGTTTTTTACTGTTTCTTTGATCATGCAAATATAAAATGCACCTCAGTTACATCTAAGATGAGCATTTCCGCCAGTAATTTTTTTTGACGGGCATGACTATCTTTCTGTTTCAAATATTTCCTGCAAAAGATTTCAAGTGAAAAAATACATTTAGCTGCTACTGACCTCTGATCAAGAATTCAAGATTGCTTCTGATGATATATAGTAGTTGATGTTTGACCAAAGATTGAATCAAGTATTCTGGAAGAGACATTGTACAAAAATAATTGGTACTTTGAAATGTCAATGGCTTGTATTCTCTACTTCTGTTGGCAGGATTTAATTACTGGAAAAATCTATTCCCTCTTTGGGAAGCATAGTCAGAATGCCCATGAGCTGTATTCTCTACTCTAGTCCTGTATACTGTCATATACATATCAAAATATGCTTCCGAAAACTACTTGATTACTCCTACTGCCTGCCTCTTTGGAGAATGCGTCCACTGAATGATGATGCCTGTATCCGAACCACTTCAATGTCTAGTCGTTTGAGTTGTGCTCTGTTGGAGTCCAATTCTGTTTTGCATAGTGATGATTTGAACTTTCTGATGTATCTATGTATTCTGTGCATGTAGTGATATCCATTTACTGTTACTTTACAAGATTGTGTTACTCTTATGACATACAAGTAAAGAAAAAATTGCAAATTTTGTATCATATTAGGATCACCCATTTCCATGTTTATCTGCTTTTCTATTAGGAACTAACGCATCCATGGATCCAATGCAAAATTCAAATGCTTTGTGCCTGAAGCGCAAGCCTGTTGATGATTGCTTGGCAAAAAAATCCAAGTCTCATCGTGCTGAAATGGAGAATGCATCTTCTGAGCCTGCTCACAGTTGTCACAGTCAACCTAATCTGGCTAATGATTGTGTTAATTACCTGAAAAGTGGAGTTCCAAGTCGTGTTGTGTTCTACAAACAAGGTTCTTGGTGTGATTTTCCTGACCAAGTAGTGAAATCCATTGTTGATGCATTCAAAGAAGACAAATCTAGTGCCGTTCTTGTGATGGATGACCAGCCTCTTCTGGTTGATTTCTTATCGATGACCTTGGTGAACCTAAAAACAAGAAAACAACGATCTGTTGCATGGCTTGATGGCACTAACAAGTGGTCTTTTCCGTCTTCATTCTTCGATGAGGAAGTTGATGAATCCACAAGACTGGGCACACGTGTTGATAAAGGTGGTGCACAAGTTTGTGTGGGCGGTAATGTTATGAAGCCTCCATCTGATGCTGCGAAACAAGTTATGCTTGAAGCCAGCCCTCCAGTTTTACAGAGTTCTTCTGCTTCAAATGTATTGCGCAAGAAGATTGTACATGTTGAAAGAGGTAGCGAAAGATTTATGTTTGTTCAGAATCTTTTCCTCTCTGGTATGGGTTCATTTGCAGTGCCTAACAACATTCTTCATATTCATCGGTACTCTCCAAAGGATATCACTGCACAGTGTAGACTTGAAGCTTTCGAAAGACAGATGAGGCTGTCAGGACAGAAATCTGGCAATGCCATTGCAAGATATGGATGGCTTGGATCTGGAAAGCAAGACATTGTCAGCGTTATAACTAATGGTCTTCTTAGCACTGAAAAAATCACTCATGAGACTGAAATAGGTGCTGGCATTTATCTGTCACCCGAAAACCGTGCCTTCACAAGGTTGTTGTTTCATTAGATAGTTTTAATGTTCTGCTTAGTTGCACATTAGTGGAGGGTGTATAACATTTCATCATTTTGCAGCGTGGCCTTTTGTGATGTTGACGAAAAAGGGGTACAGTATATGCTGCTGTGCCGAGCCATATTGGGCAACACAGGAGTTATCAAACCAGGTTCGCAGGAGGAGTTTCGACACATGTATGATTCTGGCGTTGATAATTGCTCAAACCCAAACTATTATGTGATGTGGCCATCACATCTATGCACTCATATTTCTCTGGAATATCTTATAAGTTTCAGGCTTGCTCCAAAAGTTCAAGGTAATATTAGGCGTTTAGTGTTCTGACCATGTATATTTACATGGGTTAAATTATTGATCCACTTTTATTGTATTTATTTCCAGAGTACATGCTTAGCTTGAAGGGTTTATGGTTGCGCCTACCGCCAAAAGAAGTGAAAGTCGATCTTTCTATTCTTCAACCTGTTAGTTGCCTTAAACTCTTATTTTATTACTTTCTAATAGGAGCTACAGGGTACAACCGTACAAGCATGCTTATTCACTTGGATGCATTTCTGAGTTGTAGCAATTGTTAACGGAGAATGTGTGTCAAAAATTTCACTTTATCACTATTGCTCTTTGTCCCTTTCTGTGTTCAAAAGGACACTTCTAGTACTATCATAAACTAATCAACTAATAATTCTCTCACTATGACCTGTATGTAGGTACTGTGCCAAACTGATGAAGGGCCAACCTCTCCATGGATCTCATTCAGAGTTCTCTTTGAAACAATTCAAGACAGTGTATCATTTTTAGCAAGGGAATTGCTCTACCGCCACTATGAGGAGTTAAAGGTGTTGCTATCTTGGCAATTTTACAGTTCGTTGTCAATTATTATTATATTTTGCAGTCAGTTTGCTTCTGGGTGTTCATTCAAACTATTTTTATTGTCCAGGAAAATAAGATTACTCGTGTTGAAATGGTCAAGAGAATGATGATAATAGTTGGAGAGGAATTACTTCTGGATACCTTGACAAAACTGAAGTACAGCGTAAGTTACTCCAGCAGTATACTCTATATAACTGCAAATTTGATGATCACCAGTAAATTCTGCAAGACGCCTGGCTTGCCACAAAATGTGTTCCAGTGAGAGAGCCCAAGTGTGGTAATATTAGCTAAACTAAGATTAGGACCATAGGCCTTTGGGCTGAAAGTGTTAGAGGTTCATGCCTGTTATTCTTGTGAACAAAAGTATGGGCCTCAAATTTTACTTGTAGATATTTTTAATTATTCATAGGGTATTAATGGTCTCTCAAGGATACAAAATTAGCTGTTGCTGAACTCTTGATGACATAGTTATTATTAGCCTCTTTGTATTGTACTACCTCTGTTTGAACATATAAGGTGTATTTGAGTGTCCAAATTCATGCTTTGACCAACAATTAGTCCAATAATATTTGATTTATGCTATGTAAAGTAGATACCATTGGATCCGTATTATAAGGCAGTTTATTATGATTATTGTTTTTAACTATTACCAAAATATTGTATGAGAAATTTACGGTCAAAGCTCAAATATGGCAAGTACATCCTTATATTTTGAAACGGTGGGAGTATGTGCTGTTCAACAAAGTTGTCATGCTATTTATTCTTTATTTTACAACCTCTTTGGAAGGATTGATTCACCATGTTTGCCCAAATGAAAAATCATTATTTTAGTAATTGCAGTATTTCCACTCTCTTCCCTTCAATGTTGTCAAAGAGGTTACAGTATGTCACCCAGTAGCTTGTATGCGTGTTATTTCATTAAATTCTTTTATATTTTGTGCTTCCTTGTCTGTGGAATCATTACATATCTGTGCATGTGTGTTTCTGCTCTTAACTTCTTCCCTCCTTTGTTAGCCATCACTATGGTACAACTCTCCTGCAAAAATTGCCTATTCTCCTTTAAGCACAACACTGGAATATGTCTCCACTGGGACAAGAAATACAGATGTTGAGCCTGCAACTCCTAGTCATGATGGTCCAGCACCCAGTGTATTGCCTGAGCAATGTGAACCTGTGAATTCCACATGTGGTGCTTCTCCTGCGACAAATGCGGCACTTAGAGGACTGGATTCCCCCACCCCAAGTATGTGTTCAAAGCTCTTCATGGTACATCCAAGATCCTTTTGCACCAATAGTGGCACCTCTAGGTCATGACACCCTTGTGAGAAGTGCGTTGCTCAGTGTTAATGTCTCAGATTCTGCTGGACCAAGCATGGAGTATAATGGTCATGATCCTTGCACGAAGTTCTTATAAATGCCATGATTCTGATGTATCAAGACCAATATTTGGAAACTCTCCATCTCCCAGTCTGGAAGGCCTACATTCTGTTGAACCAAGTATGCCACCTGAAGCCTATGATCCTCTTGCACCCAGTAGGGCACATGGAAACTCATCATGGACAGATTCTGAAGGCATTGGCGTTGCAACTCCAGGCGTAGCATATCAAAACTATGCACCAAGCGTGACTCCTCGATTCTCTGCAGCAAAGAGTATGGCAACACCTGGGCTAGGTGCACCAAGAAGCACGGCACCTCATCTCCCTGCGCCAAGAAGTATGATGCCTCACCTCCATGGTAAGGTGGCTCGTGACCTCAGTGCACCAAGAAGTATGGCACCTCACCTGTCTGCGCCAAGAAGTATGGCGCCTCACCTCCGCGACAAGATGCCCAGAGTTCCTGAAAAAATCACCATGCCTGAAGCCAACTACTCCAGTGCAGCAACTACGGTCCCTGTGATATTTGAACCACAGCAATCTACTGTGCGAAACACTCCCAACCCGAGTATGCTGCTTGAGAATATATATGTTGTTGTATGCGAACCACAGGATGCTTCTTTCTCTGCTCACTAAAACTTTTGAATTTTTCTTTGCAGAGAATGTGGCTCCAAAGAATCCAGCAGCACAATGTGGAGCGAACCAGAAATTCCCCAGAATAGGTGTTGATGACAGCAGCAGCGTCGTATATGCAGCAGCAGGTACTCATCACACTGTCAGCTGATGGCGAGAAAGGCCCATAGAAGAACAATGGCATCACGCCGTGTCAGTCACCATGTTCTTGCTGAAACTCATATAATCATATAATGTGGCTTGATCGTCTGGGATGCATATGAACAGTTGCTGTTAGCCTGTTACTCTGGTAGGTCTCCACTCCCTCGTGTACGGACCAGTAACTATTCTGCTTCTGCTTACGCGATGTGAATTTCACTTTGTCGACTTGGATGTTTAATATGCGGTGGTGGTCAGTGACTGTTGCACACATGTCTTTCTTGCTGGTTTAGGCGGTGGCTCTATAGTTGGGTTTCCTGTGTGATATATGTCAAACTTCAGTGGGGTTCTTCACACTTTGTACATAGAACTGGAAGTTACTGAATGATCGGAGCTCAAGGTCGAGTTCGGCTAGTTTATGATGCCGGGTAGTGCTGAATCGAAATTCATAAACTGAAACCACAAGTCACAGCTTGACCTTTTTTTCCGTCCTATTCCCTCCCTCCCAGAAAAGATGTCGGCGGGCTAGTTCACTTTTGTTTTCGCAAAAAAAACCATAAACCATTCAAAACTCTTAAAATTAGGCCTAAATTAGGAGTTTCAAACAACGATCTTGGGATCCGTCATGCACCCGTCGTCCAGGACCTCCACCATCCTCGCCGGCCCCCCGCCGCTCGCCCACCCGTGGCCCATCCTCGCCCCCACCAACGCCTCGCGCCGTCATGCACCCGTCGTCCAGGACCTCCACCATCCTCGCCGGCCCCCCGCCGCTAGCCCACCCGTGGCCCATCCTCGCCCCCACCAACGCCTCGCGCGAGGCTCGCGGCTTCCGTCCCCGCGGCTCTCCACCTCGCTGCGCGGCTCAGGCTCCCAAACCTAGTGTCCGCGCTGGCCGCCGCCGGCTAGCGGCCTTGGCCAAGCTCCGCCGCCAGCGCCAGCGCTCTCCGTCCTCCTCTTCCAGGTCCCCGGGCCTCCACGCCCTTCGTCCTCCTCTTCCAGGTCCCCGGGCCTCCGCGTCCTCCGTCCTCTGCTTGTCGGGAAGCCGTGGATCGACAGAATCGATGCCTTCTCCTCCCACTCCGGCCGCCGTGGATCGATAGAATCGACGCCGTCACTGAAGTGTCGCCCACGTGCGTGCTGCGTCTCCCCTGATGCCGGTGGAGCTCGCTGCTGCTGCTCCTACAGCCTGAGCACAAGTTTACCTTAAGCACAAGGTTAAGAAATACATAATGTAAAGAGAGTCTACAGGTGTAAAGAACAATTTGTTTCATGGAATTAATTTGTAGCAATTCATAAAGACATCCTTGTAGTCTAGCAGAAACTAGACACTGGATATACTGTACAAGTGTTCTTGAATGTACATACTAAAGAATAAAAGTGGTTCTTCTGTCCATGAAGAACAAAAACAGGCAGATTGTAGTGACCGGTAGTTTGTGGTTCTTCTATCCATGAACAAGCACAAGCAGCAGGATGATTTACTTCTTCTTTCATGTCTTTTGATTTCAGTTTTGTTAGACGAGCCGAAATTCTGCTGCTCACCTGTGTGCAAGTTTTGCATGTGAGCATGTCTTAGATTCAGACTGGTTAGATGCTTGCTCCACTTTTATTAGTCACAGCCTTAGAGCTGATTGTATGAACTCAGATTTGATTTAATAAAGTATGTTGACCCCTAAAAAACAGCACTGATCTAATGATTGTATGCATTGTTAACAGAAGCAATAATGCTACTCCAGTATGGATGATCAAAAAATAGCACTGCTTCTAGGATCGAATGATAAAAATGGCAATTGTTTCTATAATAGCATGACAAAAAGAAATGGGGACAAAAATAGCACTGTCAGCAGCAATAGTGCAACTCCAGTATAGAGTATCAAGGAAGATAGCCAGAATAAAATAGACTATATGTGAATTGCTACATACTGGCATACTGCCATATTGTCCAATATGTCCAATATTAAACCAATGCGTTTTTATGTTACTTACCAAATATAATAATGTAGAAGTCTAGGATTGGATGATCCAAAATAAAGACAGGAATGTTTGTGACTTCCTAAAATAAAGACCATAATACTGTAACATTTTTCACTTCACCTGAAATAAAGACAGATTAGTTTGTGGCTTCCTTCCTTTTTTTATGTACTCCATTGATATCTAGCATTTTAGTTTCTAACATTTTCTTCAGAGATAAATCAGAGACGAACAAAAAAATTCAAGTGCGAATATAACAAAACGAGAAGTACTCAAACTTCTAACAAAACAAGAAATACTCACCTGGCCTTGGTTGTTGACTTCATCAGGAAAGCTATGGCAAGTAGAAGAAACATTACTACTCATGAAAATTGGTGATAGACACATTAGCTCATTTGTTAAAAGTGAAACTGATCCTTGTAGTGTAGCAGAAACAAGACAATGAATATACAAGTGTGCTTGAACATGCATGCACATTGAAGAAGAAATAGAGAGTACTATATGCATTACCTGGATTTGTATGTTCTCTGTAGCATTGCTCTCATGTGTCTAGATTGTCACTAAATAATGCTTATATTGCCTAATTTTCATTGAATATAAATTCCCAATTTACCATGTAGCTGTATTGTAGTACTGGTACTGAACATAGTTCAGAAAGAGAGTGTGCAGTCTAAAATTTGAAGTGATGAAGCAAAATTATTCAGTCCATTGTTTCTTTACAGATCAACGAACCATGTATCAAAGAGGAACAAGTAAAAGGAACAAAATTTAGCAGGTAAAAGGAACAGATTTTTAGCAGAACCATGCAGGAGGAGGAGGGAGGCCTCAGCTGCTGCAGCGGCGGGTTGGGTAGGTCGACAGGAGCAGAAGCATACCGGAGTTGTGGCAGGTCACGGACGGCAATGACAGGTCGGGTCGGCAAGCATGGGTAGGAGCTTCGGCCGGTGAGCACGGGAAGGAACACGACCTTCAACGCGGACTGGACATGACGCGCAGCAGTAGACCGGCCTCCACCGTCCCCTCCTAGCTTGTAGAAGTCAGGGACCGTGCCTCCACATCCTCGATCTACGTCCCGACTGCGTCCGCCTCACTTGTTGCGGTGCCGCCTACGCCAAAATCCCCAAATAATCGACTTTTACTGCCTAGAGGTGCAGCGGCATGGAGATGGCAGGGGATTGGACTGGGAGGACATATCAAGAGCTGCGGGGAGCGGGCGAGGTAGTGCTCACCGGCGAGGGAGCGGCGGTGAACTGCAGGCGCGTCGAGGGCGAGGGCGTTAGGCAGCGACGGGAATGGAGGGCGTCAGGGGACTGGGATCAGGTGACATGCCCACGGCATGTCACCACGTAACATGTCCCTTTCGTTTACCATCCGATCTTTATCCGACGGACAAAAATGATCCAAGCAAAAAATACATCTCACAATTATGTCCCTGTTTTCAATTGCATAATTTTTAAATAAACAATAGAAACAACTTGTCAAGTCATTTAGTAGTTTGAATAATAGGCATATAATTTTTACCGAATTTGTATAAATTAATTTTCAAACTTGTACTGAATTTAAATTTAAATTTAAATTGTGTAGTCTAAACACTGGAACATGTGTGGGATACTTTTTTTTTTTTTGCTTTGGGTCATTTTTATCCGTCGGATGAAGTTTGAATGGCTGATGCAGCGCATGTTACGTGGTGACATGCCGTGGGCATGTCACCTGATCCGTCGGCGTCGGCGACTGGGAGAAGAAGACCCGGAGGATCGTGGTTGTGTCAGAGATTTAGCAAGGGTGTTTTTTTTGTAAACATGACCACCCGACATGCTTTTCGGGACGGAGGGAATAGTATTGTTTTCTGTGAAGGCATCTGCTAGAACAGACCGTGCATTCATCTACATGTTCATAGAAAACCATAAAAAAAATTGCCCCTCGTAAGAGCATCTCTAACAAGCTCTATAAAGTCGCGAACTGAAAAACTCGAATACAGTCTCCTGAAAATACGAATATAGGTCACAGACGATATGGCGCAGAATGAAAACTGCAAATACGAACTGCACATTCGAATATTTGCACTCGCGGCAAAATTCATCGAAGAACAGCGGAGGGGATTGTTCGTGATTCGATTAATTACACATCGTAGCAGCAATACAAAAGCTGTGCGACTAAAATTAAGCTATATGCGGGGACTAAAATTAAGCTATATGCGGGGACGCCACCACAACCTAGACCAAAATCGAGCTTGGGCGATGGCCGGAGCTGCAGGTTGCCGGCGGTATTGTTGGCTGTGTCGACTAGGTCCGCCATCTCCAGCTTGACGATCGACGTGGCGGCGCGCTCCCTCGCGAGGCGCTCCTCCTCCTCCCGTTCCCGAGCCACCTGCGCCTCGACGAGCTTCACAACTCGGCGAGTGTCGGTGGACTCCATCTCCTCCTCCGCCTGCCGCTCTAGCTCCAAAGCGTGGAGGAAAATCTTCAGGGCGAAGCGCTCCTCGTCGGAGTCGTGGACGTTGTCGAGCGCCCAGACGACGCTCGCACGCGGCGGTGAAGGCGAGCTCCACTCGTCCTCGCTGTTAGAGGCTGGAGGTGCGGGGACATGCGAGGAGCCCTCACCGGCCAGCCGCGCCCTCTTGGACATGAAGCTCGTCGGCACGTACGCGTGGAGCGACATCGGTGGCGATAGCTCGCGGTTGGTCCATTTTAGGGCCACCCGCTTCTTGGCACCCACTGAGCGGATGAAGGCGCGGTGCTCCTCGTCGTCGTTTCCGCCTCCCCCTCCTCTGGAACAGCGTTCCCCTAGCCAGCTGCTGCTGCTACGCCTCGACATCACGCGGAACTGGTGGCGGATGCTGTCGGATTTGGCCGACGGAGTTGCGGCTGGCAGCGGCGGCACTAGGGTGGGAGGGGCGGAGAAGTAAGGGTTTCGCCCCGCATTCTCACTTCGCGGTCGTATATGTACCGGCCTCGCGGGGAGTTAAACAGGCCACAGTAAAATCAAGTATGGCCCGGATAGTTATACGGGTCTCGCTAGGCGTACAAAGTGTCGCGGGCCTCTAAACTCATTGGAGTTTTCTAGTTTCGGGCCGTTTACAAGGCTCGTTAGAGATGCTCTAAGGTGTCACCAGAGAACCCGCCCACACCTTGTCATCAGTCCCGCCGCCGTCAGAAGATGCCGTCCCACGGCGGACAGTGGCGGCGGGACACCGTTTTCCTTGCCTTTTTCTTGGATGATGACCCAATATGGTAGGATCCGGAGTCAATGTGCAACCACTATACTAGTCCTAAGGATTTATTTGTACACACACTCACAAGATGAATACCACAGTCATATCATTATTATAACATATCAAAACTGAATACATAGTCATTAAGAGTAAATAATAGCGGTAGATTGTTTTGGCTCAAACTGCTATACATGTCATCCTGATTCTTTTCGACTGTGGGATGGATGCCGAGAAGAACACGCGGCGATGTCGCAGCGGAGCTCTGCTATCCCATGAGACGGGTCCCGCTGCGGGCTAGGGCAAAAGATTCCAGACCGCTGACGGGTGTACCGCGCGCTGTCGTACCTGTAGTCGTTGAACGGTGGACTGTGTGTGCACCATGGGCCCGCCATCAGCGTACACCGGCAAGATCTGGCTTTGTGAGGGGCGTCTCAGGGGCGACAATGCTCTGCATCCGTCGGGTGGCGGGGGTGTCGAGAGACAACGTGGCGCCGCGAGCCCATGTCGTCTGTGGTTTCTCGCAGACTTGGGCCCATCAAGAGCCGACGTGGCGTCGTGAGCCCATGTCGTCTGCGGTTTTCTCGTGGACACGGGGGCCTTAGAGAGCCGATGTGGCCCCGTGAGCCCATGCCTAACGCGTTTTGTCACGGTGGAAAGCCAAGCTGGCAGCGCGGTTACCATCAGAAGTCATGGGAGGATGCTGGTTCTCGCGGCAGAGGGCCATGCTAGGATAATAGGTTGTAGACGGCCGTGTATTCTCTCGGCGAGGACGTACTTTTTGTACCGATATGGTAGACTTTTCAGGGTTATCTCTGGCCATTCGAACGTTCACGCGTTCGAAGTTCGAGCTAGCAGCGCTAGCGCTAGCCGTCTGCTGGTTCTCGCGGTGAGGGCCCCACCACCGCGCGAGATACCTTCTCACATATGATGGTCGTACGCGCTAGATGAACACCATGCTACTACAGGCTGTTTATGACGGGATAGGCCCCACGGGCCGAACACTCTTGCGTCGTTGCTCTTACCCATTAACTCAACCTGTGTTCTGCGCTGCGAGCGGCGTTGTTCTATAAATTGTGCATCTCGCTTACCCTCATAGTACGTCTCGCATTTCTCATATAGACATGTTTCTTTATCCTACATCGTCTTTTCTCTGTCGTAGTTTCTCATAGGCGAGTACTGAATCAGGTGCATCCGCTTCAGGCGTTAGGGACAAACCGTCGTCGTTCTCTTCAGCGTGCGTTCTGCGCCGTCAATAGCATAGTGACAGCTTGTCCGTCGTGTTCGAAGCTTTTCTCGATGAGCTCATATAGCTCAACGCGAGGAGTCGGCGGCTATAGCGGCCGCAGATCATCACACAGTGTGCCATCCGGCGACCGGCGTAGGCGATCAACGCGGCAGGACTTATCAGGTATGCTTCTTCCTGAAAACGCGTCCTAATGGGCATCGTGTGCATCTTTCATATTTCAGATGGAGGAGGTATAGTTTTATCTCGCGTGTTAGTACCTGCCTGACTGTTCTTTTATCTTCATGCTTTCCATTTTTCAACGTTCGCATTCGTATTTTTTGCATCTGTAGTTCATCTCTGCTAACGTTTTTGTGCTCTGCTGCTGCTGGTCGTACGTGGTAGATAAGCCATAACACGCTTTTAGGGAGCATGCCAGTACGATACGTGTCATCGACGTCTTTAGCTTTTATGTTCCGTTCGATTTCTAACGTATTCTTTGATGCTATTTACTTTTCTCCTTCTTAGAACCGTGAAAGAAGGATGGCAAACCTTGCGTTGTAGGAGAACGAGGTATTTCTTTGCCATCGTAGGATTTCTTCTCTACCAGCTTCTTTATGCTCTCTTACTGATTCGCTTTGGTCATGCTCAGGATCATCTTCGCGAGAAGTTCATGGCCCAGCCTACGTTGTTCCCGTCTATCCGTTGCTCGACAATCAATGCACGAGGGAAGCCCAGCCAACCGTCGAGGATGTTTTTTTAATGACGAGAAGAAGATGAAGCTGTCTAGTAAATTCGATATGTAGATGTGTACTTTTATTTTACCACATGTAATGTAAATTTGTTGTATGATAATGAACAAATGCGGTGAGAATTATACAGAAATGTGTGACTTGTATTGCAAAGCTTTTGTTCGAAAATAATAAATGAATCCCTTTCTTGCATGTACCGTCCTGCGTCCTGAGTTTTCATCTCAGCTTTAAACATGCCTTTGTGTCTTTACGTACCGTTGTATGTCAGCAGTGGTAAAGATGCCTGTATTATTTCCTATTCGCTTGTCTTTAGCCTTTTTGAGGCATGTGTGTTGATCTTTAAACTGAGTAATACTCGAGTTTTAATGGATAAGACTGGATTTAGAATGGGTTCATGCTCGAGATAGAATGGGTAAAAATGTTCTGCTCGGAAGCTTCGTAGCATGTTGACATCATGAATGTCGGTTCAGCGGTCTACCATAGCTAACGTTTTCGCTTTACGTACGTGCTCGGCATTTATATCGTCCACTTTCTTTTGACATATGTCGTCAGGCATTATGCCTACCGACTTTAGCTCTTAGAAGTGAATGGGGTGTGACTATGTCATCCAGCGTTCTGTCTACCAGCCGCACCACGGGGCACAGAGTCGGTGCCACACGTTTCTGCGAAGTTTCTGTCTTGCTATTTAGACTTGCCTTTTTGCAGTTTTGTGTTACAACCGTGCTTGTGGTACGAGTAGAACCACGTAAGAGCGTATGATTTCCAAATGTCGAAAATTATCTCCACAAGGTGGCACACATCGTGTACCTTGGAATGTACGATTGTCAAAGAGAAAAATCCATTGCTTTGTTGTCGAGCCTCTGGTGGCTACTATATCGTTTGAAATTAAAAAAGGTATAAATAATCTTCCACGCTAAACAACGACACATGAACAGCAATATTGCGATGCACGGATTTGACACCGACTCAACCGTACACTTGGTGCTTCTAAATACTCTCATATGATTTAGTGGTCCGAGAACGGTTTCTAGGCGCAACGAAAATCACGATTTAAGAACAACATGCTATTACTTACCGTTTCGAGACCAGATCTTTTTTTCTGTTACACACATAGATGTAGCACGATCATATCATAAAGTGTTCTGCATATCAACCGTGCCCTGAGGGTACAGAGATAAGTCTAGTTACATGAATGCTTCTAGGCCAAAGTGAACAGCGGAAGAACGAATAAAATAAAGTGGTGGCTCCAGTAAATCTGCCACGGGAAATCTACTAGAGTACCGTGTCCTAGGTGTGAATTTCCTTCATAAATATCCTATATAGATGACAAGAAATACTTGCAACATGATAGGTTGCAGTCATGAATGGTCAATACATTAAATGTATTGGAAAGTTACACCATAATATATACAATAGTAAGCTTATTGGTACATGCTTAGGATTGTCAAGTGGCTGTATAGGTTTTACATTTTGCACAAAGCAAGGTTTAGTAGTTTTAAATCACATTTGAGTTTTCAAAAGTCTAACTCATCCTATGTTTCATAAACATTTTTATAAATAGTATAGGGCTAGTAAGCCACACAAACCAAACTAACCTAATAGAAGACAACTATGAGCGACAGACGTACATAGAGTCTCCCCCCTCCCCCAAAACCACAATATGAATCACATAGAGACACATGGTTTATATGAATCACACAGAGACGTAGGTTTTGTCAAAATATTTTGACTTTGAAAATAAAATTGAGAAGAGACATATTCAAGTTAAGTAAACTCAGTCCCGCCCATAACCGTGTGCACGGCTAATCGATTAGTTTTTCACTCTACGGAGCGCGTACACTTTCCCCACATGGCACAACCCGAAGGTCATGTCGAGGTCTTTCCCAAGTGGCTAACTATTTATTTACAGGCATGCCCTTCCCAAATAGACACAAAGTCCCATACCGATGACGATTCTTAAGTAGATTTCCACAAGCTAGTTAACCAAGTCAGAGCCCATATGACATGTGGTTTCACTAAATAATAGTGAGAAAACCTGCTTTTGTTCTTTTAGTGTCTCTGGGCTGCAGTCCATCCACCAATTTGAGTAGAAACTCAACACGCGTTGACCCAACAATACCATTCCGCCCAGGAGAAAATATTTTAACTTTTATTTAGTGAATACTTTCATGAACCTCATCATTTCATAAGAAAATTATTGATTTGAACCCCCAACGAATTTTCATATAGCATGGCTAAGCATATCTATAATGTCCAAAAATTGCGAGAACTTAGCCTGCCACTATTTTACCTAGGGTGTCTAAGAGGGTGACAAAATCTATGGCTTATTCTACTATGGGACATAGCAAATAAAAACATCTCCAATTTCTAAAATACTTGAGATACCAAAATATATCTATCGCATGCATCCCTAAACTTTAGTAAACAAAAAGGAATAAAAAAATAAATAGGACAAAGACATGGTAGTGCAACTTGTCTTTTGGTCGATAAGAGATTAGGACGTTGAAGTAGTAGTAATAGAATAACCTTGCTCAATTTGCCGAAATCTAAGCGCAGGAACAAATATAATCGAATAAACTCCAGATTCAAATATAA
The DNA here is from genome assembly GCA_023614405.1 of Avena insularis. NCBI lineage: Eukaryota > Viridiplantae > Streptophyta > Magnoliopsida > Poales > Poaceae > Avena > Avena insularis. The sequence continues at coordinate 841,211 of JAJUPC010000125.1, read as the reverse complement.
GAACCAAATAGAAATTCACATGCTATAAATACATTTATTTATTTATAATATGATAAATTGTGTGATTCCGAGCAATTTGGCGAAGGAATGTGTCAATTTGGAGCTAGGGATCAAGATATATGGCTAAAGAGGTTTTGAACAAAGTTTGAATTTGAAACCAATTTAAACTAGTGTGAGGTGGTTTATATGGTGTCTAAAATGTAGTATTACATCATATTAGTCTAATGCAAAAATAATTTTTGAATTCGGGTAAAAAATGAGAAAGATTTGACAAATCTAAGAAAAATAAGAATTGGCTCGGATTCCTACCGCGACAACATTTTGGGTGATTTTTCTGCCACAACAGAGAGGAGGCAACAGAGGGGGTGTGGACCAGCCATAAACCGGGCGTTGACTAGGGTTGTGGATCGCGGGTGGGCCGGGTTCACGAGGAGTGTTATGTGGCACTGACACGGGCTAGAGGGGCTGATGAGGCTCTCGCTCACTCGACCACGACGTGGATGCTGACGTGGCGGCCACATGGACAGGAGCTAGCAAAAGGGAGAGGGCCACGTCGGCTGGACAGAGCTAGCAGCGAGCGGGGAATAGGGCGAGCAGCATGGGAGGTCGAGGGGTGAGAGGGGAGTTGGGCAGGCCATCTAGCTCACTGCGGCGTCGAGAGGTGTCGGAGCTGGATAAAAGGGTGGCAGCGGCTCGGACGTACGACGTGGGAGGTGTTCCCGGAGTTAGAGGCGAGGTCAAGAAGGTCCGCCGTGACGAGCTCGTCTTCGACGTGTGGTCGGCGTGGCTCCATGCTTCCTCCTCGCGGTAATCGCTCACCGGAGCTCGACGGCGACGAGCTCGAAATGGAGCTCCGTGGCTTGCGAGGGATAGGGGAAAGAGGGGGGAGGTGGTGTGGTGAGGAGAGGGGAGTCGGGGCGCATTTTATAGGGCGAGGGGTCGAGCTGAATTGATTAACTCAGCGGTGGAGGTTGTCGATTTTCTGAGCAAAAAAGTAGGGATAGGGACGCGAGGGTGCGAGGATAGGGTGGATCCGAGCTTATCTCGACGCGGTGTAGTGCACCTAGACGTGTGGAAGGGCGAACTTCATGGAGCGTGCAGATTCCAGAGTTGGGGAGATCAAGGTGGCCAGTGGGAGGTTGGGGATGACCCTGTCGGGTGGGACCGCCAGGTCGTAGGACAGAGGAGGGGCGTGGGGGATGCAGATGGCGTCCAATCCTCATCGGACGGCCACGGTGGGCCCGTACCCCTTCATGGGTTTGGTTGGCTATTGGGCTTGAAGTGGGCCGAGCGGGCACGCTGCACGCCACTCGCGCGGGAGGGAGTGGTTGGGCTGGGCCAGCCTGGTTCGGCCGGTTTAACGAGGTTTTCCTTTTTTTTTTCCTTTTCCTTTTTATTTAGGGATTGAAAAGGGATGTTGTATCCAAATCTTTTTCAGAAAAATCCACAAAGATTCTATTAAAACAAAATATATATGTACTGCTTAGGAATACCATTTCCACTCCAAATATAACTTTATAAATACCATTTTGTTTACAAAAATGTCTATATAAGACTTTATTAAATCCCTAAAATTGTTTTCTAGGATTTAATAAATCCTATTTTATTTTGGAAAATCTATGCAAAAAGAAACATAATTATATATCTTCCACAAATGTTTATTGCATTAAACATGGTTGGAAAATACTTTTATATGTCCAATAAAATTCCAAATAGGTTAAATAAAAACCAAATTGGACAAGTGAAAGTTTTCTCAACCAAAATTCATATTAATTTGAACAAGGTTAAGAAAAATTCAAACGAATCCTCAAAATGTTTCAATTTCTTCAGAAATTCAACTCAATCAAAGTAACACATTCAACAAAATATTTATTTAATATTCTAAAATAGTAAATTTTGGGATGTTACAATCGACCCATCCATTTTCTCCAGGCCATAAGTGTCCGTCTCACGTGCATCCTCCAGCAAGAGCAGATGTGATCTGGCGGTGGGTCATGTATTGATCCCGATCTGGCCCTCCATGCGTGAAGATCGGCAAGGTGCCTCCGGCAGCCTATGCGACAATGCGTGCAGGTCGGCAGGAGACCTCCAACTGCTCGCATCAAGTACTGGTCCTATGGGCCGTTGGACGGAGGTCAAGATCAACACCTCTGTCTCCAATCCAAGAGTCTGGTGCGTCTGTATAGCGGCGGTTTCAGAAGTTTAAACGAGCTGTCATTAGAGCATCTCCACTCGGCTTCCCAGCACGCCATTCGCAGGACGTATTTTTGGTCCGGACATCGAAAATTGGTCCAGCCGCGTTCCCAGAACCCCGTTTTCGTCCAGATTTGACCCAAAATACGTCCGGACGTTTCCAGGCGCTGGTAACGCGCTGGGAACGCTGGACGAAACGATTTCGGTAGAAAAAGAGCCATTCGCCGTGTGGACCCGCCCAGTCAGCGGCAGAAGCCGGTCCGTCGTCATTAAAATGCATTAGAACACCGCGAGGACCGTCGGAATTAACTTCGCCGTCCGCCTCGGCTTTCGAAGGACCGGCGTGAATTAACTTCCGCCTCGCCGCTACACCCTCCCGCCTCGCCGCTATATAAGCCGACGCCCAGCCGTTGCATCCACACCCACGCATACCACCAACTCCGTGAACACCGGACTGGCGAAGCCTTCCTCTTCCCACCTCTGCATTATGGGCGAGAGATTCCTTGCCGATCCCGCGGCGGCGAATGGCTTCGGCCGCCGCACGCTCCAAGCATTGGAGGCCCGGCTCCTCCACGACGCCGGCTACAAGGCACCGTCGGACACCCGGCTCCCGGCCGGCTGGAAGCTAAGCCTCAGCGGGATCCCAGTGCCGCCGGTGTCGGCAGGCGAGGATATGGCCGAGGAAATCGAGGCCGCGATCACGGCCATGGAGGATCCCGATCTCGCTGAGGATCCGGGGAACTGGCTCTTTTGGGAGCAGTTCTTCGTCGACCGGCGGCTGCAGGAGCTCACCCACCACGAGGGAGAGAATATCATTTTGCGGCCCAAAAGTTGGGGTGGCCAGGCAACGCGGTACCCAAGTTGATTTTTATCACCGCGATTCAAAAAGTTGGGGCGCCAATTGCTGAGAGGGGTCTTTCGAGTGAATGATGGCCAAACCCAATATTTTCAAATCGCGCCCGTTAAGTCAGGATATTCCGTTACACTAGTTCCTGCTGTGCCCCTCCTTCGCCGGTCACTCTTCTTAGCCACCATGCACGTGTCGTAGGGGCAAATCCATTACTGTACTTTCCTAACTCTCGACACTGAATCTTGCTGTGGCGGTGGCGGCGGTCCCTTTTCTTCCCTTCCCCGACCCTAAATCTGCCGGCAACGGAGGACCTTTTTTCTCCCTCCCCCGACACTGAATCCGGCGGCGGCGGCCCAGCATGTCTTGCAAGGAGAAGGTTGTAGCTACATCGCCGACTGAAAAGGGTCCGTCGGGGCCCAAGTCTGGGGCTCAACGCGTAGCAGCGGCGAGGTCTTCAGCCCCGGTTAGCGAGAAGGCCAGCAAGGATTCTGCTCCCAAGGTACCTATGAGCAGCGGGTTGAAGAGAAAAGCAAGGCCGGCGGCGGATTGTTCGGCTCCGGTGGGCGGATGCAGCACTCAGATCTCGAAGAAAAAACCTGGGAGAAGAGCGAGAGGTGAATTTTTCTTATCTGTACCTTATCTTGCAAGTAGATTAGTTACGGCATAATAGAATCAAATGAACTGAAATGTTCCCCTTTTTAATCAAATTAGGCACAACTTTGATACAAGGGACCTATATGAGTTCACAGTTCATGTTCGGCAGTACACTGCAAAGCTTGATTTTGGTTGCGAGAGGGTTGTGTTCGGGCAAGATGTGCATCTGCTTGTGAATTGCAAAGAGGTTGTGTCTGTTTCGTAGCTGGTAGATATGCTTGCCGCTAGAATTCCCTAGGGTTCTAGATAGAGGACAAAATTGGTGTGGCGCAACATGAATGATACCTATCAGCAAATTGAGCACTCCCATGAGCTTCAGATGGTTTGGGAGTGTTGTGCAGCTGATCGTAAGGTGAAAGTTGAAGTGATGATTGATGATATGTATGCAGATGCTGGAGATCTTGCTGCCAGAGCTTCTGCTCCTAAAGAATACGAACCAATAGATGCTGATCTAGATAAGTTCAGTATACGCATAGAGGTGGATTCATACATGGCAAAACTTGATGAGGGAGTTAATAAGCCAGTTTCGTCATGTACTGTGGAGATCGCTGTCGATTCCAAAAACATAACTCTTGATGAAATGAGAGAGATGATCGGTAAGGAAATCAGTATTGGCCCTAAGCAGATGGCAAAAATCCGGTGGTGGCATCATAAGAAGCAGCAATTCATAGATGTTTTGGATACTAAAGATCTTATGCAGATTATGCGGCGAAAGAAGCGAACCAGGAAGGTGTTCTTCCTTGGTACCATTTCTGATGTTGTTGAACATGTTATAGTGGATGTAGATGCCCCTGTAGTGGTTGAACAAAATGAGGTGGTCAACGTTGATGAGATCTGATGAGAGCTGCTACCCTGGGCTTGTCATATGGACCGCAGGGTTCCCTGCCTGTATTTGTAATATTGACTGCTGTTGCATTTAGAGCGTGCTTCTGTGATTATGTTTGTTGAGAGATTGCGATATAATGCTGTGGGAGCTGTTGAGATTTTTGGACATGTCACTCACTAAAACCATCGTTGTTGTAATAAGACATAAGTACATTGTAGTTGACATGATTATGTTTCTTAAGATGATGTACCGTACTTGTTTCTGTTATTATGTTTGTTGGGACATTGTAATGTAATGTTTTGTGAAACCATGACTGGACTAGTGATGCATAAATACATTGTAGTTGACATGATTATGTTTCTTGAGATGATGTACTGTACTTGTTTCTGTTATTTTGTTTGTTGAGAGACTGTAATGTAATGTTTTGCGAAACCATGACAGGACAAGTGATGTGTAAGTACCTTGTAGTCGACATGATTTTGTTTCTTGAGTTGATGTAATATACTTGTTTCTGTGATTATGTTTGTTGAGAGATTGTAATGTGATGTTTTGTGAAACCATGTTGTGGTTATGTTTGTTGGGAGATTATAATGTAATGTTTTGTGAAACCATGACTGAAGAAGTGATGCATAAGTACCTTGTAGTTGACATGATTTTGTTTCTTTGGATGATGTAATATACTGGTATGTTTTCGTTAGGCAATGAAATTGGGATGGAGGGAGTGCAGGTTTAATATTTGAAATGAGAATGTGTGAAGAGAATCCAGATCAGGCAGGAGACAGTAATCCAGGGAAAGGGCATGGTATCCATTAAACTATTGTAACATGCCAATTTAGTCATCGTTGCAGCGGTAGGAGGGCTGCTCTCTCTCTCTCTCTCTCTCTCTCTCTCTCTCTCTCGTGGCCGCCACAATGACAACGATTCGCCATGCTGTCCTTGAACAGCGAGGACGACCAGTCGAGCAGCGACAACCTTCTCTCCGACATCGAGTATTCCTTCCATGATGTGAGTTTCTCTATTTTCTCGGGCTAGGATTAGGCAATGGTAAATCTCTCGATCTGAGCTCCATATGTGCATGCAATCGTGTTTGATTTCAGCTTTGCGTTTACCTATAGGTACCAAGGACGATCTACGACTCACGAATGGGAGGGCCTAGATCTCGATGGAGAAGTGCCATGTGACCATGGGCTAAACCTCGAGGAGATATGTTGCATTCAAGGTGAATAATCGGGAGAAGGTTTTTGGGCTGTACAAATCAGGTTTGTTTACATTATGTGCAACTATGACATTAAGTAAAATGTATCGCATATGTTCATAACACTATAGTGTGTGTGCTTTTAGGTTGGCCCGTGTAAAGCAAGAGAGTGGGTGGATCTTGAGTGGCGGATGCACTTAAGAAATGTTTGGCACAATTATGGGAGATGTATGAGTTGGAAAGGTCGGGAGATTTACTTGATGTAAGTGATGCGGTGATAAAAATTACAAGTTGTCGATGCGAAATAAGGATCTAGAACAAGAAATCGAGAATTTGAAGTCGAGCTAATCGACGAAATCAATGGGAGCTTAGTTGTTGAACTGCAAAAGCTTCAGGATAGTCACAGTTGCTGATTCATAATGCGAAAAGGAGAGGAATCAGCTGGGGAAGACAAGAAGAAGCGAGAGTATCATTGCGGATCTGTTGAAGGAATCAAGAAGGCGCATGAGGGTGAACAAGGATGACTATAGAGGATAAAGGAAATTGAGATGAATAATTTATGTTGTACCAATGCCCAAACTAGTTAATTGTAAGACTTGCGGTTGCGCTTTTCCGAACTAAGTCAAACTCAGTCCTCGAGCAAACTAATTTCAGATTTAACACACATATCGTGCATAGAGTTAAGTTCACGCTTACAAAATCACCACTACGTGGATAAACCAGCAGTTCAAGACTAAATAGACATATGTTGTGTTCAAGCGAGCCTGGCCCGGAGCTGCCTGTTTTCCTCCCTAAGATTGGCCAGCTCCTTCAGTACTATGTTGTGCTTCAGCTGTAGGTTCCAGCCCTCTATCACAGATTGGGGAATTTTGTCCGTAGCCATACGATTTTCCTTCAAGATCCCTTTCATGATCTCCGTATGCTTCCTAGCCGAGGCGCAACCTTCACTATGTAGCTTCGCCCAGTCGGTGTTTAACTCCTTCAGTTTCTGGCACTTGTCAGAAAGGACCGCGACTTCAGCGCGTAGTTGGTCAAAGGCCAGTTTCTAGGAATTCCGCTTCTCCCTTTGGATTGCTATCTTGTCATTTAGCCAGGTCGCTGTGTCCTGGTCGATCTTCGCCTCTCTCCTCGCAACAAAAATACATAGTATGGTTTGTTCAGTTCACCAGGACAAGCTGGTTAGTTTCCATAATTAACTGAATCGACTAGTGGCACTGTCATAATTTCAAGGAAGAAGCAATCTAGGACTAATCAATATTTTATGAATCGACTAGTGGCACTGTCATAATTTCAATTTCGAAGAAAAATAAGATTTATCATCAGTTTAGTGTGCTGTGGGTTTTTCCCAATATCACCAAATAGTAGTGGGAGAGTGGCAAACTCATAATGCAGAAATCCATGTCCAGATACATAATGGAAAGATAACATGGTGTCCATTCATGAACATGAACACCAACACATGTCCAAATAGATAAGGAGTTGCCCTAGGATTCTTATTGCACCCTATAATGGGAAGCAGACATGGGCATTGCTCCCTGAACCCTAAACATTACAAAAGGAGAGGAGGACAAACTGGTATTCGTGTCCCCGCTAACGGGAATCAGACTTGGGCATTGCTCCGATACGCCTCCAGACATGCCCTTAGCTCCTCGTTCTCTTTCCGAACACCCTCGAGTACGGTGATCCCTCTGCTCATGTCCGCCTTCATCTCCTTGACTACATCCAGGCAACGGTTCCTGTCATGGTAGGCTCAGATGGTAGCCTTGGTTTCCTCGACGCGTCCTCTGAGTGCCTCGCTGACTTCGTCCTGCAAGAGAATGCACCTTTCCATGAGATTCTTCTTCTCCTCCGTGAGCTTGTTGATTATCTTGATGGCCTGTTCTTGCCTGATCAAGTTACGATCGAGCACTTTCTGCAGCCTAACGACGTCACGTGCAAAATCTAGCGGGATCTCCTTCTGCACAGATAATTGCTTGCGTAGGCTCTCATTAGCTTGGGTGAGGGAGCGTGCAAGCTCATGTTGGTTGGAAATCTTGGAACTGATCGCGGACACCTTCTCACGGTACTCGACCTTCGATCGCTGCATCGTTCATGTTAATTGAAATAGGAATTCTACAATTACACTCCAGGTCCCAGGTGAATACTAATACAGATAAAAAAAATCCCCGTTGAATCTATTGGCCGCAGTGTTAAAAAATGGACCTGGAGATCTATTCATGACCATGATAAACTAATCCTAATCACAAAAAATCCATAGTGAATCTATGAACAGCGGTATTATGGAAAGACCAAGAGATCCAGGCATATTTATGAAAACTAATACAACTTGCAAAATAAGAAGAAAAACCAATGCGGGGCGAACAACATCTAAGAAATCCACATCATAACTCGGAGAAATAACAGCGTGGAGATTTGCTACCTCGCTGAGACATGGAACGGGGCCGAATGGGTCCTGCAATGCCTCCGTCGTGGCGGATTCGGGCTCCACGACCGACCTGTAATACGTAGAAGAGGAAGAGCCAGAAGAAGAAGAAAAACAAGAAGAAGCTGATTAAGATCATGATAGAGAGGGAGATGGAGAAGAAGTAGAATAAGGAGATCAGACCGGAGGAGCCTCGCTTGCTAGAACATTCGCGCCATTGTCGGGGAAATTGGGCCTCGAGGAGAGGGTGGGCTTGAGCGGCTGGTAGAGCAAGAAGTGCCTCATGCGATTTCTCTCCCTTTTCTCCGAGGATCGCCGATCGCCTCTCCCCCTCCTCAGTGGAGCCATGGCTTGCAGGGTGAGTGTGGCGGCGACAGGAGGAAGGAGATAGTGATTATTAGTGTGGGAGAAGAGTAAGAGTACATGCCGTGGTCCAGTAGTACTAGTACTATTATACAAGACCACCGTGTACGGTCTACCTACTCAAAGAAGCCAGGGAGGCAGGGGTAGGGAATCGATGGGACTTGTCTTTATTGCGATGAACACTTCAATGGTCTTCGGCGCCGCCCAAAATCCAGTATATAATAAGGGGAGTGCGAGCCGGGTGGTCGTCACGGTAATCGGCCGGCACATCCCGCGTGCGTGTGTCATGTGTTGATGGGGCAATGACGTGCGCAACTACTGCACGATCACGTGGGCGCGTCCAACTCCGTCGAACTCCACATGACAGGCACGCACAGGATATTTACGAGTCTAGAATACGCCGTGCCACTTTTGGTGATCAAATTATGTTCAGTACGCGAGATATTACTTTTTTTTTTGATAATCAACAAATGCATGCGTGGACACGACACATGAAACCGCTGCTCGTCCTTGATCAGATCGGCACCCCACTCTGTGTACCCGCCATTGACCATTCGGAGCAACTACCTCGAGCACGATGCCCCCTCGCTGTGGCAATGGCAGGTCCAAGCCGTCCACTAACCGTCCTGCGTCCCCGGCTCTTCGCATCGTCCGGCCATGAAGTCGCTTGCTGAGGCAGACGTCGTGTCCGACCGCCAGATCCATCGACATCGGCACTCGAGGACACCGCGATGTCGGCTTCGCCGCGCAGAGGAGCGTGGTACTGCGATGTCGAACCAGCGCAAAGTAGCAGCCAGGATGGGGGCGCGTGTTGCACCGGCGAGTACGGACAAGAAGAGGAATGAGAAGAAGACCAGGAAGAAGAGAGGAGATAACTATTTGGACAAGTCCGACTCGGCCAACAAGGAGGCGTTCATCGATCAGTTGGAGGAAGAAGCGGAGGAGAGTGACGTGGACCCGTGGGACTATGAAGAGGAGGAGGAGGACTCCAACGAGGAGATAGCACGCTTATTCGAGGAAGGGGGTGGTGTCGAGTCGTCAGAGGAGGGCACCGACGGCGGCGATGGCAAGGACCATAGCGTTGATGAAGACGAGGATGGACCGTAAGACAAAGACGATGGCTTCTTCGAAATATGATCATTTATTTTATTTATTTTAGTTAGATAGATGGATTTTCACTTGTTTATGGGGGTAAAGTATCGGTGGCACGGATAGAGAGGTGGCACGGATTGACCATGCATAAAAAAAGTGGAGAAGGGAGGGGTTATCCTGCCCGTTGGATCACATGGGATCAACGGTTGGTGGAGACGATCCGCGTGACATCTGTGTCAGCCAATCAGGGCATAGCACCCAGAGTGAGCACATGTTTGGGATCTCCACACGCTTGGGCTTTTGTGAGATTTGTGACAGAGAGAGAGGAGAAATCTCTTTTCACAATCCGCCTATGGATCCACCAGTACCATTCAAATGTCATTGCATGTGTGCTCTTTTCACAATCCACCTATGGATACACCAGTGTCATTGCATGTGTGTTCTTTTTACTAACAACAACCAGAGTCATTGAAATGTGTGCTCTCTTTAGAGACCACACATGGAACCACCAGTGTCATTGCATGTATGTTCTTTTCACAATCCACCTATGGATCCACCAGTGTCATTGCATGTGTGTTCTTTTCACTAACAACAACTGGAGTCATTGCATGTGTGCTCTTTTCACAATCCACCTATGGATCCACCAGTGTCATTGCATGTGTGTTCTATTTACTAACAACAACCAGAGTCATTGAAATGTGTGTTCTTCTCACAGACCACACATGGATCCACCAGTGTCATTGCATGTGTGTTCTTTTAACTAACAACAATTGGAGTCATTGCATGTGTGCTCTTTTCACAATCCACATATCGATCCACCAATGTCATTGCATGTGTGTTCTTTTTAGTAACCACAACCAGTGCCATTGCATGTGTGTTCTTTTCAGTAACAACAACTAGAGTCATTGCATGTGTGCTCTTTTCACAATCCACCTATGGATCCACCAGTGTCATTGCATGTGTGTTCTCTTTACTAACAACAACCAGAGTCATTTCATGGCTGTTCTTCTCACAAACCACCTATGGATCAGTGTCATTGCATGTGTGTTCTCTTTAGAGACCACACATGGATCCACCAGTGTCATTGCATGTGTGTTCTTTTTACTAACAACAACCAGAGTCATTGAAATGTGTGCTCTCTTCAGAGACCAAACATGGATCCACCGGTGTCATTGCATGTGTGTTCTTTTCACTAACAACAACTAGAGTCATTGCATGTGTGTTCTTTTCACATACCACATATGGATCCACCAGTGTCATTGCATGTGAGCTCTTTTCACAATCCACCCATGGATCCACCAGTGTCATTGCATGTGTGTTCTTTTTACTAACAACAACCAGAGTCATTGAAATGTGTTTTATTCTCACATACCACCTATGGATCCACCAGTGTCATTGCATGTGTGTTCATTTCACTAACAACAACCAGAGTCATTGCATGTGTGTTCTTTTCACATACCACATATGGATCCACCAGTGTCATTGAAATGTGTGTTCTCTACAGAGACCACACATGGATCCACCAGTGTCATTGCATGTGTGTTCTTTTTAGTAACAACAACCAGAGTCATTGAAATGTGTGTTCTTTTCACAGACCACACATGGATCCACCAGTGTCATTGCATGTGTGTTCTTTTCACTAACAACAACTGGAGTCATTGCATGTGTGCTCTTTTCACAATCCACATATGGATCCACCAGTGTCAGTGCATGTGTGTTCTTTTTAGTAACAACAACCAGTGTCATTGCATGTGTGTTCTTTTCACTAACAACAAATGGAGTCATTGCATGTGTACTCTTTTCACAATCCACCTATGGATCCACCAGTGTCATTGCATGTGTGTTCTCTTTACTAACAATAACCTGAGTCATTTCATGGATGTTCTTCTCACATACCACCTATTGATCCACTAGTTTCATTGCATGTGTGTTCTCTTCACAATCCACACATGGATCCACCAGTGTCATTGCACGTGTGTTCTTTTTAGTAACAACAACCAGTGTCATTGCATGTGTGTTATCTTCAGAGACCACACATGGATCCACCAGTGTCATTGCATGTGTGTTCTTTTTACTAACAACAACCAGAGTCATTGAAATGTGTGCTCTCTTTAGAGACCACAGATGGATCCACCGGTGTCATTGCATGTGTGTTATTTTCACTAACAATAACTGGAGTCATTGCATGTGTGTTCTTTTCACATACCACATATGGATCCACCAGTGTCATTGCATGTGTGCTCTTTTCACAATCTAGCCATGGATCCACCAGTATCATTGCATGTGTGTTCTTTTTAGTAACAACAACCAGAGTCATTGAAATGTGTGTTCTTTTCACATACCACATATGGATCCACAAGTGTCATTGAAATGTGTGTTCTCTACAGAGACCACACATGGATCCACCAGTGTCGTTGCATGTGTGTTCTTTTTAGTAATAATAACAAGAGTCATTGAAATGTGTGTTCTTTTCACAGACCACACATGGATCCACCAGTGTTATTGCATGTGTGTTCTTTTCACTAACAACAACTGTAGTCATTGCATGTGTGCTGTTTTCACAATCCACATATGGATCCACCAGTGTCATTACATGTGTGTTATTTTTAGTAACAACAACCAGTGTCATTGCATGTGTGTTCTTTTCACTAACAACAACTGGAGTCATTGCATGTGTGCTCTTTTCACAATCCACCTATGGATCCACTAGTGTCATTGCATGTGTGTTCTCTTTACTAACAACAACCAGAGTCATTTCATGGATGTTCTTCTCACATACCACCTATGGATCCACCAGTGTCATTGCATGTGTGTTCTCTTCACAATCCACACATGGATCCACTAGTGTCATTGCATGTGTGTTCTTTGAAGTAACAACAACCAGTGTCATTGCATGTGTGTTCTCTTTAGAGACCACACATGGATCCACCAGTGTCATTGCATGTGTGTTCTTTCTACAAACAACAACCAGAGTCATTGAAATGTGTGCTCTCTTCAGAGACCACACATGGATCCACCGGTGTCATTGCATGTGTGTTCTTTTCACTAACAACAACTGGAGTCATTGCATGTGTGTTCTTTTCACATACCACATATGGATCCACCAGTGTCATTGCATGTGTGGTCTTTTCACAATCCACCCATGGATCCACCAGTGTCATTGCATGTGTGTTCTTTTTAGTAACAACAACCAAAGTCATTGAAATGTGTGTTCTTCTCACATACCACCTATGGATCCACCAGTGTCATTGCATGTGTGTTCTTTTCACTAACAACAACCAGAATCATTGCGTGTATGTTCTTTTCACATACCACATATGGATCCACCAGTGTCATTGAAATGTGTGTTCTCTACAGAGACCACACATGGATCCACCAGTGTCATTGCATGTGTGTTCTTTTCACTAACAACAACCAGAGTCATTGAAATGCGTGTTCTTTTCACAGACCACACATGGATCCACCAGTGTCATTGCATGTGTGTTCTTTTCACTAACAACAACTAGAGCCATTGCATGTGTGATCTTTTCACAATCCACATATGGATCCACCAGTGTCATTGCATGTGTGTTCTTTTTAGTAACAACAACCAGTGTCATTGCGTGTGTGTTCTTTTCACTAAAAACAACTGGAGTCATTGCATGTGTGCTCTTTTCACAATCCACCTATGGATCCACTAGTGTCATTGCATGTGTGTTCTCTTTACTAACAACAACCAGATTCATTTCATGGATTTTCATCTCACATACCACCTATGGATCCACCAGTGTCATTGCATCTGTGTTCTCTTCACACTCCACACATGGATCCACCAGTGTCATTGCATGTGTGTTCTTTTTAGTAACAACAACCAGTGTTATTGCATGTGTGTTCTCTTCAGAGACCAGACATGGATCCACCAGTGTCATTGCATGTGTGTTCTTTTTACTAACAACAACCAGAGTCATTGCAATTTGTGCTGTCTTCAGAGACCATACATGGATCCACCGGTGTCATTGCATGTGTGTTCTTTTCACTAACAACAACTGTTGTCATTGCATGTGTGTTCTTTTCACATACCACATATGGATCCACCAGTGTCATTGCATGTGTGCTCTTTTCACAATCCACCCATGGATCCACCAGTGTCATTGCATGTGTGTTCTTTTTAGTAACAACAACCAGAGTCATTGAAATGTGTGTTCTTCTCACATACCACCTATGGATCCACCAGTGTCATTGCATGTGTGTTCATTTCACTAACAACAACCACAGTCATTGCATGTGTGTTCTTTTCACATACCACATATGGATCCACCAGTGTCATTGAAATGTGTGTTCTCTACAGAGACCACACATGGATCCACCAGTGTCATTGCATGTGTGTTCTTTTCACTAACAATAACCAGAGTCATTGAATGTGTGTTCTTTTCACAGACCACACATTGATCCACTAGTGTCATTACATGTGTGTTCTTTTCACTAACAACAACTTGAGTCATTGCATGTGTGCTCTTTTCACAATCGACATATGGGTCCACCAGTGTCATTGCATGTGTGTTCTTTTTAGTAACAACAACCAGTGTCATTGCATGTGTGTTCTTTTCACAGACCACACATGGATCCACTAGTGTCATTGCATGTGTGTTCTTTTCACTAACAACAACTGGAGTCATTGCATGTGTGCTCTTTTCACAATCCACCTATAGATCCACCAGTGTCATTGCATGTGTGCTCTTTTCACAATCCACCCATGGATCCACCAGTGTCATTGCATGTGTGTTCTTTTTAGTAACAACAATCAGAGTCATTGAAATGTGTGTTCTTCTCACATACCACCTATGGATCAACCAGTGTCATTGCATATGTATTCTCTACAGAGACAACCCATGGATCCACCAGTGTCATTGCATGTGTGTTCTTTTTAGTAACAACAACCAGAGTCATTGAAATGTGTGTTCTTCTCACATACCACCGATGGATCCACCAGTGTCATTGCATGTGTGTTCTTTTCACTAACAACAACCAGAGCCATTGCATGTGTGTTCTTTTCACTAACAACAACCTGAGTCATTGCATGTGTGTTCTTTTCAAATACCATATATGGATCCACCAGTGTCATTGAAATGTGTGTTCTCTATACAGACCACACATGGATCCACCAGTGTCATTGCATGTGTGTTCTTTTCACTAACAACAACTAGAGCCATTGCATGTGTGCTCTTTTCACAATCCACATATGGATCCACCAGTGTCATTGCATGTGTGTTCTTTTTAGTAACAACAACCAGAGTCATTTTGCGTGTGTGTTCTTTTCACTAAAAACAACTAGAGTCATTGCATGTGTGCTCTTTTCACAATCCACCTATGGATCCACTAGTGTCATTGCATGTGTGTTCTCTTTACTAACAACAACCATATTCATTTCATGGATTTTCATCTCACATACCACCTATGGATCTACCAGTGTCATTGCATCTATGTTCTCTTCACACTCCACACATGGATCCACCAGTGTCATTGCATGTGTGTTCTTTTTAGTAACAACAACCAGTGTCATTGCATGTGTGTTCTCTTCAGAGACCACACATGGATCCACCATGTCATTGCATGTGTGTTCTTTTTACTAACAACAACCGAGTCATTGCAATTTGTGCTCTCTTGAGACCACACATCGATCCACGTGTCATTGCATGTGTGTTCTTTTCACTAACAACAACTAGAGTCATTTCATGTGTGTTCTTTTCACATACCACATATGGATCCACAGTGTCATTGCATGTGTGTTTTTCACAATCCACCCATGGATCCACCAGTGTCATTGCATGTGTGTTCTTTTTAGTAACAACAACCAGAGTCATTGAAATGTGTGTTATTCTCACATACCACCTATGGATCCACCAGTGTCATTGCATGTGTGTTCATTTCACTAACAACAACCAGAGTCATTGCATGTGTGCACATTTCACAAACCACCTATGGATCCACTAGTGTCATTGAAATGTGTGTTCTCTCTGAGAGACCACACATGGATCCACTAGTGTCATTGCATGTGTGTTCTTTTAGTAACAACAACCAGAGTCATTGAAATGTTTGTTCTTTCACAGACCACATGGATCCACCTGCAGTGCATGTGTGTTCTTTTCACTAACAACAAGAGTCATTGCATGTGTGCTCTTTTCACAATCCACATATGGATCCACCAGTGTCATTGCATTTGTGTTCTTTTTAGTAACAACAACCAGTGTCATTGCATGTGTGTTCTTTTCACTAACAACAAATGGAGTCATTGCATGTGTGCTCTTTTCACAATCCACCTATGGATCCACCAGTGTCATTGCATGTGTGTTCTCTTTACTAACAACAACCCGAGTCATTTCATGGATGTTCTTCTCAAATACCACCTATGGATCCACTAGTTTCATTGCATGTGTGTTCTCTTCACAATCCACACATGGACGCATTCAAAGGTCATTGCACGTGTGTTCTTTTTAGTAACAACAACCAGTGTCATTGCATCCACACATGGATCCACCAGTGTCATTGCATGTGTGTTCTTTTTACTAACAACAACCAGAGTCATTGAAATGTGTGCTCTCTTTAGAGACCACACATGGATCCACCGGTGTCATTGCATGTGTGTTATTTTCACTAACAATAACTGGAGTCATTGCATGTGTGTTCTTTTCACATACCACATATGGATCCACCAGTGTCATTGCATGTGTGCTCTTTTCACAATCCAGCCATGGATCCACCAGTATCATTGCATGTGTGTTCTTTTTAGTAACAACAACTAGAGTCATTGAAATGTGTGTTCTTTTCACATACCACATATGGATCCACAAGTGTCATTGAAATGTGTGTTCTCTACAGAGACCACACATGGATCCACCATGTCGTTGCATGTGTGTTCTTTTAGTTACAATAACAAGAGTCATTGAAATGTGTGTTCTTTTCACAGACCACACATGGATCCACCAGTGTCATTGCATGTGTGTTCTTTTCACTAACAACAACTGTAGTCATTGCATGTGTGCTCTTTTCACAATCCACAGATGGATCCACCAGTGTCATTACATGTGTGTTATTTTTAGTAACAAAACCAGTGTCATTGCATGTGTGTTCTTTTCACTAACAACAACTGGAGTCATTGCATGTGTGCTCTTTTCACACTCCACCTATGGATCCACTAGTGTCATTGCATGTGTGTTCTCTTTACTAACAACAACCAGAGTCATTTCACGGATGTTCTTCTCACATACCACCTATGGATCCACCAGTGTCATTGCATGTGTGTTCTCTTCACAATCCACACATGGATCCACTAGTGTCATTGCATGTGTGTTCTTTTTAGTAACAACAACCAGTGTCATTGCATGTGTGTTCTCTTTAGAGACCACACATGGATCCACCAGTGTCATTGCATGTGTGTTCTTTCTATTAACAACAACTAGAGTCATTGAAATGTGTGCTCTCTTCAGAGACCACACATGGATCCACCGGTGTCATTGCATGTTTGTTCTTTTCACTAACAACAACTGGAGTCATTGTATATGTGTTCTTTTCACATACCACATATGGATCCACCAGTGTCATTGCATGTGTGCTCTTTTCACAATCCACCCATGGATCCACCAGTGTCATTGCATGTGTGTTCTTTTTAGTAACAACAACCAGAGTCATTGAAATGTGTGTTATTCTCACATACCACCTATGGATCCACCAGTGTCATTGCATGTGTGTTCATTTCACTAACAACAACCAGAGTCATTGCATGTGTGTTCTTTTCACATACCACATATGGATCCACCAGTGTCATTGAAATGTGTGTTCTCTACAGAGACCACACATGGATCCACCAATGTCATTGCATGTGTGTTCTTTTTAGTAACAACAACCAGAGTCATTGAAATGTGTGTTCTTTTCACAGACCACACATGGATCCACCAGTGTCAGTGCATGTGTGTTCTTTTCACTAACAACAACTGGAGTCATTGCATGTGTGCTCTTTTCACAATCCACATATGGATCCACCAGTGTCATTGCATGTGTGTTCTTTTTAGTAACAACAACCAGTGTCATTGCATGTGTGTTCTTTTCACTAACAACAAACTATTTTTATTGTCCAGGAAAATAAGATTACTCGTGTTGAAATGGTCAAGAGAATGATGATAATAGTTGGAGAGGAATTACTTCTGGATACCTTGACAAAACTGAAGTACAGCGTAAGTTACTCCAGCAGTATACTCTATATAACTGCAAATTTGATGATCACCAGTAAATTCTGCAAGACGCCTGGCTTGCCACAAAATGTGTTCCAGTGAGAGAGCCCAAGTGTGGTAATATTAGCTAAACTAAGATTAGGACCATAGGCCTTTGGGCTGAAAGTGTTAGAGGTTCATGCCTGTTATTCTTGTGAACAAAAGTATGGGCCTCAAATTTTACTTGTAGATATTTTTAATTATTCATAGGGTATTAATGGTCTCTCAAGGATACAAAATTAGCTGTTGCTGAACTCTTGATGACATAGTTATTATTAGCCTCTTTGTATTGTACTACCTCTGTTTGAACATATAAGGTGTATTTGAGTGTCCAAATTCATACTTTGACCAACAATTAGTCCAATAATATTTGATTTATGCTATGTAAAGTAGATACCATTGGATCCGTATTATAAGGCAGTTTATTATGATTATTGTTTTTAACTATTACCAAAATATTGTATGAGAAATTTACGGTCAAAGCTCAAATATGGCAAGTACATCCTTATATTTTGAAACGGTGGGAGTATGTGCTGTTCAACAAAGTTGTCATGCTATTTATTCTTTATTTTACAACCTCTTTGGAAGGATTGATTCACCATGTTTGCCCAAATGAAAAATCATTATTTTAGTAATTGCAGTATTTCCACTCTCTTCCCTTCAATGTTGTCAAAGAGGTTACAGTATGTCACCCAGTAGCTTGTATGCGTGTTATTTCATTAAATTCTTTTATATTTTGTGCTTCCTTGTCTGTGGAATCATTACATATCTGTGCATGTGTGTTTCTGCTCTTAACTTCTTCCCTCCTTTGTTAGCCATCACTATGGTACAACTCTCCTGCAAAAATTGCCTATTCTCCTTTAAGCACAACACTGGAATATGTCTCCACTGGGACAAGAAATACAGATGTTGAGCCTGCAACTCCTAGTCATGATGGTCCAGCACCCAGTGTATTGCCTGAGCAATGTGAACCTGTGAATTCCACATGTGGTGCTTCTCCTGCGACAAATGCGGCACTTAGAGGACTGGATTCCCCCACCCCAAGTATGTGTTCCGAAAGCTCTTCATGGTACATCCAAGATCCTTTTGCACCAATAGTGGCACCTCTAGGTCATGACACCCTTGTGAGAAGTGCGTTGCTCAGTGTTAATGTCTCAGATTCTGCTGGACCAAGCATGGAGTATAATGGTCATGATCCCCTTGCACGAAGTTCTTATAAATGCCATGATTCTGATGTATCAAGACCAATATTTGGAAACTCTCCATCTCCCAGTCTGGAAGGCCTACATTCTGTTGAACCAAGTATGCCACCTGAAGCCTATGATCCTCTTGCACCCAGTAGGGCACATGGAAACTCATCATGGACAGATTCTGAAGGCATTGGCGTTGCAACTCCAGGCGTAGCATATCAAAACTATGCACCAAGCGTGACTCCTCGATTCTCTGCAGCAAAGAGTATGGCAACACCTGGGCTAGGTGCACCAAGAAGTACGGCACCTCATCTCCCTGCGCCAAGAAGTATGATGCCTCACCTCCATGGTAAGGTGGCTCGTGACCTCAGTGCACCAAGAAGTATGGCACCTCACCTGTCTGCGCCAAGAAGTATGGCGCCTCACCTCCGCGGCAAGATGCCCAGAGTTCCTGAAAAAATCACCATGCCTGAAGCCAACTACTCCAGTGCAGCAACTACGGTCCCTGTGATATTTGAACCACAGCAATCTACTGTGCGAAACACTCCCAACCCGAGTATGCTGCTTGAGAATATATATGTTGTTGTATGCGAACCACAGGATGCTTCTTTCTCTGCTCACTAAAACTTTTGAATTTTTCTTTGCAGAGAATGTGGCTCCAAAGAATCCAGCAGCACAATGTGGAGCGAACCAGAAATTCCCCAGAATAGGTGTTGATGACAGCAGCAGCGTCGTATATGCAGCAGCAGGTACTCATCACACTGTCAGCTGATGGCGAGAAAGGCCCATAGAAGAACAATGGCATCACGCCGTGTCAGTCACCATGTTCTTGCTGAAACTCATATAATCATATAATGTGGCTTGATCGTCTGGGATGCATATGAACAGTTGCTGTTAGCCTGTTACTCTGGTAGGTCTCCACTCCCTCGTGTACGGACCAGTAACTATTCTGCTTCTGCTTACGCGATGTGAATTTCACTTTGTCGACTTGGATGTTTAATATGCGGTGGTGGTCAGTGACTGTTGCACACATGTCTTTCTTGCTGGTTTAGGCGGTGGCTCTATAGTTGGGTTTCCTGTGTGATATATGTCAAACTTCAGTGGGGTTCTTCACACTTTGTACATAGAACTGGAAGTTACTGAATGATCGGAGCTCAAGGTCGAGTTCGGCTAGTTTATGATGCCGGGTAGTGCTGAATCGAAATTCATAAACTGAAACCACAAGTCACAGCTTGACCTTTTTTTCCGTCCTATTCCCTCCCTCCCAGAAAAGATGTCGGCGGGCTAGTTCACTTTTGTTTTCGCAAAAAAAACCATAAACCATTCAAAACTCTTAAAATTAGGCCTAAATTAGGAGTTTCAAACAACGATCTTGGGATCCGTCATGCACCCGTCGTCCAGGACCTCCACCATCCTCGCCGGCCCCCCGCCGCCCACCCGTGGCCCATCTCGCTTCCACCAACGCCTCGGCCGTCATGCACCCGCTGCCGTCAGGACCTCCACCATCCTCGCTGCCCCCGCCGCTAGCCCACCTGTGGCCCATCCTCGCCCCCACCAACGCCTCGCGCGAGGCTCGCGGCTTCCGTCCCCGCGGCTCTCCACCTCGCTGCGCGGCTCAGGCTCCCAAACCTAGTGTCCGCGCTGGCCGCCGCCGGCTAGCGGCCTTGGCCAAGCTCCGCCGCCAGCGCCAGCGCTCTCCGTCCTCCTCTTCCAGGTCCCCGGGCCTCCACGCCCTTCGTCCTCCTCTTCCAGGTCCCCGGGCCTCCGCGTCCTCCGTCCTCTGCTTGTCGGGAAGCCGTGGATCGACAGAATCGATGCCTTCTCCTCCCACTCCGGCCGCCGTGGATCGATAGAATCGACGCCGTCACTGAAGTGTCGCCCACGTGCGTGCTGCGTCTCCCCTGATGCCGGTGGAGCTCGCTGCTGCTGCTCCTACAGCCTGAGCACAAGTTTACCTTAAGCACAAGGTTAAGAAATACATAATGTAAAGAGAGTCTACAGGTGTAAAGAACAATTTGTTTCATGGAATTAATTTGTAGCAATTCATAAAGACATCCTTGTAGTCTAGCAGAAACTAGACACTGGATATACTGTACAAGTGTTCTTGAATGTACATACTAAAGAATAAAAGTGGTTCTTCTGTCCATGAAGAACAAAAACAGGCAGATTGTAGTGACCGGTAGTTTGTGGTTCTTCTATCCATGAACAAGCACAAGCAGCAGGATGATTTACTTCTTCTTTCATGTCTTTTGATTTCAGTTTTGTTAGACGAGCCGAAATTCTGCTGCTCACCTGTGTGCAAGTTTTGCATGTGAGCATGTCTTAGATTCAGACTGGTTAGATGCTTGCTCCACTTTTATTAGTCACAGCCTTAGAGCTGATTGTATGAACTCAGATTTGATTTAATAAAGTATGTTGACCCCTAAAAAACAGCACTGATCTAATGATTGTATGCATTGTTAACAGAAGCAATAATGCTACTCCAGTATGGATGATCAAAAAATAGCACTGCTTCTAGGATCGAATGATAAAAATGGCAATTGTTTCTATAATAGCATGACAAAAAGAAATGGGGACAAAAATAGCACTGTCAGCAGCAATAGTGCAACTCCAGTATAGAGTATCAAGGAAGATAGCCAGAATAAAATAGACTATATGTGAATTGCTACATACTGGCATACTGCCATATTGTCCAATATGTCCAATATTAAACCAATGCGTTTTTATGTTACTTACCAAATATAATAATGTAGAAGTCTAGGATTGGATGATCCAAAATAAAGACAGGAATGTTTGTGACTTCCTAAAATAAAGACCATAATACTGTAACATTTTTCACTTCACCTGAAATAAAGACAGATTAGTTTGTGGCTTCCTTCCTTTTTTTATGTACTCCATTGATATCTAGCATTTTAGTTTCTAACATTTTCTTCAGAGATAAATCAGAGACGAACAAAAAAATTCAAGTGCGAATATAACAAAACGAGAAGTACTCAAACTTCTAACAAAACAAGAAATACTCACCTGGCCTTGGTTGTTGACTTCATCAGGAAAGCTATGGCAAGTAGAAGAAACATTACTACTCATGAAAATTGGTGATACACATTAGCTCATTTGTTAAAAGTGAAACTGATCCTTGTAGTGTAGCAGAAACAAGACAATGAATATACAAGTGTGCTTGAACATGCATGCACATTGAAGAAGAAATAGAGAGTACTATATGCATTACCTGGATTTGTATGTTCTCTGTAGCATTGCTCTCATGTGTCTAGATTGTCACTAAATAATGCTTATATTGCCTAATTTTCATTGAATATAAATTCCCAATTTACCATGTAGCTGTATTGTAGTACTGGTACTGAACATAGTTCAGAAAGAGAGTGTGCAGTCTAAAATTTGAAGTGATGAAGCAAAATTATTCAGTCCATTGTTTCTTTACAGATCAACGAACCATGTATCAAAGAGGAACAAGTAAAAGGAACAAAATTTAGCAGGTAAAAGGAACAGATTTTTAGCAGAACCATGCAGGAGGAGGAGGGAGGCCTCAGCTGCTGCAGCGGCGGGTTGGGTAGGTCGACAGGAGCAGAAGCATACCGGAGTTGTGGCAGGTCACGGACGGCAATGACAGGTCGGGTCGGCAAGCATGGGTAGGAGCTTCGGCCGGTGAGCACGGGAAGGAACACGACCTTCAACGCGGACTGGACATGACGCGCAGCAGTAGACCGGCCTCCACCGTCCCCTCCTAGCTTGTAGAAGTCAGGGACCGTGCCTCCACATCCTCGATCTACGTCCCGACTGCGTCCGCCTCACTTGTTGCGGTGCCGCCTACGCCAAAATCCCCAAATAATCGACTTTTACTGCCTAGAGGTGCAGCGGCATGGAGATGGCAGGGGATTGGACTGGGAGGACATATCAAGAGCTGCGGGGAGCGGGCGAGGTAGTGCTCACCGGCGAGGGAGCGGCGGTGAACTGCAGGCGCGTCGAGGGCGAGGGCGTTAGGCAGCGACGGGAATGGAGGGCGTCAGGGGACTGGGATCAGGTGACATGCCCACGGCATGTCACCACGTAACATGTCCCTTTCGTTTACCATCCGATCTTTATCCGACGGACAAAAATGATCCAAGCAAAAAATACATCTCACAATTATGTCCCTGTTTTCAATTGCATAATTTTTAAATAAACAATAGAAACAACTTGTCAAGTCATTTAGTAGTTTGAATAATAGGCATATAATTTTTACCGAATTTGTATAAATTAATTTTCAAACTTGTACTGAATT
The DNA here is from genome assembly GCA_023614405.1 of Avena insularis. NCBI lineage: Eukaryota > Viridiplantae > Streptophyta > Magnoliopsida > Poales > Poaceae > Avena > Avena insularis. The sequence goes on along the minus strand of JAJUPC010000125.1, from coordinate 817,904 downwards.
TAAATTTAAATTTAAATTGTGTAGTCTAAACACTGGAACATGTGTGGGATACTTTTTTTTTTGCTTTGGGTCATTTTTATCCGTCGGATGAAGTTTGAATGGCTGATGCAGCGCATGTTACGTGGTGACATGCCGTGGGCATGTCACCTGATCCCAGTCCGGCGTCAGGCGGCGACTGGGAGAAGAAGACCCGGAGGATCGTGGTTGTGTCAGAGATTTAGCAAGGGTGTTTTTTTTGTAAACATGACCACCCGACATGCTTTTCGGGACGGAGGGAATAGTATTGTTTTCTGTGAAGGCATCTGCTAGAACAGACCGTGCATTCATCTACATGTTCATAGAAAACCATAAAAAAAATTGCCCCTCGTAAGAGCATCTCTAACAAGCTCTATAAAGTCGCGAACTGAAAAACTCGAATACAGTCTCCTGAAAATACGAATATAGGTCACAGACGATATGGCGCAGAATGAAAACTGCAAATACGAACTGCACATTCGAATATTTGCACTCGCGGCAAAATTCATCGAAGAACAGCGGAGGGGATTGTTCGTGATTCGATTAATTACACATCGTAGCAGCAATACAAAAGCTGTGCGACTAAAATTAAGCTATATGCGGGGACTAAAATTAAGCTATATGCGGGGACGCCACCACAACCTAGACCAAAATCGAGCTTGGGCGATGGCCGGAGCTGCAGGTTGCCGGCGGTATTGTTGGCTGTGTCGACTAGGTCCGCCATCTCCAGCTTGACGATCGACGTGGCGGCGCGCTCCCTCGCGAGGTGCTCCTCCTCCTCCCGTTCCCGAGCCACCTGCGCCTCGACGAGCTTCACAACTCGGCGAGTGTCGGTGGACTCCATCTCCTCCTCCGCCTGCCGCTCTAGCTCCAAAGCGTGGAGGAAAATCTTCAGGGCGAAGCGCTCCTCGTCGGAGTCGTGGACGTTGTCGAGCGCCCAGACGACGCTCGCACGCGGCGGTGAAGGCGAGCTCCACTCGTCCTCGCTGTTAGAGGCTGGAGGTGCGGGGACATGCGAGGAGCCCTCACCGGCCAGCCGCGCCCTCTTGGACATGAAGCTCGTCGGCACGTACGCGTGGAGCGACATCGGTGGCGATAGCTCGCGGTTGGTCCATTTTAGGGCCGCCCGCTTCTTGGCACCCACTGAGCGGATGAAGGCGCGGTGCTCCTCGTCGTCGTTTCCGCCTCCCCCTCCTCTGGAACAGCGTTCCCCTAGCCAGCTGCTGCTGCTACGCCTCGACATCACGCGGAACTGGTGGCGGATGCTGTCAGATTTGGCCGACGGAGTTGCGGCTGGCAGCGGCGGCACTAGGGTGGGAGGGGCGGAGAAGTAAGGGTTTCGCCCCGCATTCTCACTTCGCGGTCGTATATGTACCGGCCTCGCGGGGAGTTAAACAGGCCACAGTAAAATCAAGTATGGCCCGGATAGTTATACGGGTCTCGCTAGGCGTACAAAGTGTCGCGGGCCTCTAAACTCATTGGAGTTTTCTAGTTTCGGGCCGTTTACAAGGCTCGTTAGAGATGCTCTAAGGTGTCACCAGAGAACCCGCCCACACCTTGTCATCAGTCCCGCCGCCGTCAGAAGATGCCGTCCCACGGCGGACAGTGGCGGCGGGACACCGTTTTCCTTGCCTTTTTCTTGGATGATGACCCAATATGGTAGGATCCGGAGTCAATGTGCAACCACTATACTAGTCCTAAGGATTTATTTGTACACACACTCACAAGATGAATACCACAGTCATATCATTATTATAACATATCAAAACTGAATACATAGTCATTAAGAGTAAATAATAGCGGTAGATTGTTTTGGCTCAAACTGCTATACATGTCATCCTGATTCTTTTCGACTGTGGGATGGATGCCGAGAAGAACACGCGGCGATGTCGCAGCGGAGCTCTGCTATCCCATGAGACGGGTCCCGCTGCGGGCTAGGGCAAAAGATTCCAGACCGCTGACGGGTGTACCGCGCGCTGTCGTACCTGTAGTCGTTGAACGGTGGACTGTGTGTGCACCATGGGCCCGCCATCAGCGTACACCGGCAAGATCTGGCTTTGTGAGGGGCGTCTCAGGGGCGACAATGCTCTGCATCCGTCGGGTGGCGGGGGTGTCGAGAGACAACGTGGCGCCGCGAGCCCATGTCGTCTGTGGTTTCTCGCAGACTTGGGCCCATCAAGAGCCGACGTGGCGTCGTGAGCCCATGTCGTCTGCGGTTTTCTCGTGGACACGGGGGCCTTAGAGAGCCGATGTGGCCCCGTGAGCCCATGCCTAACGCGTTTTGTCACGGTGGAAAGCCAAGCTGGCAGCGCGGTTACCATCAGAAGTCATGGGAGGATGCTGGTTCTCGCGGCAGAGGGCCATGCTAGGATAATAGGTTGTAGACGGCCGTGTATTCTCTCGGCGAGGACGTACTTTTTGTACCGATATGGTAGACTTTTCAGGGTTATCTCTGGCCATTCGAACGTTCACGCGTTCGAAGTTCGAGCTAGCAGCGCTAGCGCTAGCCGTCTGCTGGTTCTCGCGGTGAGGGCCCCACCACCGCGCGAGATACCTTCTCACATATGATGGTCGTACGCGCTAGATGAACACCATGCTACTACAGGCTGTTTATGACGGGATAGGCCCCACGGGCCGAACACTCTTGCGTCGTTGCTCTTACCCATTAACTCAACCTGTGTTCTGCGCTGCGAGCGGCGCTGTTCTATAAATTGTGCATCTCGCTTACCCTCATAGTACGTCTCGCATTTCTCATATAGACATGTTTCTTTATCCTACATCGTCTTTTCTCTGTCGTAGTTTCTCATAGGCGAGTACTGAATCAGGTGCATCCGCTTCAGGCGTTAGGGACAAACCGTCGTCGTTCTCTTCAGCGTGCGTTCTGCGCCGTCAATAGCATAGTGACAGCTCGTCCGTCGTGTTCGAAGCTTTTCTCGATGAGCTCATATAGCTCAACGCGAGGAGTCGGCGGCTATAGCGGCTGCAGATCATCACACAGTGTGCCATCCGGCGACCGGCGTAGGCGATCAACGCGGCAGGACTTATCAGGTATGCTTCTTCCTGAAAACGCGTCCTAATGGGCATCGTGTGCATCTTTCATATTTCAGATGGAGGAGGTATAGTTTTATCTCGCGTGTTAGTACCTGCCTGACTGTTCTTTTATCTTCATGCTTTCCATTTTTCAACGTTCGCATTCGTATTTTTTGCATCTGTAGTTCATCTCTGCTAACGTTTTTGTGCTCTGCTGCTGCTGGTCGTACGTGGTAGATAAGCCATAACACGCTTTTAGGGAGCATGCCAGTACGATACGTGTCATCGACGTCTTTAGCTTTTATGTTCCGTTCGATTTCTAACGTATTCTTTGATGCTATTTACTTTTCTCCTTCTTAGAACCGTGAAAGAAGGATGGCAAACCTTGCGTTGTAGGAGAACGAGGTATTTCTTTGCCATCGTAGGATTTCTTCTCTACCAGCTTCTTTATGCTCTCTTACTGATTCGCTTTGGTCATGCTCAGGATCATCTTCGCGAGAAGTTCATGGCCCAGCCTACGTTGTTCCCGTCTATCCGTTGCTCGACAATCAATGCACGAGGGAAGCCCAGCCAACCGTCGAGGATGTTTTTTTAATGACGAGAAGAAGATGAAGCTGTCTAGTAAATTCGATATGTAGATGTGTACTTTTATTTTACCACATGTAATGTAAATTTGTTGTATGATAATGAACAAATGCGGTGAGAATTATACAGAAATGTGTGACTTGTATTGCAAAGCTTTTGTTCGAAAATAATAAATGAATCCCTTTCTTGCATGTACCGTCCTGCGTCCTGAGTTTTCATCTCAGCTTTAAACATGCCTTTGTGTCTTTACGTACCGTTGTATGTCAGCAGTGGTAAAGATGCCTGTATTATTTCCTATTCGCTTGTCTTTAGCCTTTTTGAGGCATGTGTGTTGATCTTTAAACTGAGTAATACTCGAGTTTTAATGGATAAGACTGGATTTAGAATGGGTTCATGCTCGAGATAGAATGGGTAAAAATGTTCTGCTCGGAAGCTTCGTAGCATGTTGACATCATGAATGTCGGTTCAGCGGTCTACCATAGCTAACGTTTTCGCTTTACGTACGTGCCTGCGACGATACGTCCACTTTCTTTTTGACATATGTCGTCAGGCATTATGCCTACCGACTTTAGCTCTTAGAAGTGAATGGGGTGTGACTATGTCATCCAGCGTTCTGTCTACCAGCCGCACCACGGGGCACAGAGTCGGTGCCACACGTTTCTGCGAAGTTTCTGTCTTGCTATTTAGACTTGCCTTTTTGCAGTTTTGTGTTACAACCGTGCTTGTGGTACGAGTAGAACCACGTAAGAGCGTATGATTTCCAAATGTCGAAAATTATCTCCACAAGGTGGCACACATCGTGTACCTTGGAATGTACGATTGTCAAAGAGAAAAATCCATTGCTTTGTTGTCGAGCCTCTGGTGGCTACTATATCGTTTGAAATTAAAAAAGGTATAAATAATCTTCCACGCTAAACAACGACACATGAACAGCAATATTGCGATGCACGGATTTGACACCGACTCAACCGTACACTTGGTGCTTCTAAATACTCTCATATGATTTAGTGGTCCGAGAACGGTTTCTAGGCGCAACGAAAATCACGATTTAAGAACAACATGCTATTACTTACCGTTTCGAGACCAGATCTTTTTTTCTGTTACACACATAGATGTAGCACGATCATATCATAAAGTGTTCTGCATATCAACCGTGCCCTGAGGGTACAGAGATAAGTCTAGTTACATGAATGCTTCTAGGCCAAAGTGAACAGCGGAAGAACGAATAAAATAAAGTGGTGGCTCCAGTAAATCTGCCACGGGAAATCTACTAGAGTACCGTGTCCTAGGTGTGAATTTCCTTCATAAATATCCTATATAGATGACAAGAAATACTTGCAACATGATAGGTTGCAGTCATGAATGGTCAATACATTAAATGTATTGGAAAGTTACACCATAATATATACAATAGTAAGCTTATTGGTACATGCTTAGGATTGTCAAGTGGCTGTATAGGTTTTACATTTTGCACAAAGTAACTCATCCTATGTTTCATAAACATTTTTATAAATAGTATAGGGCTAGTAAGCCACACAAACCAAACTAACCTAATAGAAGACAACTATGAGCGACAGACGTACATAGAGTCTCCCCCCTCCCCCAAAACCACAATATGAATCACATAGAGACACATGGTTTATATGAATCACACAGAGACGTAGGTTTTGTCAAAATATTTTGACTTTGAAAATAAAATTGAGAAGAGACATATTCAAGTTAAGTAAACTCAGTCCCGCCCATAACCGTGTGCACGGCTAATCGATTAGTTTTTCACTCTACGGAGCGCGTACACTTTCCCCACATGGCACAACCCGAAGGTCATGTCGAGGTCTTTCCCAAGTGGCTAACTATTTATTTACAGGCATGCCCTTCCCAAATAGACACAAAGTCCCATACCGATGACGATTCTTAAGTAGATTTCCACAAGCTAGTTAACCAAGTCAGAGCCCATATGACATGTGGTTTCACTAAATAATAGTGAGAAAACCTGCTTTTGTTCTTTTAGTGTCTCTGGGCTGCAGTCCATCCACCAATTTGAGTAGAAACTCAACACGCGTTGACCCAACAATACCATTCCGCCCAGGAGAAAATATTTTAACTTTTATTTAGTGAATACTTTCATGAACCTCATCATTTCATAAGAAAATTATTGATTTGAACCCCCAACGAATTTTCATATAGCATGGCTAAGCATATCTATAATGTCCAAAAATTGCGAGAACTTAGCCTGCCACTATTTTACCTAGGGTGTCTAAGAGGGTGACAAAATCTATGGCTTATTCTACTATGGGACATAGCAAATAAAAACATCTCCAATTTCTAAAATACTTGAGATACCAAAATATATCTATCGCATGCATCCCTAAACTTTAGTAAACAAAAAGGAATAAAAAAATAAATAGGACAAAGACATGGTAGTGCAACTTGTCTTTTGGTCGATAAGAGATTAGTACGTCGTTGAAGTAGTAGTAATAGAATAACCTTGCTCAATTTGCCGAAATCTAAGCGCAGGAACAAATATAATCGAATAAACTCCAGATTCAAATATAAGAACCAAATAGAAATTCACATGCTATAAATACATTTATTTATTTATAATATGATAAATTGTGTGATTCCGAGCAATTTGGCGAAGGAATGTGTCAATTTGGAGCTAGGGATCAAGATATATGGCTAAAGAGGTTTTGAACAAAGTTTGAATTTGAAACCAATTTAAACTAGTGTGAGGTGGTTTATATGGTGTCTAAAATGTAGTATTACATCATATTAGTCTAATGCAAAAATAATTTTTGAATTCGGGTAAAAAATGAGAAAGATTTGACAAATCTAAGAAAAATAAGAATTGGCTCGGATTCCTACCGCGACAACATTTTGGGTGATTTTTCTGCCACAACAGAGAGGAGGCAACAGAGGGGGTGTGGACCAGCCATAAACCGGGCGTTGACTAGGGTTGTGGATCGCGGGTGGGCCGGGTTCACGAGGAGTGTTATGTGGCACTGACACGGGCTAGAGGACGCTGATGAGGCTCTCGCTCACTCGACCACGACGTGGATGCTGACGTGGCGGCCACATGGACAGGAGCTAGAAAAAGGGAGAGGGCCACGTCGGCTGGACAGAGCTAGCAGCGAGCGGGGAATAGGGCGAGCAGCATGGGAGGTCGAGGGGTGAGAGGGGAGTTGGGCAGGCCATCTAGCTCACCTGCAGGCGTCAGAGGTGTCCGGAGCTGGATAAAAGGGTGGCAGCGGCTCGGACGTACGACGTGGGAGGTGTTCCCGGAGTTAGAGGCGAGGTCAAGAAGGTCCGCCGTGACGAGCTCGTCTTCGACGTGTGGTCGGCGTGGCTCCATGCTTCCTCCTCGCGGTAATCGCTCACCGGAGCTCGACGGCGACGAGCTCGAAATGGAGCTCCGTGGCTTGCGAGGGATAGGGGAAAGAGGGGGGAGGTGGTGTGGTGAGGAGAGGGGAGTCGGGGCGCATTTTATAGGGCGAGGGGTCGAGCTGAATTGATTAACTCAGCGGTGGAGGTTGTCGGTACTACAGGCAAAAAAGTAGGGATAGGGACGCGAGGGTGCGAGGATAGGGTGGATCCGAGCTTATCTCGACGCGGTGTAGTGCACCTAGACGTGTGGAAGGGCGAACTTCATGGAGCGTGCAGATTCCAGAGTTGGGGAGATCAAGGTGGCCAGTGGGAGGTTGGGGATGACCCTGTCGGGTGGGACCGCCAGGTCGTAGGACAGAGGAGGGGCGTGGGGGATGCAGATGGCGTCCAATCCTCATCGGACGGCCACGGTGGGCCCGTACCCCTTCATGGGTTTGGTTGGCTATTGGGCTTGAAGTGGGCCGAGCGGGCACGCTGCACGCCACTCGCGCGGGAGGGAGTGGTTGGGCTGGGCCAGCCTGGTTCGGCCGGTTTAACGAGGTTTTCCTTTTTTTTTTTCCTTTTCCTTTTTATTTAGGGATTGAAAAGGGATGTTGTATCCAAATCTTTTTCAGAAAAATCCACAAAGATTCTATTAAAACAAAATATATATGTACTGCTTAGGAATACCATTTCCACTCCAAATATAACTTTATAAATACCATTTTGTTTACAAAAATGTCTATATAAGACTTTATTAAATCCCTAAAATTGTTTTCTAGGATTTAATAAATCCTATTTTATTTTGGAAAATCTATGCAAAAAGAAACATAATTATATATCTTCCACAAATGTTTATTGCATTAAACATGGTTGGAAAATACTTTTATATGTCCAATAAAATTCCAAATAGGTTAAATAAAAACCAAATTGGACAAGTGAAAGTTTTCTCAACCAAAATTCATATTAATTTGAACAAGGTTAAGAAAAATTCAAACGAATCCTCAAAATGTTTCAATTTCTTCAGAAATTCAACTCAATCAAAGTAACACATTCAACAAAATATTTATTTAATATTCTAAAATAGTAAATTTTGGGATGTTACAATCGACCCATCCATTTTCTCCAGGCCATAAGTGTCCGTCTCACGTGCATCCTCCAGCAAGAGCAGATGTGATCTGGCGGTGGGTCATGTATTGATCCCGATCTGGCCCTCCATGCGTGAAGATCGGCAAGGTGCCTCCGGCAGCCTATGCGACAATGCGTGCAGGTCGGCAGGAGACCTCCAACTGCTCGCATCAAGTACTGGTCCTATGGGCCGTTGGACGGAGGTCAAGATCAACACCTCTGTCTCCAATCCAAGAGTCTGGTGCGTCTGTATAGCGGCGGTTTCAGAAGTTTAAACGAGCTGTCATTAGAGCATCTCCACTCGGCTTCCCAGCACGCCATTCGCAGGACGTATTTTTGGTCCGGACATCGAAAATTGGTCCAGCCGCGTTCCCAGAACCCCGTTTTCGTCCAGATTTGACCCAAAATACGTCCGGACTTTCCAGGCCGTTCCCGTGGCGCTGGTAACGCGCTGGGAACGCTGGACGAAACGATTTCGGTAGAAAAAGAGCCATTCGCCGTGTGGACCCGCCCAGTCAGCGGCAGAAGCCGGTCCGTCGTCATTAAAATGCATTAGAACACCGCGAGGACCGTCGGGAATTAACTTCCCGCCGCCGTCGCCTCGGCTCCCGCGAAGGACCGGCGTGAATTAACTTCCCGCCCTCGCCGCTACACCCCTCCCGCCCCTCGCCGCCTATATAAGCCGCACGCCCAGCCGACTGCATCCACACCCACGCATACCACCAACTCCGGTGAACACCAGACTCTGGCGAAGCCTTCCCCTCTTCCCACCTCCCGTACCATGGGCGAGAGATTCCTTGCCGATCCCGCGGCGGCGAATGGCTTCGGCCGCCGCACGCTCCAAGCATTGGAGGCCCGGCTCCTCCACGACGCCGGCTACAAGGCACCGTCGGACACCCGGCTCCCGGCCGGCTGGAAGCTAAGCCTCAGCGGGATCCCAGTGCCGCCGGTGTCGGCAGGCGAGGATATGGCCGAGGAAATCGAGGCCGCGATCACGGCCATGGAGGATCCCGATCTCGCTGAGGATCCGGGGAACTGGCTCTTTTGGGAGCAGTTCTTCGTCGACCGGCGGCTGCAGGAGCTCACCCACCACGAGGGAGAGAATATCATTTTGCGGCCCAAAAGTTGGGGTGGCCAGGCAACGCGGTACCCAAGTTGATTTTTATCACCACGATTTAAAAAGTTGGGGCGCCAATTGCTGAGAGGGGTCTTTCGAGTGAATGATGGCCAAACCCAATATTTTCAAATCGCGCCCGTTAAGTCAGGATATTCCGTTACACTAGTTCCTGCTGTGCCCCTCCTTCGCCGGTCACTCTTCTTAGCCACCCTGCACGTGTCGTAGGGGCAAATCCATTACTGTACTTTCCTAACTCTGGACACTGAATCTTGCTGTGGCGGCGGCGGTCCCTTTTCTTCCCTTCCCCGACCCTAAATCTGCCGGCGGTGGAGGACCTTTTTTCTCCCTCCCCTGACACTGAATCTGGCGACGGCGGCCCAACATGTCTTGCAAGGCGAAGGTTGTAGCTACATCGCCGACTGAAAAGGGTCCGTCGGGGCCCAAGTCTGGGGCTCAACGCGTAGCAGCGGCGAGGTCTTCAGCCCCGGTTAGCGAGAAGGCCAGCAAGGATTCTGCTCCCAAGGTACCTATGAGCAGCGGGTTGAAGAGAAAAGCAAGGCCGGCGGCGGATTGTTCGGCTCCGGTGGGCGGATGCAAAGACTCAGATCTCAAGAAAAACACGGGAGAAGAGCGAGAGGTGAATTTTTCTTATCTGTACCTTATCTTGCAAGTAGATTAGTTACGGCATAATAGAATCAAATGAACTGAAATGTTCCCCTTTTTAATCAAATTAGGCACAACTTTGATACAAGGGACCTATATGAGTTCACAGTTCATGTTCGCAAAGACAATCGCAAAGCTTGATTTTGGTTGTAGAGGGTTGTGTTCGGGCAAGATGTGCATCTGCTTGAATTGCAAAGAGGTTGTGTCTGCTTTGAGTCTGGTAGATATGCTTGCCGCTAGAATTCCCTGGGGTTCTAGATAGAGGACAAAATTGGTGTGGCAACATGAATGATACCTATCAGCAAATTGAGCACTCCCATGAGCTTCAGATGGTTTGGGAGTGTTGTGTTTGATCGTAAGGTGAAAGTTGAAGTGATGATTGATGATATGTATGCAGATCTCGGAGATCTTGCTGCCGAGCTTACGCTCCTAAAGAATCTGAACCAATAGATGCTGATCTAGATAAGTTCAGATACGCATAGAGGTGGATTCATACATGGCAAAACTTGATGAGGGAGTTAATAAGCCGGTTCGTCATGTCTGTGGAGATCGTGTCGATTCCAAAAACATAACTCTTGATGAAATGAGAGAGATGATCGGTAAGGAAATCAGTATTGGCCCTAAGCAGATGGCAAAAATCCGGTGGTGGCATCATAAGAAGCAGCAATTCATAGATGTTTTGGATACTAAAGATCTTATGCAGATTATGCGGCGAAAGAAGCGAACCAGGAAGGTGTTCTTCCTTGGTACCATTTCTGATGTTGTTGAACATGTTATAGTGGATGTAGATGCCCCTGTAGTGGTTGAACAAAATGAGGTGGTCAACGTTGATGAGATCTGATGAGAGCTGCTACCCTGGGCTTGTCATATGGACCGCAGGGTTCCCTGCCTGTATTTGTAATATTGACTGCTGTTGCATTTAGAGCGTGCTTCTGTGATTATGTTTGTTGAGAGATTGCGATATAATGCTGTGGGAGCTGTTGAGATTTTTGGACATGTCACTCACTAAAACCATCGTTGTTGTAATAAGACATAAGTACATTGTAGTTGACATGATTATGTTTCTTAAGATGATGTACCGTACTTGTTTCTGTTATTATGTTTGTTGGGACATTGTAATGTAATGTTTTGTGAAACCATGACTGGACTAGTAATGCATAAATACATTGTAGTTGACATGATTATGTTTCTTGAGATGATGTACTATACTTGTTTCTGTTATTTTGTTTGTTGAGAGACTGTAATGTAATGTTTTGCGAAACCATGACAGGACAAGTGATGTGTAAGTTCCTTGTAGTCGACATGATTTTGTTTCTTGAGTTGATGTAATATACTTGTTTCTGTGATTATGTTTGTTGAGAGATTGTAATGTGATGTTTTGTGAAACCATGTTGTGGTTATGTTTGTTGGGAGATTATAATGTAATGTTTTGTGAAACCATGACTAAAGAAGTGATGCATAAGTACCTTGTAGTTGACATGATTTTGTTTCTTTGGATGATGTAATATACTGGTATGTTTTCGTTAGGCAATGAAATTGGGATGGAGGGAGTGCAGGTTTAATATTTGAAATGAGAATGTGTGAAGAGAATCCAGATCAGGCAGGAGACAGTAATCCAGGGAAAGGGCATGGTATCCATTAAACTATTGTAACATGCCAATTTAGTCATCGTTGCAGCGGTAGGAGGGCTGCTCTCTCTCTCTCTCTCTCTCTCTGACGCTGACGCCGTCGCCAGCGACGACGCATTCGCCATGCTGTCCTTGAACAGCGAGGACGACCAGTCGAGCAGCGACAACCTTCTCTCCGACATCGAGTATTCCTTCCATGATGTGAGTTTCTCTATTTTCTCGGGCTAGGATTAGGCAATGGTAAATCTCTCAATCTGAGCTCCATATGTGCATGCAATCGTGTTTGATTTCAGCTTTGCGTTTACCTATAGGTACCAAGGACGATCTACGACTCTGAATGGGAGGGCCTAGATCTCGATGGAGAAGTGCCATGTGACCATGGGCTAAACCTGAGGAGATATGTTGCATTCGAAGGCAGTAACACTGGGAGAAGGTTTTTGGGCTGTACAAATCAGGTTTGTTTACATTATGTGCAACTATGACATTAAGTAAAATGTATCGTGCATGTTCATAACACTATAGTGTGTGTGCTTTTAGGTTGGCCCGGTGTGTAAAGCAGTAGAGTGGGTGGATCTTGAGTGGCCAGATGCACTTAAGAAATGTTTGGCACAATTATGGGAGATGTATGAGTTGGAAAGGTCGGGGAGATTTACTGATGTAAGTGATGCAGCTGATAAAAATTACAAGTTGTCGGTACGAAATAAGGATCTAGAACAAGAAATCGAGAATTTGAAGTCAGAGCTAACTGACGAAATCAATGGGAGCTTGGTTGTTGGAACTGCAAAAAAGCTTCAGGATAGTCACAGGTTGCTGATTCATAATGCAGAAAAGGAGAGGAATCAGCTCAGGGAAGACAAGAAGAAGCCAGAGTACTGCATTGCGGATCTGTTGAAGGAACTGAAGAAGGCGCGCGAGGGTGAACAAGGACAGACTATAGAGGATAAAGGAAATTCGAGATGAATAATTTATGTTGTACCAATGCCTGAAACTAGTTAATTGTAAGACTTGCAGTTGCGCTTTCCGAACTAAGTCAAACTCAGTCCTCGAGCAAACTAATTTCAGACGAACACACATATCGTGCATAGAGTTAAGTTCACGCTTACAAAATCACCACTACAGTGGATAAACCAGGCAGTTCAGTACTAAATAGACATATGTTGTGTTCAAGCGAGCCTGGCCCGGAGCTGCCTGTTTTCCTCCCTAAGATTGGCCAGCTCCTTCAGTACTATGTTGTGCTTCAGCTGTAGGTTCCAGCCCTCTATCACAGATTGGGGAATTTTGTCCGTAGCCATACGATTTTCCTTCAAGATCCCTTTCATGATCTCCGTATGCTTCCTAGCCGAGGCGCAACCTTCACTATGTAGCTTCGCCCAGTCGGTGTTTAACTCCTTCAGTTTCTGGCACTTGTCAGAAAGGACCGCGACTTCAGCGCGTAGTTGGTCAAAGGCCAGTTTCTAGGAATTCCGCTTCTCCCTTTGGATTGCTATCTTGTCATTTAGCCAGGTCGCCAGGTCCTGGTCGATCTTTCGCCTCTCTCCCTGCAACAAAAATACATAGTATGGTTTGTTCAGTTCACCAGGACAAGCTGGTTAGTTTCCATAATTAACTGAATCGACTAGTGGCACTGTCATAATTTCAAGGAAGAAGCAATCTAGGACTAATCAATATTTTATGAATCGACTAGTGGCACTGTCATAATTTCAATTTCGAAGAAAAATAAGATTTATCATCAGTTTAGTGTGCTGTGGGTTTTTCCCAATATCACCAAATAGTAGTGGGAGAGTGGCAAACTCATAATGCAGAAATCCATGTCCAGATACATAATGGAAAGATAACATGGTGTCCATTCATGAACATGAACACCAACACATGTCCAAATAGATAAGGAGTTGCCCTAGGATTCTTATTGCACCCTATAATGGGAAGCAGACATGGGCATTGCTCCCTGAACCCTAAACATTACAAAAGGAGAGGAGGACAAACTGGTATTCGTGTCCCCGCTAACGGGAATCAGACTTGGGCATTGCTCCGATACGCCTCCAGACATGCCCTTAGCTCCTCGTTCTCTTTCCGAACACCCTCGAGTACGGTGATCCCTCTGCTCATGTCCGCCTTCATCTCCTTGACTACATCCAGGCAACGGTTCCTGTCATGGTAGGCTCAGATGGTAGCCTTGGTTTCCTCGACGCGTCCTCTGAGTGCCTCGCTGACTTCGTCCTGCAAGAGAATGCACCTTTCCATGAGATTCTTCTTCTCCTCCGTGAGCTTGTTGATTATCTTGATGGCTTGTTCTTGCCTGATCAAGTTACGATCGAGCACTTTCTGCAGCCTAACGACGTCACGTGCAAAATCTAGCGGGATCTCCTTCTGCACAGATAATTGCTTGCGTAGGCTCTCATTAGCTTGGGTGAGGGAGCGTGCAAGCTCATGTTGGTTGGAAATCTTGGAACTGATCGCGGACACCTTCTCACGGTACTCGACCTTCGATCGCTGCATCGTTCATGTTAATTGAAATAGGAATTCTACAATTACACTCCAGGTCCCAGGTGAATACTAATACAGATAAAAAAAAATCCCCGTTGAATCTATTGGCCGCAGTGTTAAAAAATGGACCTGGAGATCTATTCATGACCATGATAAACTAATCCTAATCACAAAAAATCCATAGTGAATCTATGAACAGCGGTATTATGGAAAGACCAAGAGATCCAGGCATATTTATGAAAACTAATACAACTTGCAAAATAAGAAGAAAAACCAATGCGGGGCGAACAACATCTAAGAAATCCACATCATAACTCGGAGAAATAACAGCGTGGAGATTTGCTACCTCGCTGAGACATGGAACAGGGCCGAATGGGTCCTGCAATGCCTCCGTCGTGGCGGATTCGGGCTCCACGACCGACCTGTAATACGTAGAAGAGGAAGAGCCAGAAGAAGAAGAAAAACAAGAAGAAGCTGATTAAGATCATGATAGAGAGGGAGATGGAGAAGAAGTAGAATAAGGAGACCGTACCGGGAGGAGCCCTCGCCTGCTAGAACATTCGGCGCCATTGTCGGGGGAAATTGGGCCTCGATGAGAGGGTGGGCTTGAGCGGCTGGTAGAGCAAGAAGTGCCTCGCGGCGATTTCTCTCCCTTTTCTCTGCGAGGATCGTCGACTGGCCTCTCCCCCTCCTCAGTGGAGCCATGGCTTGCAGGGTGAGTGTGGCGGCGACAGGAGGAAGGAGATAGTGATTATTAGTGTGGGAGAAGAGTAAGAGTACATGCCGTGGTCCAGTAGTACTAGTACTATTATACAAGACCACCGTGTACGGTCTACCTACTCAAAGAAGCCAGGGAGGCAGGGGTAGGGAATCGATGGGACTTGTCTTTATTGCGATGAACACTTCAATGGTCTTCGGCGCCGCCCAAAATCCAGTATATAATAAGGGGAGTGCGAGCCGGGTGGTCGTCACGGTAATCGGCCGGCACATCCCGCGTGCGTGTGTCACGTGTTGATGGGGCAATGACGTGCGCAACTACTGCACGATCACGTGGGCGCGTCCAACTCCGTCGAACTCCACATGACAGGCACGCACAGGATATTTACGAGTCTAGAATACGCCGTGCCACTTTTGGTGATCAAATTATGTTCAGTACGCGAGATATTACTTTTTTTTTGATAATCGACAAATGCATGCGTGGACACGACACATGAAACCGCTGCTCGTCCTTGATCAGATCGGCACCCCACTCTGTGTACCCGCCATTGACCATTCAGAGCAACTACCTCGAGCACGATGCCCCCTCGCTGTGGCAATGGCAGGTCCAAGCCGTCCACTAACCGTCCTGCGTCCCCGGCTCTTCGCTGCATCGTCCGTTTTCGAAGTCGCTGAGTCGAGGCAAAGACGTCGTGTCCGAGCGCCGCGCCAGATCCATCGACATCGGCACTCGAGGACACCGCGATGTCGGCTTCGCCGCGCAGGAGGAGGCGTGGGTACTGCGATGTCGAACCAGCGCAAAGTAGCAGCAGATGGGGCGCGTGTTGCACCGGCGAGTACGGACAAGAAGAGGAATGAGAAGAAGACCAGGAAGAAGAGAGGAGATAACTATTTGGACAAGTCCGACTCGGCCAACAAGGAGGCGTTCATCGATCAGTTGGAGGAAGAAGCGGAGGAGAGTGACGTGGACCCGTGGGACTATGAAGAGGAGGAGGAGGACTCCAACGAGGAGATAGCACGCTTATTCGAGGAAGGGGGTGGTGTCGAGTCGTCAGAGGAGGGCACCGACGGCGGCGATGGCAAGGACCATAGCGTTGATGAAGACGAGGATGGACCGTAAGACAAAGACGATGGCTTCTTCGAAATATGATCATTTATTTTATTTATTTTAGTTAGATAGATGGATTTTCACTTGTTTATGGGGGTAAAGTATCGGTGGCACGGATAGAGAGGTGGCACGGATTGACCATGCATAAAAAAAGTGGAGAAGGGAGGGGTTATCCTGCCCGTTGGATCACATGGGATCAACGGTTGGTGGAGACGATCCGCGTGACATCTGTGTCAGCCAATCAGGGCATAGCACCCAGAGTGAGCACATGTTTGGGATCTCCACACGCTTGGGCTTTTGTGAGATTTGTGACAGAGAGAGAGGAGAAATCTCTTTTCACAATCCGCCTATGGATCCACCAGTACCATTCAAATGTCATTGCATGTGTGCTCTTTTCACAATCCACCTATGGATACACGGTGTCATTGCATGTGTGTTCTTTTTACTAACAACAACTGAGTCATTGAAATGTGTGCTCTCTTTAGAGACCACACATGGAACCACCATGTCATTGCATGTATGTTCTTTTCACAATCCACCTATGGATCCACCAGTGTTATTGCATGTGTGTTCTTTTCACTAACAACAAATAGAGTCATTGCATGTGTGCTCTTTTCACAATCCACCTATGGATCCACCAGTGTCATTGCATGTGTGTTCTATTTACTAACAACAACCAGAGTCATTTAAATGTGTGTTCTTCTCACGACCACATGGATCCACCATGTCATTGCATGTGTGTTCTTTTAACTAACAACAATTGGAGTCATTGCATGTGTGCTCTTTTCACAATCCACATATCGATCCACCAATGTCATTGCATGTGTGTTCTTTTTAGTAACCACAACCAGTGCCATTGCATGTGTGTTCTTTTCAGTAACAACAACTAGAGTCATTGCATGTGTGCTCTTTTCACAATCCACCTATGGATCCACCAGTGTCATTGCATGTGTGTTCTCTTTACTAACAACAACCAGAGTCATTTCATGGCTGTTCTTCTCACAAACCACCTATGGATCAGAGTCATTGCATGTGTGTTCTTCATAGACTACACATGGATCCACCAGTGTCATTGCCTGTGTGTTCTTTTTACTAACAACAACCAGAGTCATGGAAATGTGTGCTCTCTTTAGAAACCACACATGGATCCACCGGTGTCATTGCATGTGTGTTCTTTTCACTAACAACAACTAGAGTCATTGCATGTGTGTTCTTTTCACATACCACATATGGATCCACCAGTGTCATTGCATGTGAGCTCTTTTCACAATCCACCCATGGATCCACCAGTGTCATTGCATGTGTGTTCTTTTTACTAACAACAACCAGAGTCATTGAAATGTGTTTTATTCTCACATACCACCTATGGATCCACCAGTGTCATTGCATGTGTGTTCATTTCACTAACAACAACCAGAGTCATTGCATGTGTGTTCTTTTCACATACCACATATGGATCCACCAGTGTCATTGAAATGTGTGTTCTCTACAGAGACCACACATGGATCCACCAGTGTCATTGCATGTGTGTTCTTTTTAGTAACAACAACCAGAGTCATTGAAATGTGTGTTCTTTTCACAGACCACACATGGATCCACCAGTGTCATTGCATGTGTGTTCTTTTCACTAACAACAACTAGAGCCATTGCATGTGTGCTCTTTTCACAATCCACATATGGATCCACCAGTGTCAGTGCATGTGTGTTCTTTTTAGTAACAACAACCAGTGTCATTGCATGTGTGTTCTTTTCACTAACAACAAATGGAGTCATTGCATGTGTAATCTTTTCACAATCCACCTATGGATCCACCAGTGTCATTGCATGTGTGTTCTCTTTACTAACAATAACCCGAGTCATTTCATGGATGTTCTTCTCACATACCACCTATTGATCCACTAGTTTCATTGCATGTGTGTTCTCTTCACAATCCACACATGGATCCACCAGTGTCATTGCACGTGTGTTCTTTTTAGTAACAACAACCAGTGTCATTGCATGTGTGTTATCTTCAGAGACCACACATGGATCCACCAGTGTCATTGCATGTGTGTTCTTTTTACTAACAACAACCAGAGTCATTGAAATGTGTGCTCTCTTTAGAGACCACACATGGATCCACCGGTGTCATTGCATGTGTGTTATTTTCACTAACAATAACTGGAGTCATTGCATGTGTGTTCTTTTCACATACCACATATGGATCCACCAGTGTCATTGCATGTGTGCTCTTTTCACAATCCAGCCATGGATCCACCAGTATCATTGCATGTGTGTTCTTTTTAGTAACAACAACCAGAGTCATTGAAATGTGTGTTCTTTTCACATACCACATATGGATCCACAAGTGTCATTGAAATGTGTGTTCTCTACAGAGACCACACATGGATCCACCAGTGTCGTTGCATGTGTGTTCTTTTTAGTAACAATAACAAGAGTCATTGAAATGTGTGTTCTTTTCACAGACCACACATGGATCCACCAGTGTTATTGCATGTGTGTTCTTTTCACTAACAACAACTGTAGTCATTGCATGTGTGATGTTTTCACAATCCACATATGGATCCACCAGTGTCATTACATGTGTGTTATTTTTAGTAACAACAACCAGTGTCATTGCATGTGTGTTCTTTTCACTAACAACAACTGGAGTCATTGCATGTGTGCTCTTTTCACAATCCACCTATGGATCCACTAGTGTCATTGCATGTGTGTTCTCTTTACTAACAACAACCAGAGTCATTTCACGGATGTTCTTCTCACATACCACCTATGGATCCACCAGTGTCATTGCATGTGTGTTCTCTTCACAATCCACACATGGATCCACTAGTGTCATTGCATGTGTGTTCTTTTTAGTAACAACAACCAGTGTCATTGCATGTGTGTTCTCTTTAGAGACCACACATGGATCCACCAGTGTCATTGCATGTGTGTTCTTTCTACAAACAACAACCAGAGTCATTGAAATGTGTGCTCTCTTCAGAGACCACACATGGATCCACCGGTGTCATTGCATGTGTGTTCTTTTCACTAACAACAACTGGAGTCATTGCATGTGTGTTCTTTTCACATACCACATATGGATCCACCAGTGTCATTGCATGTGTGCTCTTTTCACAATCCACCCATGGATCCACCAGTGTCATTGCATGTGTGTTCTTTTTAGTAACAACAACCAAAGTCATTGAAATGTGTGTTCTTCTCACATACCACATATGGATCCACCAGTGTCATTGCATGTGTGTTCATTTCACTAACAACAACCAGAGTCATTGCATGTGTGTTCTTTTCGCATACCACATATGGATCCACCAGTGTCATTGAAATGTGTGTTCTCTACAGAGACCACACATGGATCCTGATGTCATTGCATGTGTGTTCTTTTCACTAACAACAACCAGAGTCATTGAAATGTGTGTTCTTTTCACAGACCACACATGGATCCACCAGTGTCATTGCATGTGTGTTCTTTTCACTAACAACAACTAGAGCCATTGCATGTGTGCTCTTTTCACAATCCACAGATGGATCCACCGGTGTCATTGCATGTGTGTTCTTTTTAGTAACAACAACCAGTGTCATTGCGTGTGTGTTCTTTTCACTAAAAACAACTGGAGTCATTGCATGTGTGCTCTTTTCACAATCCACCTATGGATCCACTAGTGTCATTGCATGTGTGTTCTCTTTACTAACAACAACCAGATTCATTTCATGGATTTTCATCTCACATACCACCTATGGATCCACCAGTGTCATTGCATCTGTGTTCTCTTCACACTCCACACATGGATCCACCAGTGTCATTGCATGTGTGTTCTTTTTAGTAACAACAACCAGTGTTATTGCATGTGTGTTCTCTTCAGAGACCAGACATGGATCCACCAGTGTCATTGCATGTGTGTTCTTTTTACTAACAACAACCAGAGTCATTGCAAGTTGTGTCTTGAGAGACCAAACATGTATCCACCTGTGTCATTGCATGTGTGTTCTTTTCACTAACAACAACTGTTGTCATTGCATGTGTGTTCTTTTCACATACCACATATGGATCCACCAGTGTCATTGCATGTGTGCTCTTTTCACAATCCACCCATGGATCCACCAGTGTCATTGCATGTGTGTTCTTTTTAGTAACAACAACCAGAGTCATTGAAATGTGTGTTCTTCTCACATACCACCTATGGATCCACCAGTGTCATTGCATGTGTGTTCATTTCACTAACAACAACCACAGTCATTGCATGTGTGTTCTTTTCACATACCACATATGGATCCACCAGTGTCATTGAAATGTGTGTTCTCTCTGAGACCACACATGGATCCTGATGTCATTGCATGTGTGTTCTTTTCACTAACAATAACCAGAGTCATTGAATGTGTGTTCTTTTCACAGACCACACATTGATCCACTAGTGTCATTGCATGTGTGTTCTTTTCACTAACAACAACTTGAGTCATTGCATGTGTGCTCTTTTCACAATCGACATATGGGTCCACCAGTGTCATTGCATGTGTGTTCTTTTTAGTAACAACAACCAGTGTCATTGCATGTGTGTTCTTTTAAAAGACCACATGGATCCACCAGTGTCATTGCATGTGTGTTCTTTTCACTAACAACAACTGGAGTCATTGCATGTGTGCTCTTTTCACAATCCACCTATAGATCCACCAGTGTCATTGCATGTGTGCTCTTTTCACAATCCACCCATGGATCCACCAGTGTCATTGCATGTGTGTTCTTTTTAGTAACAACAATCAGAGTCATTGAAATGTGTGTTCTTCTCACATACCACCTATGGATCAACCAGTGTCATTGCATATGTATTCTCTACAGAGACCACCCATGGATCCACCAGTGTCATTGCATGTGTGTTCTTTTTAGTAACAACAACCAGAGTCATTGAAATGTGTGTTCTTCTCACATACCACCGATGGATCCACCAGTGTCATTGCATGTGTGTTCTTTTCACTAACAACAACCAGAGCCATTGCATGTGTGTTCTTTTCACTAACAACAACCTGAGTCATTGCATGTGTGTTCTTTTCAAATACCATATATGGATCCACCAGTGTCATTGAAATGTGTGTTCTCTATACAGACCACACATGGATCCACCAGTGTCATTGCATGTGTGTTCTTTTCACTAACAACAACTAGAGCCATTGCATGTGTGCTCTTTTCACAATCCACATATGGATCCACCAGTGTCATTGCATGTGTGTTCTTTTTAGTAACAACAACCAGTGTCATTGCGTGTGTGTTCTTTTCACTAAAAACAACTAGAGTCATTGCATGTGTGCTCTTTTCACAATCCACCTATGGATCCACTAGTGTCATTGCATGTGTGTTCTCTTTACTAACAACAACCATATTCATTTCATGGATTTTCATCTCACATACCACCTATGGATCTACCAGTGTCATTGCATCTGTGTTCTCTTCACACTCCACACATGGATCCACCAGTGTCATTGCATGTGTGTTCTTTTTAGTAACAACAACCAGTGTCATTGCATGTGTGTTCTCTTCAGAGACCACACATGGATCCACCAGTGTCATTGCATGTGTGTTCTTTTTACTAACAACAACCAGAGTCATTGCAATTTGTGCTCTCTTCAGAGACCACACATCGATCCACCGGTGTCATTGCATGTGTGTTCTTTTCACTAACAACAACTGGAGTCATTACATGTGTGTTCTTTTCACATACCACATATGGATCCACCAGTGTCATTGCATGTGTGCTCTTTTCACAATCCACCCATGGATCCACCAGTGTCATTGCATGTGTGTTCTTTTTAGTAACAACAACCAGAGTCATTGAAATGTGTGTTATTCTCACATACCACCTATGGATCCACCAGTGTCATTGCATGTGTGTTCATTTCACTAACAACAACCAGAGTCATTGCATGTGTGCACATTTCACATACCACATATGGATCCACCAGTGTCATTGAAATGTGTGTTCTCTACAGAGACCACACATGGATCCACTAGTGTCATTGCATGTGTGTTCTTTTTAGTAACAACAACCAGAGTCATTGAAATGTTTGTTCTTTCACAGACCACACATGGATCCACCAGTGCCAGTGCATGTGTGTTCTTTTCACTAACAACAACTGGAGTCATTGCATGTGTGCTCTTTTCACAATCCACATATGGATCCACCAGTGTCATTGCATTTGTGTTCTTTTTAGTAACAACAACCAGTGTCATTGCATGTGTGTTCTTTTCACTAACAACAAATGGAGTCATTGCATGTGTGCTCTTTTCACAATCCACCTATGGATCCACCAGTGTCATTGCATGTGTGTTCTCTTTACTAACAACAACCCGAGTCATTTCATGGATGTTCTTCTCAAATACCACCTATGGATCCACTAGTTTCATTGCATGTGTGTTCTCTTCACAATCCACACATGGACGCACCAGTGTCATTGCACGTGTGTTCTTTTTAGTAACAACAACCAGTGTCATTGCATCCACACATGGATCCACCAGTGTCATTGCATGTGTGTTCTTTTTACTAACAACAACCAGAGTCATTGAAATGTGTGCTCTCTTTAGAGACCACACATGGATCCACCGGTGTCATTGCATGTGTGTTATTTTCACTAACAATAACTGGAGTCATTGCATGTGTGTTCTTTTCACATACCACATATGGATCCACCAGTGTCATTGCATGTGTGCTCTTTTCACAATCCAGCCATGGATCCACCAGTATCATTGCATGTGTGTTCTTTTTAGTAACAACAACTAGAGTCATTGAAATGTGTGTTCTTTTCACATACCACATATGGATCCACAAGTGTCATTGAAATGTGTGTTCTCTACAGAGACCACACATGGATCCACCAGTGTCGTTGCATGTGTGTTCTTTTTAGTAACAATAACAAGAGTCATTGAAATGTGTGTTCTTTTCACAGACCACACATGGATCCACCAGTGTCATTGCATGTGTGTTCTTTTCACTAACAACAACTGTAGTCATTGCATGTGTGCTCTTTTCACAATCCACAGATGGATCCACCAGTGTCATTACATGTGTGTTATTTTTAGTAACAAAACCAGTGTCATTGCATGTGTGTTCTTTTCACTAACAACAACTGGAGTCATTGCATGTGTGCTCTTTTCACACTCCACCTATGGATCCACTAGTGTCATTGCATGTGTGTTCTCTTTACTAACAACAACCAGAGTCATTTCACGGATGTTCTTCTCACATACCACCTATGGATCCACCAGTGTCATTGCATGTGTGTTCTCTTCACAATCCACACATGGATCCACTAGTGTCATTGCATGTGTGTTCTTTTTAGTAACAACAACCAGTGTCATTGCATGTGTGTTCTCTTTAGAGACCACACATGGATCCACCAGTGTCATTGCATGTGTGTTCTTTCTACTAACAACAACCAGAGTCATTGAAATGTGTGCTCTCTTCAGAGACCACACATGGATCCACCGGTGTCATTGCATGTGTGTTCTTTTCACTAACAACAACTAGAGTCATTGCATGTGTGTTCTTTTCACATACCACATATGGATCCACCAGTGTCATTGCATGTGTGCTCTTTTCACAATCCACCCATGGATCCACCAGTGTCATTGCATGTGTGTTCTTTTTAGTAACAACAACCAAAGTCATTGAAATGTGTGTTCTTCTCACATACCACATATGGATCCACCAGTGTCATTGCATGTGTGTTCATTTCACTAACAACAACCAGAGTCATTGCATGTGTGTTCTCTTCGCATACCACATATGGATCCACCAGTGTCATTGAAATGTGTGTTCTCTACAGAGACCACACATGAATCCACCAGTGTCATTGCATGTGTGTTCTTTTCACTAACAACAACCAGAGTCATTGAAATGTGTGTTCTTTTCACAGACCACACATGGATCCACCAGTGTCATTGCATGTGTGTTCTTTTCACTAACAACAACTAGAGCCATTGCATGTGTGATCTTTTCACAATCCACATATGGATCCACCAGTGTCATTGCATGTGTGTTCTTTTTAGTAACAACAACCAGTGTCATTGCGTGTGTGTTCTTTTCACTAAAAACAACTGGAGTCATTGCATGTGTGCTCTTTTCACAATCCACCTATGGATCCACTAGTGTCATTGCATGTGTGTTCTCTTTACTAACAACAACCAGAGTCATTTCACGGATGTTCTTCTCACATACCACCTATGGATCCACCAGTGTCATTGCATGTGTGTTCTCTTCACAATCCACACATGGATCCACTAGTGTCATTGCATGTGTGTTCTTTTTAGTAACAACAACCAGTGTCATTGCATGTGTGTTCTCTTTAGAGACCACACATGGATCCACCAGTGTCATTGCATGTGTGTTCTTTCTACTAACAACAACCAGAGTCATTGAAATGTGTGCTCTCTTCAGAGACCACACATGGATCCACCGGCGTCATTGCATGTGTGTTCTTTTCACTAACAACAACT
The DNA here is from genome assembly GCA_023614405.1 of Avena insularis. Lineage (NCBI taxonomy): Eukaryota > Viridiplantae > Streptophyta > Magnoliopsida > Poales > Poaceae > Avena > Avena insularis. The sequence goes on along the minus strand of JAJUPC010000125.1, from coordinate 793,584 downwards.
GGAGTCATTGCATGTGTGTTCTTTTCACATACCACATATGGATCCACCAGTGTCATTGCATGTGTGCTCTTTTCACAATCCACCCATGGATCCACCAGTGTCATTGCATGTGTGTTATTTTTAGTAACAACAACCAGCGTCATTGAAATGTGTGTTCTTCTCACATACCACATATGGATCCACAAGTGTCATTGAAATGTGTGTTCTCGACAGAGACCACACATGGATCCACTAGTGTCGTTGCATGTGTGTTCTTTTTAGTAACAATAACAAGAGTCATTGAAATGTGTGTTCTTTTCACAGACCACACATGGATCCACCAGTGTCATTGCATGTGTGTTCTTTTCACTAACAACAACTGTAGTCATTGCATGTGTGCTCTTTTCACAATCCACATATGGATCCACCAGTGTCATTACATGTGTGTTATTTTTAGTAACAAAACCAGTGTCATTGCATGTGTGTTCTTTTCACTAACAACAACTGGAGTCATTGCATGTGTGCTCTTTTCACACTCCACCTATGGATCCACTAGTGTCATTGCATGTGTGTTCTCTTTACTAACAACAACCAGAGTCATTTCACGGATGTTCTTCTCACATACCACCTATGGATCCACCAAGTGTCATTGCATGTGTGTTCTCTTCACAATCCACACATGGATCCACTAGTGTCATTGCATGTGTGTTCTTTTTAGTAACAACAACCAGTGTCATTGCATGTGTGTTCTCTTTAGAGACCACACATGGATCCACCAGTGTCATTGCATGTGTGTTCTTTCTACTAACAACAACCAGAGTCATTGAAATGTGTGCTCTCTTCAGAGACCACACATGGATCCACCGGTGTCATTGCATGTGTGTTCTTTTCACTAACAACAACTAGAGTCATTGCATGTGTGTTCTTTTCACATACCACATATGGATCCACCAGTGTCATTGCATGTGTGCTCTTTTCACAATCCACCCATGGATCCACCAGTGTCATTGCATGTGTGTTCTTTTTAGTAACAACAACCAAAGTCATTGAAATGTGTGTTCTTCTCACATACCACATATGGATCCACAGTGTCATTGCATGTGTGTTCATTTCACTAACAACAACCAGAGTCATTGCATGTGTGTTATTTTAACATACCACATATGGATCCACCAGTGTCATTGCATGTGTGTTCTCTTCACAATCCACACATGGATCCACTAGTGTCATTGCATGTGTGTTCTTTTTAGTAACAACAACCAGTGTCATTGCATGTGTGTTCTATTTACAGACCACACATGGATCCTGATGTCATTGCATGTGTGTTCTTTCTACTAACAACAACCAGAGTCATTGAAATGTGTGCTCTCTTCAGAGACCACACATGGATCCACCGGCGTCATTGCATGTGTGTTCTTTTCACTAACAACAACTGGAGTCATTGCATGTGTGTTCTTTTCACATACCACATATGGATCCACAGTGTCATTGCATGTGTGCTCTTTTCACAATCCACCCATGGATCCACCAGTGTCATTGCATGTGTGTTATTTTTAGTAACAACAACCAGCGTCATTGAACTGTGTGTTCTTCTCACATACCACATATGGATCCACAAGTGTCATTGAAATGTGTGTTCTCGTGAGACCACATGGATCCACTAGTGTCGTTGCATGTGTGTTCTTTTTAGTAACAATAACAAGAGTCATTGAAATGTGTGTTCTTTTCACAGACCACACATGGATCCACCAGTGTCATTGCATGTGTGTTCTTTTCACTAACAACAACTGTAGTCATTGCATGTGTGCTCTTTTCACAATCCACATATGGATCCACCAGTGTCATTACATGTGTGTTATTTTTAGTAACAAAACCAGTGTCATTGCATGTGTGTTCTTTTCACTAACAACCGGAGTCATTGCATGTGTGCTCTTTTCACACTCCACCTATGGATCCACTAGTGTCATTGCATGTGTGTTCTCTTTACTAACAACAACCAGAGTCATTTCACGGATGTTCTTCTCACATACCACCTATGGATCCACCAGTGTCATTGCATGTGTGTTCTCTTCACAATCCACACATGGATCCACTAGTGTCATTGCATGTGTGTTCTTTTTAGTAACAACAACCAGTGTCATTGCATGTGTGTTCTCTTTAGAGACCACACATGGATCCCACCAGTGTCATTGCATGTGTGTTCTTTCTACTAACAACAACCAGAGTCATTGAAATGTGTGCTCTCTTGGAGACCACACATGGATCCACCGTGTCATTGCATGTGTGTTCTTTTCACTAACAACAACTAGAGTCATTGCATGTGTGTTCTTTTCACATACCACATATGGATCCACCAGTGTCATTGCATGTGTGTTCTTATCACAATCCACCCATGGATCCACAGTGTCGTTGCATGTGTGTTCTTTTAGTAACAACCAAAGTCATTGAAATGTGTGTTCTTCTCACATACCACATATGGATCCACCAGTGTCATTGCATGTGTGTTCATTGCACTAACAACAACGAGTCATTGCATGTGTCTTCTCTTCGCATACCACATATGGATCCACAGTGTCATTGAAATGTGTGTTCTCTCTGAGAGACCACACATGAATCCACCGATGTCATTGCATGTGTGTTCTTTTCACTAACAACAACGAGTCATTGAAATGTGTGTTCTTTCACAGACCACACATGGATCCACCAGTGTCATTGCATGTGTGTTCTTTTCACTAACAACAACTAGAGTCATTGCATGTGTGATCTTTTCACAATCCACATATGGATCCACAGTGTCATTGCATGTGTGTTCTTTTTAGTAACAACAACCAGAGTCATTGCGTGTGTGTTCTTTTCACTAAAAACAACTGGAGTCCTTGCATGTGTGCTCTTTTCACAATCCACCTATGGATCCACTAGTGTCATTGCATGTGTGTTCTCTTTACTAACAACAACCAGAGTCATTTCACGGATGTTCTTCTCACATACCACCTATGGATCCACCAGTGTCATTGCATGTGTGTTCTCTTCACAATCCACACATGGATCCACTAGTGTCATTGCATGTGTGTTCTTTTTAGTAACAACAACCAGTGTCATTGCATGTGTGTTCTCTTTAGAGACCACACATGGATCCTGATGTCATTGCATGTGTGTTCTTTCTACTAACAACAACCAGAGTCATTGAAATGTGTGCTCTCTTCAGAGACCACACATGGATCCACCGGCGTCATTGCATGTGTGTTCTTTTCACTAACAACAACTGGAGTCATTGCATGTGTGTTCTTTTCACATACCACATATGGATCCACCAGTGTCATTGCATGTGTGCTCTTTTCACAATCCACCCATGGATCCACCAGTGTCATTGCATGTGTGTTATTTTTAGTAACAACAACCAGCGTCATTGAAATGTGTGTTCTTCTCACATACCACATATGGATCCACAAGTGTCATTGAAATGTGTGTTCTCGACAGAGACCACACATGGATCCACTAGTGTCGTTGCATGTGTGTTCTTTTTAGTAACAATAACAAGAGTCATTGAAATGTGTGTTCTTTTCACAGACCACACATGGATCCACCAGTGTCATTGCATGTGTGTTCTTTTCACTAACAACAACTGTAGTCATTGCATGTGTGCTCTTTTCACAATCCACATATGGATCCACCAGTGTCATTACATGTGTGTTATTTTTAGTAACAAAACCAGTGTCATTGCATGTGTGTTCTTTTCACTAACAACAACTGGAGTCATTGCATGTGTGCTCTTTTCACACTCCACCTATGGATCCACTAGTGTCATTGCATGTGTGTTCTCTTTACTAACAACAACCAGAGTCATTTCACGGATGTTCTTCTCACATACCACCTATGGATCCACCAGTGTCATTGCATGTGTGTTCTCTTCACAATCCACACATGGATCCACTAGTGTCATTGCATGTGTGTTCTTTTTAGTAACAACAACCAGTGTCATTGCATGTGTGTTCTCTTTAGAGACCACACATGGATCCTGATGTCATTGCATGTGTGTTCTTTCTACTAACAACAACCAGAGTCATGGAAATGTGTGCTCTCTTGAGACCACACATGGATCCACCGGTGTCATTGCATGTGTGTTCTTTTCACTAACAACAACTAGAGTCATTGCATGTGTGTTCTTTTCACATACCACATATGGATCCACCAGTGTCATTGCATGTGTGCTCTTTTCACAATCCACCCATGGATCCACCAGTGTCATTGCATGTGTGTTCTTTTTAGTAACAACAACCAAAGTCATTGAAATGTGTGTTCTTCTCACATACCACATATGGATCCACCAGTGTCATTGCATGTGTGTTCATTTCACTAACAACAACCAGAGTCATTGCATGTGTGTTCTCTACAGATACCACACATGGATCCACCAGTGTCATTGAAATGTGTGTTCTCTCTGAGACCACACATGAATCCTGATGTCATTGCATGTGTGTTCTTTTCACTAACAACAACCAGAGTCATTGAAATGTGTGTTCTTTTCACAGACCACACATGGATCCACCAGTGTCATTGCATGTGTGTTCTTTTCACTAACAACAACTAGAGCCATTGCATGTGTGATCTTTTCACAATCCACATATGGATCCACCAGTGTCATTGCATGTGTGTTCTTTTTAGTAACAACAACCAGTGTCATTGCGTGTGTGTTCTTTTCACTAAAAACAACTGGAGTCATTGCATGTGTGCTCTTTTCACAATCCACCTATGGATCCACTAGTGTCATTGCATGTGTGTTCTCTTTACTAACAACAACCAGAGTCATTTCACGGATGTTCTTCTCACATACCACCTATGGATCCACCAGTGTCATTGCATGTGTGTTCTCTTCACAATCCACACATGGATCCACTAGTGTCATTGCATGTGTGTTCTTTTTAGTAACAACAACCAGTGTCATTGCATGTGTGTTCTCTTTAGAGACCACTCATGGATCCACCAGTGTCATTGCATGTGTGTTCTTTCTACTAACAACAACCAGAGTCATTGAAATGTGTGCTCTCTTCAGAGACCACACATGGATCCACCGGCGTCATTGCATGTGTGTTCTTTTCACTAACAACAACTGGAGTCATTGCATGTGTGTTCTTTTCACATACCACATATGGATCCACCAGTGTCATTGCATGTGTGCTCTTTTCACAATCCACCCATGGATCCACCAGTGTCATTGCATGTGTGTTCTTTTTAGTAACAACAACCAAAGTCATTGAAATGTGTGTTCTTCTCACATACCACATATGGATCCACCAGTGTCATTGCATGTGTGTTCATTTCACTAACAACAACCAGAGTCATTGCATGTGTGTTCTTTTCGCATACCACATATGGATCCACCAGTGTCATTGAAATGTGTGTTCTCTAAAGAGACCACACATGGATCCACCAGTGTCATTGCATGTGTGTTCTTTTCACTAACAACAACCAGAGTCATTGAAATGTGTGTTCTTTTCATAGACCACACATGGATCCACCAGTGTCATTGCATGTGTGTTCTTTTCACTAACAACAACTAGAGCCATTGCATGTGTGATCTTTTCACAATCCACATATGGATCCACCAGTGTCATTGCATGTGTGTTCTTTTTAGTAACAACAACCAGTGTCATTGCGTGTGTGTTCTTTTCACTAAAAACAACTGTAGTCATTGCATGTGTGCTCTTTTCACAATCCACCTATGGATCCACTAGTGTCATTGCATGTGTGTTCTCTTTACTAACAACAACCAGATTCATTTCATGGATTTTCATCTCACATACCACCTATGGATCCACCAGTGTCATTGCATCTGTGTTCTCTTCACACTCCACACATGGATCCACCAGTGTCATTGCATGTGTGTTCTTTTTAGTAACAACAACCAGTGTCATTGCATGTGTGTTCTCTTCAGAGACCACACATGGATCCACTAGTGTTATTGCATGTGTGTTCTTTTTACTAACAATAACTAGAGTCATTGCAATTTGTGCTCTCTTCAGAGACCACACATGGATCCACCGGTGTCATTGCATGTGTGTTATTTTCACTAACAACAACTGGAGTCATTGCATGTGTGTTCTTTTCACATACCACATGTGGATCCACCAGTGTCATTGCATGTGTGCTCTTTTCACAATCCACCCATGGATCCACCAGTGTCATTGCATGTGTGTTCTTTTTAGTAACAACAACCAGAGTCATTGAAATGTGTGTTCTTCTCACATACCACCTATGGATCCACCAGTGTCATTGCATGTGTGTTCATTTCACTAACAACAACCACAGTCATTGCATGTGTGTTCTTTTCACATACCACATATGGATCCACCAGTGTCATTGCATGTGTGCTCTTTTCACAATCCACCCATGGATCCACCAGTGTCATTGCATGTGTGTTCTTTTTAGTAACAACAACCAAAGTCATTGAAATGTGTGTTCTTCTCACATACCACATATGGATCCACCAGTGTCATTGCATGTGTGTTCATTTCACTAACAACAACCCGTGTCATTGCATGTGTGCTCTTTTACGATACCACATATGGATCCACCAGTGTCATTGAAATGTGTGTTCTCTCTGAGACCACACATGGATCCACCAGTGTCATTGCATGTGTGTTCTTTTCACTAACAACAACCAGAGTCATTGAAATGTGTGTTCTTTTCATAGACCACACATGGATCCACCAGTGTCATTGCATGTGTGTTCTTTTCACTAACAACAACTAGAGCCATTGCATGTGTGATCTTTTCACAATCCACATATGGATCCACCAGTGTCATTGCATGTGTGTTCTTTTTAGTAACAACAACCAGTGTCATTGCGTGTGTGTTCTTTTCACTAAAAACAACTGTAGTCATTGCATTTGTGCTCTTTTCACAATCCACCTATGGATCCACTAGTGTCATTGCATGTGTGTTCTCTTTACTAACAACAACCAGATTCATTTCATGGATTTTCATCTCACATACCACCTATGGATCCACCAGTGTCATTGCATCTGTGTTCTCTTCACACTCCACACATGGATCCCACAGTGTCAGTGCATGTGTGTTCTTTTTAGTAACAACAACCAGTGTCATTGCATGTGTGTTCTCTTCAGAGACCACACATGGATCCACCAGTGTCATTGCATGTGTGTTCTTTTTACTAACAATAACTAGAGTCATTGCAATTTGTGCTCTCTTCAGAGACCACACATGGATCCACCGGTGTCATTGCATGTGTGTTATTTTCACTAACAACAACTGGAGTCATTGCATGTGTGTTCTTTTCACATACCACATGTGGATCCACCAGTGTCATTGCATGTGTGCTCTTTTCACAATCCACCCATGGATCCACCAGTGTCATTGCATGTGTGTTCTTTTAACTAACAACAACGAGTCATTGAAATGTGTGTTCTTCTCTTACCACCTTTGGATCCACAGGTGTCATTGCATGTGTGTTCATTTCACTAACAACAACCACAGTCATTGCATGTGTGTTCTTTTCACATACCACATATGGATCCACCAGTGTCATTGAAATGTGTGTTCTCTACAGAGACCACACATGGATCCACCAGTGTCATTGCATGTGTGTTCTTTTCACTAACAATAACCAGAGTCATTGAAATGTGTGTTCTTTTCATAGACCACACATGGATCCACTAGTGTCATTGCATGTGTGTTCTTTTCACTAACAACAACTGGAGTCATTGCATGTGTGCTCTTTTCACAATCGACATATGGGTCCACCAGTGTCATTGCATGTGTGTTCTTTTTAGTAACAACAACCAGTGTCATTGCATGTGTGTTCTTTCAGACCACATGGATCCACTAGTGTCATTGCATGTGTGTTCTTTTCACTAACAACAACTGGAGTCATTGCATGTGTGCTCTTTTCACAATCCACCTATAGATCCACCAGTGTCATTGCATGTGTGCTCTTTTCACAATCCACCCATGGATCCACCAGTGTCATTGCATGTGTGTTCTTTTTAGTAACAACAATCAGAGTCATTGAAATGTGTGTTCTTCTCACATACCACCTATGGATCCACCAGTGTCATTGCATGTGTATTCTCTACAGAGACCACCCATGGATCCACCAGTGTCATTGCATGTGTGTTCTTTTTAGTAACAACAACCAGAGTCATTGAAATGTGTGTTCTTCTCACATACCACCTATGGATCCACCAGTGTCATTGCATGTGTGTTCTTTTCACTAACAACAACCAGAGCCATTGCATGTGTGTTCTTTTCACTAACAACAACGTGAGTCATTGCATGTGTGTTCTTTTCACATACCATATATGGATCCACCAGTGTCATTGAAATGTGTGTTCTCTATACAGACCACACATGGATCCACCAGTGTCATTGCATGTGTGTTCTTTTCACTAACAACAATTAGAGCCGTTGCATGTGTGCTCTTTTCACAATCCACATATGGATCCACCAGTGTCATTGCATGTGTGTTCTTTTTAGTAACAACCAAAGGTCATTGTGTGTGTTCTTTTCACTAAAACAACTAGAGTCATTGCATGTGCTCTTTTCACAATCCACCTATGGATCCACTAGTGTCATTGCATGTGTGTTCTCTTTACTAACAACAACCAGATTCATTTCATGGATTTTCATCTCACATACCACCTATGGATCCACCAGTGTCATTGCATCTGTGTTCTCTTCACACTCCACACATGGATCCACCAGTGTCATTGCATGTGTGTTCTTTTTAGTAACAACAACGGTGTCATTGCATGTGTGTTCTTTAGAGACCACACATGGATCCTGATGTCATTGCATGTGTGTTCTTTTTACTAACAACAACCAGAGTCATTGCAATTTGTGGTCTCTTCAGAGACCACACATGGATCGACTGGTGTCATTGCATGTGTGTTCTTTTCACTAACAACAACTGGAGTCATTGCATGTGTGTTCTTTTCACATACCACATATGGATCCACCAGTGTCATTGCATGTGTGCTCTTTTCACAATCCACCCATGGATCCACCAGTGTCATTGCATGTGTGTTCTTTTTAGTAACAACAACTAGAGTCATTGAAATGTGTGTTATTCTCACATACCACCTATGGATCCACCAGTGTCATTGCATCTGTGTTCTCTTCACACTCCACACATGGATCAACCAGTGTCATTGCATGTGTGTTCTTTTTAGTAACAACAACCAGTGTCATTGCATGTGTGTTCTCTTCAGAGACCACACATGGATCCACCAGTGTCATTGCATGTGTGTTGTTTTTACTAACAACAACCAGAGTCATTGCAATTTGTGCTCTCTTCAGAGACAACACATGGATCCACCGGTGTCATTGCATGTGTGTTATTTTCACTAACAATAACTAGAGTCATTGCATGTGTGTTCTTTTCACATACCACATATGGATCCACCAGTGTCATTGCATGTGTGCTCTTTTCACAATCCAGCCATGGATCCACCAGTATCATTGCATGTGTGTTCTTATTAGTAACAACAACCAGAGTCATTGAAATGTGTGTTCTTTTCACATACCACATATGGATCCACAAGTGTCATTGAAATGTGTGTTCTTTACAGAGACCACACATGGATCCACCAGTGTCGTTGCATGTGTGTTCTTTTTAGTAACAATAACAAGAGTCATTGAAATGTGTGTTCTTTTCACAGACCACACATGGATCCACCAGTGTCATTGCATGTGTGTTCTTTTCACTAACAACAACTGTAGTCATTGCATGTGTGCTCTTTTCACAATCCACATATGGATACACCAGTGTCATTACATGTGTGTTATTTTTAGTAACAAAACCAGTGTCATTGCATGTGTGTTCTTTTCACAAAGATCCACTGGAGTCATTGCATGTGTGCTCTTTTCACACTCCACCTATGGATCCACTAGTGTCATTGCATGTGTGTTCTCTTTACTAACAACAACCAGAGTCATTTCACGGATGTTCTTCTCACATACCACCTATGGATCCACCAGTGTCATTGCATGTGTGTTCTCTTCACAATCCACACATGGATCCACTAGTGTCATTGCATGTGTGTTCTTTTTAGTAACAACAACCAGTGTCATTGCATGTGTGTTCTCTTTAGAGACCACACATGGATCCACCAGTGTCATTGCATGTGTGTTCTTTCTACTAACAACAACCAGAGTCATTGAAATGTGTGCTCTCTTCAGAGACCACACATGGATCCACCGGTGTCATTGCATGTGTGTTCTTTTCACTAACAACAACTGGAGTCATTGCATGTGTGTTCTTTTCACATACCACATATGGATCCACCAGTGTCATTGCATGTGTGCTCTTTTCACAATCCACCCATGGATCCACCAGTGTCATTGCATGTGTGTTCTTTTTAGTAACAACAACCAAAGTCATTGAAATGTGTGTTCTTCTCACATACCACATATGGATCCACCAGTGTCATTGCATGTGTGTTCATTTCACTAACAACAACCAGAGTCATTGCATGTGTGTTCTTTTCGCATACCACATATGGATCCACCAGTGTCATTGAAATGTGTGTTCTCTACAGAGACCACACATGGATCCACCAGTGTCATTGCATGTGTGTTCTTTTCACTAACAACAACCAGAGTCATTGAAATGTGTGTTCTTTTCACAGACCACACATGGATCCACCAGTGTCATTGCATGTGTGTTCTTTTCACTAACAACAACTAGATCCATTGCATGTGTGATCGTTTCACAATCCACATATGGATCCCCCAGTGTCATTGCATGTGTGTTCTTTTTAGTAACAACAACCAGTGTCATTGCGTGTGTGTTCTTTTCACTAAAAACAACTGTATTCATTGCATGTGTGCTCTTTTCACAATCCACCTATGGATCCACTAGTGTCATTGCATGTGTGTTCTCTTTACTAACAACAACCAGATTCATTTCATGGATTTTCATCTCACATACCACCTATGGATCCACCAGTGTCATTGCATCTGTGTTCTCTTCACACTCCACACATGGATCCACCAGTGTCATTGCATGTGTGTTCTTTTTAGTAACAACAACCAGTGTCATTGCATGTGTGTTCTCTTCAGAGACCACACATGGATCCACCAGTGTCATTGCATGTGTGTTCTTTTTACTAACAACAACCAGAGTCATTGCAATTTGTGCTCTCTTCAGAGACCACACATGGATCCATCGGTGTCATTGCATGTGTGTTATTTTCACTAACAACAACTGGAGTCATTGCATGTGTGTTCTTTTCACATACCACATGTGGATCCACCAGTGTCATTGCATGTGTGCTCTTTTCACAATCCACCCATGGATCCACCAGTGTCATTGCATGTGTGTTCTTTTTAGTAACAACAACCAGAGTCATTGAAATGTGTGTTCTTCTCACATACCACCTATGGATCCACCAGTGTCATTGCATGTGTGTTCATTTCACTAACAACAACCACAGTCATTGCATGTGTGTTCTTTTCACATACCACATATGGATCCACCAGTGTCATTGAAATGTGTGTTCTCTACAGAGACCACACATGGATCCACCAGTGTCATTGCATGTGTGTTCTTTTCACTAACAATAACCAGATTCATTGAAATGTGTGTTCTTTTCACAGACCACACATGGATCCACTAGTGTCATTGCATGTGTGTTCTTTTCACTAACAACAACTGGAGTCATTGCATGTGTGCTCTTTTCACAATCGACATATGGGTCCACCAGTGTCATTGCATGTGTGTTCTTTTTAGTAACAACAACCAGTGTCATTGCATGTGTGTTCTTTTCACAGACCACACATGGATCCACTAGTGTCATTGCATGTGTGTTCTTTTCACTAACAACAACTGGAGTCATTGCATGTGTGCTCTTTTCACAATCCACCTATAGATCCACCAGTGTCATTGCATGTGTGCTCTTTTCACAATCCACCCATGGATCCACCAGTGTCATTGCATGTGTGTTCTTTTTAGTAACAACAATCAGAGTCATTGAAATGTGTGTTCTTCTCACATACCACCTATGGATCCACCAGTGTCATTGCATGTGTATTCTCTACAGAGACCACCCATGGATCCACCAGTGTCATTGCATGTGTGTTCTTTTTAGTAACAACAACCAGAGTCATTGAAATGTGTGTTCTTCTCACATACCACCTATGGATCCACCAGTGTCATTGCATGTGTGTTCTTTTCACTAACAACAACCAGAGCCATTGCATGTGTGTTCTTTTCACTAACAACAACCTGAGTCATTGCATGTGTGTTCTTTTCACATACCATATATGGATCCACCAGTGTCATTGAAATGTGTGTTCTCTATACAGACCACACATGGATCCACCAGTGTCATTGCATGTGTGTTCTTTTCACTAACAACAACTAGAGCCGTTGCATGTGTGCTCTTTTCACAATCCACATATGGATCCACCAGTGTCATTGCATGTGTGTTCTTTTTAGTAACAACAACCAGTGTCATTGCGTGTGTGTTCTTTTCACTAAAAACAACTAGAGTCATTGCATGTGTGCTCTTTTCACAATCCACCTATGGATCCACTAGTGTCATTGCATGTGTGTTCTCTTTACTAACAACAACCAGATTCATTTCATGGATTTTCATCTCACATACCACCTATGGATCCACCAGTGTCATTGCATCTGTGTTCTCTTCACACTCCACACATGGATCCACCAGTGTCATTGCATGTGTGTTCTTTTTAGTAACAACAACCAGTGTCATTGCATGTGTGTTCTCTTCAGAGACCACACATGGATCCACCAGTGTCATTGCATGTGTGTTCTTTTTACTAACAACAACCAGAGTCATTGCAATTTGTGCTCTCTTCAGAGACAACACATGGATCCACCGGTGTCATTGCATGTGTGTTATTTTCACTAACAATAACTGGAGTCATTGCATGTGTGTTCTTTTCACATACCACATATGGATCCACCAGTGTCATTGCATGTGTGCTCTTTTCACAATCCAGCCATGGATCCACCAGTATCATTGCATGTGTGTTCTTTTTAGTAACACCAACCAGAGTCATTGAAATGTGTGTTCTTTTCACATACCACATATGGATCCACAAGTGTCATTGAAATGTGTGTTCTCTACAGAGACCACACATGGATCCACTAGTGTCGTTGCATGTGTGTTCTTTTTAGTAACAATAACAAGAGTCATTGAAATGTGTGTTCTTTTCACAGACCACACATGGATCCACCAGTGTCATTGCATGTGTGTTCTTTTCACTAACAACAACTGTAGTCATTGCATGTGTGCTCTTTTCACAATCCACATATGGATCCACCAGTGTCATTACATGTGTGTTATTTTTAGTAACAAAACCAGTGTCATTGCATGTGTGTTCTTTTCACTAACAACAACTGGAGTCATTGCATGTGTGCTCTTTTCACACTCCACCTATGGATCCACTAGTGTCATTGCATGTGTGTTCTCTTTACTAACAACAACCAGAGTCATTTCACGGATGTTCTTCTCACATACCACCTATGGATCCACCAGTGTCATTGCATGTGTGTTCTCTTCACAATCCACACATGGATCCACTAGTGTCATTGCATGTGTGTTCTTTTTAGTAACAACAACCAGTGTCATTGCATGTGTGTTCTCTTTAGAGACCACAAATGGATACAGCGGATTCATTGCATGTGTGTTCTTTCTATTAACAACAACTAGAGTCATTGAAATGTGTGCTCTCTTCAGAGACCACACATGGATCCACCGGTGTCATTGCATGTGTGTTCTTTTCACTAACAACAACTGGAGTCATTGTATGTGTGTTCTTTTCACATACCACATATGGATCCACCAGTGTCATTGCATGTGTGCTCTTTTCACAATCCACCCATGGATCCACCAGTGTCATTGCATGTGTGTTCTTTTTAGTAACAACAACCAAAGTCATTGAAATGTGTGTTATTCTCACATACCACATATGGATCCACCAGTGTCATTGCATGTGTGTTCATTTCACTAACAACAACCAGAGTCATTGCATGTGTGTTCTTTTCACATACCACATATGGATCCACCAGTGTCATTGAAATGTGTGTTCTCTACAGAGACCACACATGGATCCACCAATGTCATTGCATGTGTGTTCTTTTTAGTAACAACAACCAGAGTCATTGAAATGTGTGTTCTTTCAGACCACATGGATCCACCAGTGTCATTGCATGTGTGTTCTTTTCACTAACAACAACTAGAGCCATTGCATGTGTGATCTTTTCACAATCCACATATGGATCCACCAGTGTCATTGCATGTGTGTTCTTTTTAGTAACAACAACCAGTGTCATTGCGTGTGTGTTCTTTTCACTAAAAACAACTGGAGTCATTGCATGTGTGCTCTTTTCACAATCCACCTATGGATCCACTAGTGTCATTGCATGTGTGTTCTCTTTACTAACAACAACCAGAGTCATTTCACGGATGTTCTTCTCACATACCACCTATGGATCCACCAGTGTCATTGCATGTTCTCTTCACAATCCACACATGGATCCACTAGTGTCATTGCATGTGTGTTCTTTTTAGTAACAACAACCAGTGTCATTGCATGTGTGTTCTCTTTAGAGACCACACATGGATCCACCAGTGTCATTGCATGTGTGTTCTTTCTACTAACAACAACCAGAGTCATTGAAATGTGTGCTCTCTTCAGAGACCACACATGGATCCACCGGCGTCATTGCATGTGTGTTCTTTTCACTAACAACAACTGGAGTCATTGCATGTGTGTTCTTTTCACATACCACATATGGATCCACCAGTGTCATTGCATGTGTGCTCTTTTCACAATCCACCCATGGATCCACCAGTGTCATTGCATGTGTGTTCTTTTTAGTAACAACAACCAGAGTCATTGAATGGTGTGTGATGAGCACATACCACATATGGATCCACCAGTGTCATTGCATCTGTGTTCATTTCACTAACAACAACCACAGTCATTGCATGTGTGTTCTTTTCGCATACCACATATGGATCCACCAGTGTCATTGAAATGTGTGTTCTCTACAGAGACCACACATGGATCCACCAGTGTCATTGCATGTGTTCTTTTCACTAATAACAACCAGAGTCATTGAAATGTGTGTTCTTTTCACAGACCACACATGGATCCACCAGTGTCATTGCATGTGTGTTCTTTTCACTAACAACAACTAGAGCCATTGCATGTGTGATCTTTTCACAATCCACATATGGATCCACCAGTGTCATTGCATGTGTGTTCTTTTTAGTAACAACAACCAGTGTCATTGCATGTGTGTTCTTTTCACTAAAAACAACTGTAGTCATTGCATGTGTGCTCTTTTCACAATCCACCTATGGATCTACTAGTGTCATTGCATGTGTGTTCTCTTTACTAACAACAACCAGATTCATTTCATGGATTTTCATCTCACATACCACCTATGGATCCACCAGTGTCATTGCATCTGTGTTCTCTTCACACTCCACACATGGATCCACCAGTGTCATTGCATGTGTGTTCTTTTTAGTAACAACAACCAGTGTCATTGCATGTGTGTTCTCTTCAGAGACCACACATGGATCCACCAGTGTCATTGCATGTGTGTTCTTTTTACTAACAACAACTAGAGTCATTGCAATTTGTGCTCTCTTCAGAGACCACACATGGATCCACCGGTGTCATTGCATGTGTGTTATTTTCACTAACAACAACTGGAGTCATTGTATGTGTGTTCTTTTCACATACCACATGTGGATCCACCAGTGTCATTGCATGTGTGCTCTTTTCACAATCCACCCATGGATCCACCAGTGTCATTGCATGTGTGTTCTTTTTAGTAACAACAACCAGAGTCATTGAAATGTGTGTTCTTCTCACATACCACCTATGGATCCACCAGTGTCATTGCATGTGTGTTCATTTCACTAACAACAACCACAGTCATTGCATGTGTGTTCTTTTCACATACCACATATGGATCCACCAGTGTCATTGAAATGTGTGTTCTCTACAGAGACCACACATGGATCCACCAGTGTCATTGCATGTGTGTTCTTTTCACTAACAATAACCAGAGTCATTGAAATGTGTGTTCTTTTCATAGACCACACATGGATCCACTAGTGTCATTGCATGTGTGTTCTTTTCACTAACAACAACTGGAGTCATTGCATGTGCTCTTTTCACAACATACGGCTCCACCACTGTCATTGCTTGTGTGTTCTTTTTAGTAACAACAACATGTGTAATTGCATGTGTGTTCTTTTCACAGACCACACATGGATCCACTAGTGTCATTGCATGTGTGTTCTTTTCACTAACAACAACTGGAGTCATTGCATGTGTGCTCTTTTCACAATCCACCTATAGATCCACCAGTGTCATTGCATGTGTGCTCTTTTCACAATCCACCCATGGATCCACCAGTGTCATTGCATGTGTGTTCTTTTTAGTAACAACAATCAGAGTCATTGAAATGTGTGTTCTTCTCACATACCACCTATGGATCCACCAGTGTCATTGCATGTGTGTTCTCTACAGAGACCACCCATGGATCCACCAGTGTCATTGCATGTGTGTTCTTTTTAGTAACAACAACCAGAGTCATTGAAATGTGTGTTCTTCTCACATACCACCTATGGATCCACCAGTGTCATTGCATGTGTGTTCTTTTCACTAACAACATGGATCCTGATGTCATTGCATGTGTGTTCTTTTCACTAACAACAACCAGAGTCATTGCATGTGTGCTCTTTTCACAATCCACATATGGATCCACCAGTGTCATTGCATGTGTGTTCTTTTTAGTAACAACAACCAGTGTCATTGCGTGTGTGTTCTTTTCACTAAAAACAACTAGAGTCATTGCATGTGTGCTCTTTTCACAATCCACCTATGGATCCACTAGTGTCATTGCATGTGTGTTCTCTTTACTAACAACAACCAGATTCATTTCATGGATTTTCATCTCACATACCACCTATGGATCCACCAGTGTCATTGCATCTGTGTTCTCTTCACACTCCACACATGGATCCACCAGTGTCATTGCATGTGTGTTCTTTTTAGTAACAACAACCAGTGTCATTGCATGTGTGTTCTCTTTAGAGACCACACATGGATCCACCAGTGTCATTGCATGTGTGTTCTTTTTACTAACAACAACCAGAGTCATTGCAATTTGTGCTCTCTTCAGAGACCACACATGGATCCACTGGTGTCATTGCATGTGTGTTCTTTTCACTAACAACAACTGGAGTCATTGCATGTGTGTTCTTTTCACATACCACATATGGATCCACCAGTGTCATTGCATGTGTGCTCTTTTCACAATCCACCCATGGATCCACCAGTGTCATTGCATGTGTGTTCATTTCACTAACAACAACCAGAGTCATTGCATGTGTGTTCTCTTCGCATACCACATATGGATCCACCAGTGTCATTGAAATGTGTGTTCTCTACAGAGACCACACATGAATCCACCAGTGTCATTGCATGTGTGTTCTTTTCACTAACAACAACCAGAGTCATTGAAATGTGTGTTCTTTTCACAGACCACACATGGATCCACCAGTGTCATTGCATGTGTGTTCTTTTCACTAACAACAACTAGAGCCATTGCATGTGTGATCTTTTCACAATCCACATATGGATCCACCAGTGTCATTGCATGTGTGTTCTTTTTAGTAACAACAACCAGTGTCATTGCGTGTGTGTTCTTTTCACTAAAAACAACTGGAGTCATTGCATGTGTGCTCTTTTCACAGTCCACCTATGGATCCACTAGTGTCATTGCATGTGTGTTCTCTTTACTAACAACAACCAGAGTCATTTCACGGATGTTCTTCTCACATACCACCTATGGATCCACCAGTGTCATTGCATGTGTGTTCTCTTCACAATCCACACATGGATCCACTAGTGTCATTGCATGTGTGTTCTTTTTAGTAACAACAACCAGTGTCATTGCATGTGTGTTCTCTTTAGAGACCACACATGGATCCACCAGTGTCATTGCATGTGTGTTCTTTCTACTAACAACAACCAGAGTCATTGAAATGTGTGCTCTCTTCAGAGACCACACATGGATCCACCGGCGTCATTGCATGTGTGTTCTTTTCACTAACAACAACTGGAGTCATTGCATGTGTGTTCTTTTCACATACCACATATGGATCCACCAGTGTCATTGCATGTGTGCTCTTTTCACAATCCACCCATGGATCCACCAGTGTCATTGCATGTGTGTTCTTTTTAGTAACAACAACCAAAGTCATTGAAATGTGTGTTCTTCTCACATACCACATATGGATCCACCAGTGTCATTGCATGTGTGTTCATTTCACTAACAACAACCAGAGTCATTGCATGTGTGTTCTTTTCGCATACCACATATGGATCCACCAGTGTCATTGAAATGTGTGTTCTCTACAGAGACCACACATGGATCCACCAGTGTCATTGCATGTGTGTTCTTTTCACTAACAACAACCAGAGTCATTGAAATGTGTGTTCTTTTCACAGACCACACATGGATCCACCAGTGTCATTGCATGTGTGTTCTTTTCACTAACAACAACTAGAGCCATTGCATGTGTGATCTTTTCACAATCCACATATGGATCCACCAGTGTCATTGCATGTGTGTTCTTTTTAGTAACAACAACCAGTGTCATTGCGTGTGTGTTCTTTTCACTAAAAACAACTGTAGTCATTGCATGTGTGCTCTTTTCACAATCCACCTATGGATCCACTAGTGTCATTGCATGTGTGTTCTCTTTACTAACAACAACCAGATTCATTTCATGGATTTTCATCTCACATACCACCTATGGATCCACCAGTGTCATTGCATCTGTGTTCTCTTCACACTCCACACATGGATCCACCAGTGTCATTGCATGTGTGTTCTTTTTAGTAACAACAACCAGTGTCATTGCATGTGTGTTCTCTTCAGAGACCACACATGGATCCACCAGTGTCATTGCATGTGTGTTGTTTTTACTAACAACAACTAGAGTCATTGCAATTTGTTCTCTCTTCAGAGACCACACATGGATCCACCGGTGTCATTGCATGTGTGTTATTTTCACTAACAACAACTAGAGTCATTGCATGTGTGTTCTTTTCACATACCACATGTGGATCCACCAGTGTCATTGCATGTGTGCTCTTTTCACAATCCACCCATGGATCCACCAGTGTCATTGCATGTGTGTTCTTTTTAGTAACAACAACCAGAGTCATTGAAATGTGTGTTCTTCTCACATACCACCTATGGATCCACCAGTGTCATTGCATGTGTGTTCATTTCACTAACAACAACCACAGTCATTGCATGTGTGTTCTTTTCACATACCACATATGGATCCACCAGTGTCATTGAAATGTGTGTTCTCTACAGAGACCACACATGGATCCACCAGTGTCATTGCTTGTGTGTTCTTTTCACTAACAATAACCAGAGTCATTGAAATGTGTGTTCTTTTCATAGACCACACATGGATCCACTAGTGTCATTGCATGTGTGTTCTTTTCACTAACAACAACTGGAGTCATTGCATGTGTGCTCTTTTCACAATCGACATATGGGTCCACCAGTGTCATTGCATGTGTGTTCTTTTTAGTAACAACAACCAGTGTCATTGCATGTGTGTTCTTTTCACAGACCACACATGGATCCACTAGTGTCATTGCATGTGTGTTCTTTTCACTAACAACAACTGGAGTCATTGCATGTGTGCTCTTTTCACAATCCACCTATAGATCCACCAGTGTCATTGCATGTGTGCTCTTTTCACAATCCACCCATGGATCCACCAGTGTCATTGCATGTGTGTTCTTTTTAGTAACAACAATCAGAGTCATTGAAATGTGTGTTCTTCTCACATACCACCTATGGATCCACCAGTGTCATTGCATGTGTATTCTCTACAGAGACCACCCATGGATCCACCAGTGTCATTGCATGTGTGTTCTTTTTAGTAACAACAACCAGAGTCATTGAAATGTGTGTTCTTCTCACATACCACCTATGGATCCACCAGTGTCATTGCATGTGTGTTCTTTTCACTAACAACAACCAGAGCCATTGCATGTGTGTTCTTTTCACTAACAACAACCTGAGTCATTGCATGTGTGTTCTTTTCACATACCATATATGGATCCACCAGTGTCATTGAAATGTGTGTTCTCTATACAGACCACACATGGATCCACCAGTGTCATTGCATGTGTGTTCTTTTCACTAACAACAACTAGAGCCGTTGCATGTGTGCTCTTTTCACAATCCACATATGGATCCACCAGTGTCATTGCATGTGTGTTCTTTTTAGTAACAACAACCAGTGTCATTGCGTGTGTGTTCTTTTCACTAAAAACAACTAGAGTCATTGCATGTGTGCTCTTTTCACAATCCACCTATGGATCCACTAGTGTCATTGCATGTGTGTTCTCTTTACTAACAACAACCAGATTCATTTCATGGATTTTCATCTCACATACCACCTATGGATCCACCAGTGTCATTGCATGTGTGTTCTCTTCACAATCCACACATGGATCCACTAGTGTCATTGCATGTGTGTTCTTTTTAGTAACAACAACCAGTGTCATTGCATGTGTGTTCTCTTTAGAGACCACACATGGATCCACCAGTGTCATTGCATGTGTGTTCTTTCTACTAACAACAACCAGAGTCATTGAAATGTGTGCTCTCTTCAGAGACCACACATGGATCCACCGGCGTCATTGCATGTGTGTTCTTTTCACTAACAACAACTGGAGTCATTGCATGTGTGTTCTTTTCACATACCACATATGGATCCACCAGTGTCATTGCATGTGTGCTCTTTTCACAATCCACCCATGGATCCACCAGTGTCATTGCATGTGTGTTCTTTTTAGTAACAACAACCAAAGTCATTGAAATGTGTGTTCTTCTCACATACCACATATGGATCCACCAGTGTCATTGCATGTGTGTTCATTTCACTAACAACAACCAGAGTCATTGCATGTGTGTTCTTTTCGCATACCACATATGGATCCACCAGTGTCATTGAAATGTCTGTTCTCTACAGAGACCACACATGGATCCACCAGTGTCATTGCATGTGTGTTCTTTTCACTAACAACAACCAGAGTCATTGAAATGTGTGTTCTTTTCACAGACCACACATGGATCCACCAGTGTCATTGCATGTGTGTTCTTTTCACTAACAACAACTAGAGCCATTGCATGTGTGATCTTTTCACAATCCACATATGGATCCACCAGTGTCATTGCATGTGTGTTCTTTTTAGTAACAACAACCAGTGTCATTGCGTGTGTGTTCTTTTCACTAAAAACAACTGTAGTCATTGCATGTGTGCTCTTTTCACAATCCACCTATGGATCCACTAGTGTCATTGCATGTGTGTTCTCTTTACTAACAACAACCAAATTCATTTCATGGATTTTCATCTCACATACCACCTATGGATCCACCAGTGTCATTGCATCTGTGTTCTCTTCACACTCCACACATGGATCCACCAGTGTCATTGCATGTGTGTTCTTTTTAGTAACAACAACCAGTGTCATTGCATGTGTGTTCTCTTTAGAGACCACACATGGATCCACCAGTGTCATTGCATGTGTGTTCTTTTTACTAACAACAACTAGAGTCATTGCAATTTGTTCTCTCTTCAGAGACCACACATGGATCCACCGGTGTCATTGCATGTGTGTTATTTTCACTAACAACAACTAGAGTCATTGCATGTGTGTTCTTTTCACATACCACATGTGGATCCACCAGTGTCATTGCATGTGTGCTCTTTTCACAATCCACCCATGGATCCACCAGTGTCATTGCATGTGTGTTCTTTTTAGTAACAACAACCAGAGTCATTGAAATGTGTGTTCTTCTCACATACCACCTATGGATCCACCAGTGTCATTGCATGTGTGTTCATTTCACTAACAACAACCAAAGTCATTGCATGTGTGTTCTTTTCACATACCACATATGGATCCACCAGTGTCATTGAAATGTGTGTTCTCTACAGAGACCACACATGGATCCACCAGTGTCATTGCTTGTGTGTTCTTTTCACTAACAATAACCAGAGTCATTGAAATGTGTGTTCTTTTCATAGACCACACATGGATCCACTAGTGTCATTGCATGTGTGTTCTTTTCACTAACAACTGGGAGTCATTTCATGTGTGCTCTTTTCACAATCGACATATGGGTCCACCAGTGTCATTGCATGTGTGTTCTTTTTAGTAACAACAACCAGTGTCATTGCATGTGTGTTCTTTTCACAGACCACACATGGATCCACTAGTGTCATTGCATGTGTGTTCTTTTCACTAACAACTGGAGTCATTGCATGTGCTCTTTTCACAATCCACCTATGGATCCACCAGTGTCATTGCATGTGTGCTCTTTTCACAATCCACCCATGGATCTACCAGTGTCATTGCATATGTGTTCTTTTTAGTAACAACAATCAGAGTCATTGAAATGTGTGTTCTTCTCACATACCACCTATGGATCCAGCCGTGTCATTGCATGTGTGTTCTCTTCAGAGACCACCCATGGATCCACCAGTGTCATTGCATGTGTGTTCTTTTTAGTAACAACCAGAGTCATTGAAATGTGTGTTCTTCTCACATACCACCTATGGATCCACCAGTGTCATTGCATGTGTGTTCTTTTCACTAACAACAACCAGAGTCATTGCATGTGTGTTCTTTTCACTAACAACAACTAGAGTCATTGCATGTGTGTTCTTTTCACATACCATATATGGATCCACCAGTGTCATTGAAATGTGTGTTCTCTATACAGACCACACATGGATCCACCAGTGTCATTGCATGTGTGTTCTTTTCACTAACAACAACTAGAGCCGTTGCATGTGTGCTCTTTTCACAATCCACATATGGATCCACCAGTGTCATTGCATGTGTGTTCTTTTTAGTAACAACAACCAGTGTCATTGCGTGTGTGTTCTTTTCACTAAAAACAACTAGAGTCATTGCATGTGTGCTCTTTTCACAATCCACCTATGGATCCACTAGTGTCATTGCATGTGTGTTCTCTTTACTAACAACAACCAGATTCATTTCATGGATTTTCATCTCACATACCACCTATGGATCCACCAGTGTCATTGCATCTGTGTTCTCTTCACACTCCACACATGGATCCACCAGTGTCATTGCATGTGTGTTCTTTTTAGTAACAACAACCAGTGTCATTGCATGTGTGTTCTCTTTAGAGACCACACATGGATCCACCAGTGTCATTGCATGTGTGTTCTTTTTACTAACAACAACCAGAGTCATTGCAATTTGTGCTCTCTTCAGAGACCACACATGGATCCACTGGTGTCATTGCATGTGTGTTCTTTTCACTAACAACAACTGGAGTCATTGCATGTGTGTTCTTTTCACATACCACATATGGATCCACCAGTGTCATTGCATGTGTGCTCTTTTCACAATCCACCCATGGATCCACCAGTGTCATTGCATGTGTGTTCTTTTTAGTAACAACAACTAGAGTCATTGAAATGTGTGTTATTCTCACATACAACCTATGGATCCACCAGTGTCATTGCATGTGTGTTCATTTCACTAACAACAACCAGAGTCATTGCATGTGTGCACATTTCACATACCACATATGGATCCACCAGTGTCATTGAAATGTGTGTTCTCTACAGAGACCACACATGGATCCACTAGTGTCATTGCATGTGTGTTCTTTTTAGTAACAACAACCAGAGTCATTGAAATGTGTGTTATTTTCACAGACCACACATGGATCCACCAGTGTCAGTGCATGTGTGTTCTTTTCACTAACAACAACTGGAGTCATTGCATGTGTGTTCTTTTTAGTAACAACAACCAGTGTCATTGCATGTGTGTTCTTTTCACTAACAACAAATGGAGTCATTGCATGTGTGCTCTTTTCACAATCCACCAATGGATCCACCAGTGTCATTGCATGTGTGTTCTCTTTACTAACAACAACCCGAGTCATTTCATGGATGTTCTTCTCACATACCACCTATGGATCCACTAGTTTCATTGCATGTGTGTTCTCTTCACAATCCACACATGGACCCACCAGTGTCATTGCACGTGTGTTCTTTTTAGTAACAACAACCAGTGTCATTGCATGTGTGTTCTCTTCAGAGACCACACATGGATCCACCAGTGTCATTGCATGTGTGTTCTTTTTACTAACAACAACCAGAGTCATTGAAATGTGTGCTCTCTTTAGAGACCACACATGGATCCACCGGTGTCATTGCATGTGTGTTATTTTCACTAACAATAACTGGAGTCATTGCATGTGTGTTCTTTTCACATACCACATATGGATCCACCAGTGTCATTGCATGTGTGCTCTTTTCACAATCCAGCCATGGATCCACCAGTATCATTGCATGTGTGTTCTTTTTAGTAACAACAACCAGAGTCATTGAAATGTGTGTTCTTTTCACATACCACATATGGATCCACAAGTGTCATTGAAATGTGTGTTCTCTACAGAGACCACACATGGATCCACCAGTGTCGTTGCATGTGTGTTCTTTTTAGTTACAATAACAAGAGTCATTGAAATGTGTGTTCTTTTCACAGACCACACATGGATCCACCAGTGTCATTGCATGTGTGTTCTTTTCACTAACAACAACTGTAGTCATTGCATGTGTGCTCTTTTCACAATCCACATATGGATCCACCAGTGTCATTACATGTGTGTTATTTTTAGTAACAACAACCAGTGTCATTGCATGTGTGTTCTTTTCACTAACAACAACTGGAGTCATTGCATGTGTGCTCTTTTCACACTCCACCTATGGATCCACTAGTGTCATTGCATGTGTGTTCTCTTTACTAACAACAACCAGAGTCATTTCACGGATGTTCTTCTCACATACCACCTATGGATCCACCAGTGTCATTGCATGTGTTCTCTTCACAATCCACACATGGATCCACTAGTGTCATTGCATGTGTGTTCTTTTTAGTAACAAGAACCAGTGTCATTTGATGTGTTTTCTCTTTATAGACCTCACATGGATCCACCAGTGTCATTGCATGTGTGTTCTTTCTACTAACAACAACCAGAGTCATTGAAATGTGTGCTCTCTTCAGAGACCACACATGGATCCACCGGTGTCATTGCATGTGTCTTCTTTTCACTAACAACAACTGGAGTCATTGCATGTGTGTTCTTTTCACATACCACATATGGATCCACCAGTGTCATTGCATGTGTGCTCTTTTCACAATCCACCCATGGATCCACCAGTGTCATTGCATGTGTGTTCTTTTTAGTAACAACAACCAAAGTCATTGAAATGTGTGTTCTTCTCACATACCACATATGGATCCACCAGTGTCATTGCATGTGTGTTCATTTCACTAACAACAACCAGAGTCATTGCATGTGTGTTCTTTTCCCATACCACATATGGATCCACCAGTGTCATTGAAATGTGTGTTATCTAAAGAGACCACACATGGATCCTGATGTCATTGCATGTGTGTTCTTTTCACTAACAACAACCAGAGTCATTGAAATGTGTGTTCTTTTCACAGACCACACATGGATCCACCAGTGTCATTGCATGTGTGTTCTTGTCACTAACAACAACTAGAGCCATTGCATGTGTGATCTTTTCACAATCCACATATGGATCCACTAGTGTCATTGCATGTGTGTTCTTTTTAGTAACAACAACCAGTGTCATTGCGTGTGTGTTCTTTTCACTAAAAACAACTGTAGTCATTGCATGTGTGCTCTTTTCACAATCCACCTATGGATCCACTAGTGTCACTGCATGTGTGTTCTCTTTACAAACAACAACCAGATTCATTTCATGGATTTTCATCTCACATACCACCTATGGATCCACCAGTGTCATTGCATCTGTGTTCTCTTCACACTCCACACATGGATCCACCAGTGTCATTGCATGTGTGTTCTTTTTAGTAACAACAACCAGTGTCATTGCATGTGTGTTCTCTTTAGAGACCACACATGGATCCACCAGTGTCATTGCATGTGTGTTCTTTTTACTAACAACAACCAGAGTCATTGCAATTTGTGCTCTCTTCAGAGACCACACATGGATCCACCGGTGTCATTGCATGTGTGTTCTTTTCACTAACAACAACTGGAGTCATTGCATGTGTGTTCTTTTCACATACCACATATGGATCCACCAGTGTCATTGCATGTGTGCTCTTTTCACAATCCACCCATGGATCCACCAGTGTCATTGCAAGTGTGTTCTTTTTAGTAACAACAACCAGAGTCATTGAAATGTGTGTTCTTCTCACATACCACCTATGGATCCACCAGTGTCATTGCATGTGTGTTCATTTCACTAACAACAACCACAGTCATTGCATGTGTGTTCTTTTCACATACCACATATGATTCCACCAGTGTCATTGAAATGTGTGTTCTCTACAGAGACCACACATGGATCCATCAGTGTCATTGCATGTGTGTTCTTTTCACTAACAATAACCAGAGTCATTGAAATGTGTGTTCTTTTCACAGACCACACATGGATCCACTAGTGTCATTGCATGTGTGTTCTTTTCACTAACAACAACTGGAGTCATTGCATGTGTGCACTTTTCACAATCGACATATGGGTCCACCAGTGTCATTGCATGTGTGTTCTTTTTAGTAACAACAACCAGTGTCATTGCATGTGTGTTCTTCTCACAGACCACACATGGATCCACTAGTGTCATTGCATGTGTGTTCTTTTCACTAACAACAACTAGAGTCATTGCATGTGTGCTCTTTTCACAATCCACCTATGGATCCACCAGTGTCATTGCATGTGTGTTCTCTTTACTAACAATAACCCGAGTCATTTCATGGATGTTCTTCTCACATACCACCTATGGATCCACTAGTTTCATTGCATGTGTGTTCTCTTCACAATCCACACATGGACCCACCAGTGTCATTGCACGTGTGTTCGTTTTAGTAACAACAACCAGTGTCATTGCATGTGTGTTCTCTTCAGAGACCACACATGGATCCACCAGTGTCATTGCATGTGTGTTCGTTTTACTAACAACAACCAGAGTCATTGAAATGTGTGCTCTCTTTAGAGACTACACATGGATCCACCGGTGTCATTGCATGTGTGTTATTTTCACTAACAATAACTGGAGTCATTGCATGTGTGTTCTTTTCACATACCACATATGGATCCACCAGTATCATTGCATGTGTGCTCTTTTCACAATCCAGCCATGGATCCACCAGTATCATTGCATGTGTGTTCTTTTTAGTAACACCAACCAGAGTCATTGAAATGTGTGTTCTTTTCACATACGACATATGGATCCACAAGTGTCATTGAAATGTGTGTTCTCTACAGAGACCACACATGGATCCACCAGTGTCGTTGCATGTGTGTTCTTTTTAGTAACAATAACAAGAGTCATTGAAATGTGTGTTCTTTTCACAGACCACACATGGATCCACCAGTGTCATTGCATGTGTGTTCTTTTCACTAACAACAACTGTAGTCATTGCATGTGTGCTCTTTTCACAATCCACATATGGATCCACCAGTGTCATTACATGTGTGTTATTTTTAGTAACAAAACCAGTGTCATTGCATGTGTGTTCTTTTCACTAACAACAACTGGAGTCATTGCATGTGTGCTCTTTTCACACTCCACCTATGGATCCACTAGTGTCATTGCATGTGTGTTCTCTTTACTAACAACAACCAGAGTCATTTCACGGATGTTCTTCTCACATACCACCTATGGATCCACCAGTGTCATTGCATGTGTGTTCTCTTCACAATCCACACATGGTTCCACTAGTGGCATTGCATGTGTGTTCTTTTTAGTAACAACAACCAGTGTCATTGCATGTGTGTTCTCTTTAGAGACCACACATGGATCCACCAGTGTCATTGCATGTGTGTTCTTTCTACTAACAACAACCAGAGTCATTGAAATGTGTGCTCTCTTGGAGACCACACATGGATCCACCCGTGTCATTGCATGTGTGTTCTTTTCACTAACAACAACTGGAGTCATTGCATGTTTGTTCTTTTCACATACCACATATGGATCCACCAGTGTCATTGCATGTGTGCTCTTTTCACAATCCACCCATGGATCCACCAGTGTCATTGCATGTGTGTTCTTTTTAGTAACAACAACCAAAGTCATTGAAATGTGTGTTCTTCTCACATACCACATATGGATCCACCAGTGTCATTGCATGTGTGTTCATTTCACTAACAACAACCAGAGTCATTGCATGTGTGTTCTTTTCGCATACCACATATGGATCCACCAGTGTCATTGAAATGTGTGTTCTCTCTGAGACCACACATGGATCCTGATGTCATTGCATGTGTGTTATTTTCACTAACAACAACGAGTCATTGAAATGTGTGTTCTTTTCACAGACCACATGGATCCACAAAGTGTCATTGCATGTGTGTTCTTTTCACTAACAACAACTAGAGCCATTGCATGTGTGATCTTTTCACAATCCACATATGGATCCACTAGTGTCATTGCATGTGTGTTCTTTTTAGTAACAACAACCAGTGTCATTGCGTGTGTGTTCTTTTCACTAAAAACAACTGTAGTCATTGCATGTGTGCTCTTTTCACAATCCACCTATGGATCCACTAGTGTCACTGCATGTGTGTTCTCTTTACTAACAACAACCAGATTCATTTCATGGATTTTCATCTCACATACCACCTATGGATCCACCAGTGTCATTGCATCTGTGTTCTCTTCACACTCCACATGGATCCACCAGTGTCATTGCATGTGTGTTCTTTTGAGTAACAACAACCCGTGTCATTGCATGTGTGGTCTCTTCAGAGACCACACATGGAGCCACCCGAGTCCTTGCATGTGTGTTCTTTTTACTAACAACAACCAGAGTCATTGCAATGTGTGCTCTCTTCAGAGACCACACATGGATCCACCGGTGTCATTGCATGTGTGTTCTTTTCACTAACAACAACTGGAGTCATTGCATGTGTGCTCTTTTCACAATCCAACCATGGATCCACCAGTGTCATTGCATGTGTGTTCTTTTTAGTAACAACAACCAGAGTCATTGAAATGTGTGTTCTTCTCACATACCACCTATGGATCCACCAGTGTCATTGCATGTGTGTTCATTTCACTAACAACAACCACAGTCATTGCATGTGTGTTCTTTTCACATACCACATATGGATCCACCAGTGTCATTGAAATGTGTGTTCTCTACAGAGACCACACATGGATCCATTAGTGTCATTGCATGTGTGTTCTTTTCACTAACAATAACCAGAGTCATTGAAATGTGTGTTCTTTTCACAGACCACACATGGATCCACTAGTGTCATTGCATGTGTGTTCTTTTCACTAACAACAATTGGAGTCATTGCATGTGTGCTCTTTTCACAATCGACATATGGGTCCACCAGTGTCATTGCATGTGTGTTCTTTTTAGTAACAACAACCAGTGTCATTGCATGTGTGTTCTTTTCACAAACCACACATGGATCCACTAGTGTCATTGCATGTGTGTTCTTTTCACTAACAACAACTAGAGTCATTGCATGTGTGCTCTTTTCACAATCCACCTATAGATCCACCAGTGTCATTGCATGTGTGCTCTTTTCACAATCCACCCATGGATCCACCAGTGTCATTGCATGTGTGTTCTTTTTAGTAACAACAATCAGAGTCATTGAAATGTGTGTTCTTCTCACATACCACCTATGGATCCACCAGTGTCATTGCATGTGTATTCTCTCTGAGACCACCATGGATCCACAGTGTCATTGCATGTGTGTTCTTTTAGTAACAACAACCAGTCATTGAAATGTGTGTTCTTCTCACATACCACCTATGGATCCACCAGTGTCATTGCATGTGTGTTCTTTTCACTAACAACAACCAGAGCCATTGCATGTGTGTTCTTTTCACTAACAACAACCTGAGTCATTGCATGTGTGTTCTTTTCACATACCATATATGGATCCACCAGTGTCATTGAAATGTGTGTTCTCTATACAGACCACACATGGATCCACCAGTGTCATTGCATGTGTGTTCTTTTAACTAACAACAACTAGAGCCATTTCATGTGTGCTCTTTTCACAATCCACATATGGATCCACCAGTGTCATTGCATGTGTGTTCTTTTTAGTAACAACAACCAGTGTCATTGCGTGTGTGTTATTTTCACTAAAAACAACTAGAGTCATTGCATGTGTGCTCTTTTCACAATCCACCTATGGATCCACTAGTGTCATTGCATGTGTGTTCTCTTTACTAACAACAACCAGATTCATTTCATGGATTTTCATCTCACATACCACCTATGGATCCACCAGTGTCATTGCATCTGTGTTCTCTTCACACTCCACACATGGATCCACCAGTGTCATTGCATGTGTGTTCTTTTTAGTAACAACAACCAGTGTCATTGCATGTGTGTTCTCTTCAGAGACCACACATGGATCCTGATGTCATTGCATGTGTGTTCTTTTTACTAACAACAACCAGAGTCATTGCAATTTGTGCTCTCTTCAGAGACCACACATGGATCCACCGGTGTCATTACATGTGTGTTCTTTTCACTAACAACAACTGGAGTCATTGCATGTGTGTTCTTTTCACATACCACATATGGATCCACCAGTGTCATTGCATGTGTTCTCTTTTCACAATCCACCCATGGATCCACCAGTGTCATTGCATGTGTGTTCTTTTCACTAACAACAACCAGAGTCATTGCATGTGTGCACATTTCACATACCACATATGGATCCACCAGTGTCATTGAAATGTGTGTTCTCTACAGAGACCACACATGGATCCACTAGTGTCATTGCATGTGTGTTCTTTTTAGTAACAACAACCAGAGTCATTGAAATGTGTGTTCTTTTCACAGACCACACATGGATCCACCAGTGTCAGTGCATGTGTGTTCTTTTCACTAACAACAACTGGAGTCATTGCATGTGTGCTCTTTTCACAATCCACATATGGATCCACCAGTGTCATTGCATGTGTGTTCTTTTTAGTAACAACAACCAGTGTCATTGCATGTGTGTTCTTTTCACTAACAACAAATGGAGTCATTGCATGTGTGCTCTTTTCACAATCCACCTATGGATCCACCAGTGTCATTGCATGTGTGTTCTATTTACTAACAACAACCCGAGTCATTTCATGGATGTTCTTCTCACATACCACCTATGGATCCACTAGTTTCATTGCATGTGTGCTCTCTTCAGAGACCACACATGGATCCACCGGTGTCATTGTATGTGTGTTCTTTTTAGTAACAATAACCAGTGTCATTGCATGTGTGTTCTCTTCGGAGACCACACATGGATCCACCAGTGTCATTGCATGTGTGTTCTTTTTACTAACAACAACCAGAGTCATTGAAATGTGTGCTCTCTTTAGAGACCACACATGGATCCACCGGTGTCATTGCATGTGTGTTATTTTCACTAACAATAACTGGAGTCATTACATGTGTGTTCTTTTCACATACCACATATGGATCCACCAGTGTCATTGCATGTGTGCTCTTTTCACAATCCAGCCATGGATCCACCAGTATCATTGCATGTGTGTTCTTTTTAGTAACAACAACCAGAGTCATTGAAATGTGTGTTCTTTTCACATACCACATATGGATCCACAAGTGTCATTGAAATGTGTGTTCTCTCTGAGAGACCACATGGATCCACCAGTGTCGTTGCATGTGTGTTCTTTTTAGTAACAATAACAAGAGTCATTGAAATGTGTGTTCTTTTCACAGACCACACATGGATGCACCAGTGTCATTGCATGTGTGTTCTTTTCACTAACAACAACTGTAGTCATTGCATGTGTGCTCTTTTCACAATCCACATATGGATCCACCAGTGTCATTACATGTGTGTTATTTTTAGTAACAACAACCAGTGTCATTGCATGTGTGTTCTTTTCACTAACAACAACTGGAGTCATTGCATCTGTGCTCTTATCACACTCCACCTATGGATCCACTAGTGTCATTGCATGTGTGTTCTCTTTACTAACAACAACCAGAGTCATTTCACGGATGTTCTTCTCACATACCACCTATGGATCCACCAGTGTCATTGCATGTGTGTTCTCTTCACAATCCACACATGGATCCACTAGTGTCATTGCATGTGTGTTCTTTTTAGTAACAACAACCAGTGTCATTGCATGTGTGTTCTCTTTAGAGGCCACGCATGGATCCTGATGTCATTGCATGTGTGTTCTTTCTACTAACAACAACCAGTCATTGAAATGTGTGCTCTCTTGGAGACCACACATGGATCCACAGTGTCATTGCATGTGTGTTCTTTTCACTAACAACAACTGGAGTCATTGCATGTGTGTTCTTTTCACATACCACATATGGATCCACCAGTGTCATTGCATGTGTGCTCTTTTCACAATCCACCCATGGATCCACCAGTGTCATTGCATGTGTGTTCTTTTTAGTAACAACAACCAAAGTCATTGAAATGTGTGTTCTTCTCACATACCACATATGGATCCACCAGTGTCATTGCATGTGTGTTCATTTCACTAACAACAACCAGAGTCATTGCATGTGTGTTCTTTTCGCATACCACATATGGATACACAAGTGTAATTGAAATTTCAGTTATCTACAGAGACCACACATGGATCCTGATGTCATTGCATGTGTGTTCTTTTCACTAACAACAACCAGAGTCATTGAAATGTGTGTTCTTTTCACATAC
This sequence comes from Avena insularis, assembly GCA_023614405.1. NCBI lineage: Eukaryota > Viridiplantae > Streptophyta > Magnoliopsida > Poales > Poaceae > Avena > Avena insularis. Next base: position 760,779 of record JAJUPC010000125.1, on the reverse strand, counting down.
CACACATGGATCCACCAGTGTCATTGCATGTGTGTTCTTTTCACTAACAACAACTAGAGCCATTGCATGTGTGATCTTTTCACAATCCACATATGGATCCACCAGTGTCATTGCATGTGTGTTCTTTTTAGTAACAACAACCAGTGTCATTGCGTGTGTGTTCTTTTCACTAAAAACAACTGGAGTCATTGCATGTGTGCTCTTTTCATAATCCACCTATGGATCCACTAGTGTCATTGCATGTGTGTTCTCTTTACTAACAACAACCAGATTCATTTCATGGATTTTCATCTCACATACCACCTATGGATCCACCAGTGTCATTGCATCTGTGTTCTCTTCACACTCCACACATGGATCCACCAGTGTCATTGCATGTGTGTTCTTTTTACAATCCACACATGGATCCACCAGTGTCATTGCATGTGTGTTCTTTTTAGTAACAACAACCAGTGTCATTGCATGTGTGTTCTCTTTAGAGACCACACATGGATCCACCAGTGTCATTGCATGTGTGTACTTTTTACTAACAACGACCAGAGTCATTGAAATGTGTGCTCTCTTCAGAGACCACACATGGATCCACCGGTGTCATTGCATGTGTGTTCTTTTCACTAACAACAACTGGAGTCATTGCATGTGTGTTCTTTTCACATACCACATATGGATCCACCAGTGTCATTGCATGTGTTCTCTTTTCACAATCCACCCATGAATCCACCAGTGTCATTGCATGTGTGTTCTTTTTAGTAACAACAACCAGAGTCATTGAAATGTGTGTTCTTCTCACATACCACCTATGGATCCACCAGTGTCATTGCATGTGTGTTCATTTCACTAACAACAACCACAGTCATTGCATGTGTGTTCTTTTCACATACCACATATGGATCCAACAGTGTCATTGAAATGTGTGTTCTCTACAGAGACCACACATGGATCCACTAGTGTCATTGCATGTGTGTTCTTTTCACTAACAATAACCAGAGTCATTGAAATGTGTGTTCTTTTCACAGACCACACATGGATCCACTAGTGTCATTGCATGTGTGTTATTTTCACTAACAACAACTGGAGTCATTGCATGTGTGCTCTTTTCACAATCGACATATGGGTCCACCAGTGTCATTGCAAGTGTGTTCTTTTTAGTAACAACAACCAGTGTCATTGCATGTGTGTTCTTTTCACAGACCATACATGGATCCACTAGTGTCATTGCATGTGTGTTCTTTTCACTAACAACAACTGGAGTCATTGCATGTGTGCTCTTTCCACAATCCACCTATAGATCCACCAGTGTCATTGCATGTGTGTTCTCTTTACTAACAATAACCAGAGTCATTTCATGGATGCTCTTCTCACACACCACCTATGGATCCACTAGTGTCATTGCATGTGTGTTCTCTTAACAATCCACACTTGGATCCACCAGTGTCATTGCATGTGTGTTCTTTTTAGTAACAACACCCAGTGTCATTGCATGTGTGTTCTCTCCATAGATCACACATGGATCCACGAGTGTCATTGCATGTGTTTTCTTTTTACTAACAACAACCAGAGTCATTGAAATGTGTGCTCTCTTCAGAGACCACACATGGATCCACCGGTGTCATTGCATGTGTGTTCTTTTCACTAACAACAATTGGAGTGATTGCATGTGTGTTCTTGTAACATCCCAAAAATCATATTTCAAAAACTCATTCATATCATTCTTGCATCATTCATTCATATAGGGTTTTTCTCAAAATCATTTAGAAACATAAACTTTGGCTATGATTTCATGTGGGCAATTTATCTCAATTGGCCATCACCCTTTGAGATTTGATTGTCTATGAACTTGTTTGCTTGCCTCCATGGTTGGAAAGATTAGGTGAAGCATTTTTACCCAAGTTTCCAATTTAGAAATAATTTCAAAACCCTATTTCAAACATTTTCAAACTAGAGACAAAGTCTCTGTTTATTTCAAAACCTAAGCTTGACCAAGCCTTTGCAAGGTAACCACTTGGTTATTTTTTATTGATTTTGAACCCACAGAACCCTGCAAAAATTCCCAAAGCAGTTTGAATTCAAAAGGATTTGAATTCATATCAAATTCATACCAGAAAATGAATTTAGAAAAAGAAAAGGACTTATCAAGGAAAAAGGCCGAGCTCGAGGAATCTGGCCCATTAGTAGATCAAGCCCATCTAGCCCACCCGGGGATCTCCTTTTCCTTCTCTCACGCGCGAGCACACGCAAACAGACGCTGACAGCCAGACCCCACCTACACCTCGCGCGTTTCGCTGACAAGCGGGCCTTCTCCACGTCAGCATCGTCTCCACCGCACGACCAGTTCATCCCCAAATCAACGCGGGCGTTTTCTGTGTTTAATTCGCGGCGTTAATTCGATTCAATGGCTGAGTGATTCTTGCTCGTGACCAGGCTATAAGAACCCCCTCTGCCCCCTCTCTCTTCTCCCTCAAACCCTGAACCCAGAGCGCCACCAGGCTGCGAGCATTACCCTCTATAGCCCCGCCGTCTCCGACTCGCGCGGCAAATTCGGTGAGTTCGAGCTCCCTCGCCTCTCGTTCTTGCTATCGGTTCGGTGAGCCTCTGCGCTTCTTTTAACACCTTCGTTTGCTCTGATGGACCATAGCTCGGCAACATCGTCGTCGGCCGCCATACCGACGCACGGACTCCGCGAGCTCTAGTGGTAAGTCCAGACCACCGCGCCTTCTAGTTCACGCACACGACTCTGTCTTGACTCTTGAATCTAACCATGTCTTCGCCTTGCCTTGGGGAGATTCACAGCGACGTCCACGACGACCACCCGACGCACCGACGCCGTCCTCCACTCCGGCAAGGAATCACGGTTGAACCAGAGCACCCCTCGTCGAACCGCGAGTACCTTGAGCATGGCCGTGACCCCCTGAGCCCGGTGAGCTACTCCTCGTTCTCACTCACCCCCTGTAGCGCCTCCTCCGTTGTCGACCGACCGTTCCGCTGCCGGTAGCCACCGCTCCGCCGCCAGTTCTAGGTCATTAGATTAGGACCGTTGGATCTCGATCCTGAGGCTTAGAGAGAATCACTTATATGCGAAGAGGTATGCAATCTGACCCGTGCGATGTAACTTAAATCCAACGGCTGTCGTTGGTGATCCACATCGAACCGGTACCGACCAATCCCGAAGCGACGCGTGGCTAGGGTTAGAACTAAAAACAGAATTTAAACCAGAATTTTGATCCAAATTCAAATGCCTATAACTTTTGAATGCCACGTTGGAATTTTACAAATTTTATACCGTTGGATTCAGAAAAACAAGACCTTTCTGCCTAACCAATTTGTTTAGCAAATAGTAACTAATAGATTGGCTTAAATTGCAGAAACTTGTTTGAGGCCTTTTTGAGTATAGATTTAGTTTAGTATTTTGTTTTAGGGTTAAGTAAATTGTCTTGGCTATTTTTGTGACTTGTTTAGTTTCTGTATTCATGCACTTGCTTGGTTGAGTTTTCAAAAGTCACCACTTAGTATTTTCATGCATGCATGCATTCATATTATTTTTGTTTGTATATTTGTGTGTAATTGTGTGCTATAACTTTGTGTGTAGATTTTGCTAGTGATTGTGATTGTGACGAGTGCTACTCTCCACACTACCAAGGCAAGTGATATCTTCATGAATATTCCATTCCTATATTTTATACATGCATTAGATATATTTTGTTAGGACTTGCATGCTACTTTTGTCAATTGATGATGGGAAATCCTATTTAGAATAGAATGCTAGAGTTGCTAGGAAAATTCCCTAAGGATAAGTTGCCATGCCATGCTTAGCCTAGCTACTAGAAAACAAGGGTGGTTTATATATACACTATGGAAAAATTATTCTAAGTCTGAGGACTTGAGTTTTATTTAACAAAACAACTAAGTTAATGAATCTCCTGGGTGGAATGGGACTTGCTTGGTGGTTTTTGGTTGAGTGGTTCACAAGGCCCATGTTTATGGTTTACCTTAGTGTATCTCACTTGTGGATGGCCACCCCGGAAACAAAGAGATTTGAGATGTCAAATGTTGAGAAGCTTCAAGTGCAACCACTTGGCATTATGGGCTCTGCCATGATCTTAGGTTGCTAGAACTTAGTCTCTTGGACAGTTGGTGGTAGAGGGAATGATAGGTTGGAACGCGTCCATTTGACTAAGGAAAGGCTTCTGAAGGATCTTGTCTTGGGAAACCAAGTCTTGTGGGGAAAGTGCACCACCTCTGCAGAGTGTAAAACCTAAGTACTTAGCCATGTCCCTGGTAAAGGACAAATTTGAGCATCAAGACATGGAAACCTCAAGAATCTCATCACTCCAATTTCTAAATAAAACTTGTGGGTGAACAAGGGTTAAAAGGATCTTCAGTCCTAGATTGGTAGATGCCCTGAGTGGATCTTCAGTCTTTGATTGGTAGATGCCTTAGGGTGTTTTGTGCCAAGCAAAAACTTAGTATTTTCAAAAGTTAAGGAAAAATCTATTTTGAGCAATGCAAGCCTAAGCTCCACCAGCCAAATGCATATAGTATTATAGTCCACTTAAAATATACTAAGGTATCACTTGACAATACTATTCCAAAGTATTGACCCTCTGTGGCTGTAACTTGTAATGTTGCAGGTTACTCCGATGATGATTAGGAGTCATGAGTCTACACTCAACATGCTTGCCTGTGGCACATGAAGATGAAGACTTATGTTTATTTACTTATTCCATAAACTCTTGTATTAGGCCTTTGGCCCTGAGTTGTAAAAGACTATGTTTTATCTCTGGAATGACTGTAATAAACGACCTTTGTATCTGTGTACTTCATCTTAAACCATGGATGCTAGCATTGATCCAGGGACTAGCATTGCAATCACAAGGATCTTTTCCCTTAATAAGGAGGGATCTTACAGATGGTATCAGAGCACTGTGTTGCCTGTAGGATTATGACCCTAGGATTGGAAACCACTAAGGATTTTTTTTTACTTCTTCTACACTTGTCTATTCTTCTCGTAAACTTTTCTAATCTTCTCATTCTCATCTCTATTTGTAGATGAACTCCATCAACGAAGCCGTGAAGAAAGTACCACTCATGACCATGACCTTGGAGTGTGAGACTGAGTTTCCCAAGATTCTCAAGGACCTCATGGAGACAATGGGAGCACATGGAGCAGCTGTGTACAAGGGCTTTCCAGTGATGGAGGATGGAGTGGAGTATTGGTGGGTGCAACTTCACTTGTACAAAAACAAGGAAGACAACCACAAAGAAAAGGGCTTCTGCATGTACACCAACACTTTTATGCACACCACATTCTTTGAGTCAGCAAAAGAAGCAGCTTGGAAGACTATCAAAGAACTAAGTGCTAGAGTCAAGTGCAGGATGCTCAACCTCCAAAAAGACTTAGAGAACGAGAAGGAACATACCCAAGAGTTGGAAGTCACCAACCAATCCTTAAGAGGAGATATTGTAGACTTAGTGATAGAAGCATGTGAACAAGATAGGGTGATTGCCACTAGGAACATTGTGTTAGCCACCAGATCCAGTGAGATAGGATTGTAAGCGCACTTCGTTAGTTGGACCACCACCTATCACCTTATTTTCCAAAATGATACCTTAAATAAGTTTGAACCTTGGTTGATGTAATGAATTTATGTATGCATGACTTGAGTGATTTGTGTGTTCCAAGAATGTGTTTGAATGTTGACTTGATTATCTTAAATTGTGTTGTTCTAACTTTTTTTCAATCTTATAAATAGATGCCTATTGCCATCAGCACTGTTGAGGAGTTCCAGGCTACCCGTTTTGGTCCTCGTATCATAGAGCTTACTACTTTACTCGATCTCCCTCTTCCTATCATTACGGTGCACCCACTCACCAAGTTTGAGAGGAAGGACCTTTGGGGCTTCAAGGTGAACCAGCCAGACGCCAGGTGAGCCTACTACGGAGGCCATCGTCTTCAAGCTTATGCACGATGAGGGAGAGAGGAATGGAGGTTGTCATGCAGATCGATAGGGCGACTATTAGGCCGTCACTCCCGACAGTTAGAGGCACTCACTTCCACGCCTCTGGAGGCGTGATGATGACGGAGAGTCCATCGACTTTGAGGACGACTCGAGGTCACAGTGAGCCGACACGCTGTACCTCTAGGACTTAGAGACTCTTATTAGGCACGTGGATACCGATAGGACCAACGTCATGCTTAGTAATGACGAACTCAGTGCAGCTCATGAGAAGGACAAGCTCTTCGCGCAGCAGGACGAGATAGTCAAGGAGATGGAGGCGAAGTTCGAGACCCAAGACCGTAAGTTCAAGAGTCAAGAGAAGCATGTCCAGGATAGGAACAAGAGGATCCGTGATATGACCGAGGAACTACAGTCCAAGGACTTCGAGTTAGAGCAGCAGCAGACAGTGATTGAGAGGCTTCGTTCCCAGAAGAGGGATCTCAAGGCCAAGATCGACTCTTTGACCACTACCATCGAGGAGAACAAGACCGCAATGGAGAACGCAGGTCTTACCTTTGTCAAGGAGGAGATTGAGGCTGACGAGTAGACTTGACTACTCAGTTATCTTTATTTACCGTACTTATTATTGTGAACTTATTATTGGACCATCCGATAGGTGGATGGTTTGCCACTTGTGTGTTTTTACCTTGAGACTTTTGTTATCTTGTTGTTGAGCTTTTATCCTTGTGTTGCTTGCTATGTGTTTGCTTGTGTAATGTATTGTGCATAAATCATGTAAGGGTATCTCATTCTTATCTCTATATGAATAAACCACAGATGCCTCCCCGTCGCGCAAACCCCAACCCCAACATTACCCCAGAAATGCAACAAATGATGAATGCGCAGACACAGCTTATGCAAATGATGACGACGTTCATCCAGAACCAGAACAACAACAACCCCAACAACCCCAACAACAACAATAACAACAACAACAACCCTCCAGGTTTTGATATGCTCACCAGATTTCTGCGTCTGAGGCCAGCTAAGTTTTCGGGAACGACTGATCCCATGGTGGCCAATGATTGGCTACGTTCTGTGAACAAAGACTTAGTGACCGTGGGATGCACAGATGCTGAAAAGGTCAGGTTCGCGGCACATCTGTTGGAAGGACCAGCCGCAGCATGGTGGGACAACTTCCAGATTACCACGCCTATTGATGAGGTGACTTTGGCTATCTTTGAAGACGGATTTCGCACTACTCATATCTCACCAGGTATGATGAGCCTGAAAAAGAAGGAGTTTCACAACCTGAAGCAGCGCCACCACAGTGTGGCTGAATATATTGAAGAGTTCAACAATCTGGCGCGCTATGCACCGGATGAGGTTGACACTGATGCCAAAAGGAAGGAAAAGTTTCTGGAAGGCTTAAATGATGAGCTGAATTTGCGATTTTGCGTGGCATATGTTCCCACTTACCGACATTTGTGTGACAAGGCTGTTATTGTGGAGAATAAAATGAAGCAAGTCGAGAGTAGGAAGAGGAAACACTCCGACAAGCACAACTCGGGATCGTCTCATAAACGATCTCACTATGATGATAGTGTCAGCTCAGGATCCCACAAGCATGGGAAATTTAACAAGCACCACAACCACAATCGTCATGACAACAAGCATCATCGCAGTCATGACAATGATAAGTATAAGAATCACAAGAGTGGACATAAGAGCCACCACAGTGGAAGTGGAAGTCAGCCTAAAAGGGACATCAGTCAGGTTGAATGCTTCAAATGCAAGAAGCTGGGGCATTATGCTAATGAGTGCACTGAGAAGAAGGTTGAAGGACCTAACAAGCCCAATACTTTTCAGAAAGGACAGGTCAACCACATCAATGTGGAGGAGGTCTATGAAGAGCCTGATGCCGTTGCCGGTAAGTTCAGACTCAATTCCATCTCAGCATTTGTACTCTTTGACACTGGTGCATCTCATTCATTCATATCAAAAGCATTCGTCGAAAGAAATGAACTACCGGTAGAAACCATTGGATGTCCTATAAGAGTAAGTTCTCCTGGTGGAGAAATGATAGTAAACTCAGGATGTCATGATTTAGTCATAGAGTTTGGAAAACATAAGTTTCCAGTGAACTTAATAATCCTGAATTCCCAAGGATTGGATGTGATTTTGGGAATGGATTGGATGGCTAAGTATGAGGGAGTACTAGATTGTGCCAATCGTACAGTTTCACTCACAACCCCTGAAGGTAAGAGGATAAAATTTAAGTCCAATTTTAAATCTAAAGGAAGTAAGCTAAATTCTCTTAAGGGGGTTAGCATGGACAGTGTGCCAATTGTGTGTGAGTATCCGGATGTGTTTCCGGAAGAGTTACCAGGAATGCCACCAGATAGAGATGTGGAGTTTATAATAGATTTGGTACCAGGTTCTGGACCAAGAGCAAAGAAGCCTTATAAATGTCAGTTGACGAACTTAAGGAACTCAAGAAACAACTTGGAGAACAATTGCAGAAAGGATTCATCCAGCCAAGTTCTTCATCTTGGGGAGCTCCAGTTTTGTTCAGAGAAAAGAGATAGAACTCAAAGATTATGCATAGATTACCGTTCTCTCAACGAGGTAACCATCAAGAACAAATATCCTTTGCCAAGAATAAATGATTTGTTTGATCAGCTAGAAGGAGCTTGTGTGTTCTCGAAGATTGACCTTCGGTCAGGCTATTTTCAACTCAAGATAAGAGAGCAAGACATACCTAAAACAGCATTCACCACAAGGTATGGATTGTATGAGTACACTGTGATGCCTTTCGGTTTAACCAACGCTCCAGCATACTTCATGAATATGATGAACAAAGTGTTCATGGATTTTCTCGACAAGTTCGTGGTCCTTTTCATCGATGACATCTTAGTCTACTCCAAGAGCAAGGAAGAGCATGAAAGCCATTTACGCTTGATACTTGAGAAACTGAGGGAACATAAGCTTTATGCCAAATTCAGCAAGTGTGAGTTTTGGTTAGAGGAAGTTGGATTTCTTGGTCATGTTATGACAAAGGATGGAGTGGCAGTTGATCCTGCTAAAGTTTCAGCTGTGACAGAATGGGAATCTCCTAAGAACGTAAAAGAGGTCCGTAGTTTCCTTGGTTTAGCAGGTTACTACAGAAGGTTCATTGAAAAATTTTCAAAGGTTGCTAAACCAATGACAGAATTGTTAAAGAAAGATAAGAAATTTGCTTGGTCTGAAGGTTGTGAACTCAGCTTTCAAGAATTAAAGAAGAGACTTGTGTCAAGACCGTTACTGTGCCTACCAGATTTAGAAAAGGATTTCCAAGTGTATTGTGATGCTTCGCATCAAGGATTAGGTGCCGTACTTATGCAAGGCGGAAAAGTTGTGGCTTATGCCTCGAGACAACTCAAAACTCATGAAGTAAATTATCCTACCCATGATTTAGAGTTAGCCGCTGTTGTCCATGCACTCAAAACATGGAGACATTACCTTTTGGGAAAACGTTGTGAAGTATTCACCGATCATAAGAGTTTGAAGTATATCTTCACCCAGAATGAAATCAATATGAGGCAAAGGAGATGGGTAGAACTTATCAAAGATTACGACTTGAGTTTACAGTACCATCCTGGTAAAGCAAATGTAGTAGCAGATGCTCTAAGTCGTAAGGCGTTTGTAAATGGCCTTACCAAAGGTGAATTGCCAGATGACTTGTGTAAGCAATTCAAGGAACTCAGGTTGGAGATTGTGCCTGAAGGACATCTCATGTCTTTGGATGTTCAACCCACTCTGTTGGATAAGATTAAAGGAGCCCAAAAGACAGATAAAGAGATCGAAGAGATTAGGGAAAGGATTAGCCAAGGGAAAGCTAAAAGTTTCCATATGGATGAACAAGGTACTTTATGGCACGGAAGCGATTTGTGTTCCACAAGATCCGGAATTGCGGAAACTGATTTTACAAGAGGCCCATAACTCTCCATATTCTATTCACCCGGGAAACACCAAAATGTACATGGATATGAAAGAAAGATTTTGGTGGAACAATCTCAAAAGAGACATCGCCAAACACATTGCTTTGTGTGATGTGTGTAGTAGAGTGAAAGCGGAGCATCAGAAACCAGCAGGTTTGCTTCAACCAATGCCTATTCCTGAATGGAAGTGGGAAAATATTGGTATGGATTTCATTACCGGATTACCAAGGACCAGGTCAGGGTATGATTCCATATGGGTAGTAGTGGATCGCCTAACTAAAGTAGCTCATTTTATACCAGAAGACAACTTATACGGTGCCAAGTTAGCCAAAATCTACATGAGCAGAATTGTATGCCTTCACGGTGTACCTAAGAGTATTGTGTCTGATAGAGGAACTCAGTTCACCTCTCACTTTTGGAGACAGCTTCATGAATCTTTAGGAACGAGATTGGAATTCAGCACTGCTTTTCATCCTGAAACCGATGGACAAACAGAAAGGACTAATCAAATTCTTGAAGACATGTTGAGGGCATGTGCCCTAGACTATGGAGCAAGTTGGGATGAAAGTCTGCCTTACGCAGAGTTTTCTTACAACAACAGTCACCAATCTAGCATTGGGATGGCACCATTTGAGTTTCTCTACGGAAGAAAGTGTACCACCCCATTGCTATGGAATGGTGTGGGAGAAAGAAGTTTGTTTGGACCAGATCTTATCAAAGACGCCGAAGAAAAAGTCAAATTGGTTAGGGACAGGTTGAAGATAGCCCAGTCTCGACAGAAAAGCTACGCAGATGCTAAGCGTAGAGAAGTCACCTACGAAGTTGGAGATAGAGCTTATCTTAGAGTATCACCACTTCGTGGAGTGAAGAGATTTGGAGTCAAAGGAAAGTTAGCACCAAGATATGTTGGACCTTTTAACATTCTAAGTCGCAAGGGAGAAGTTGCATATGAAATAGAATTACCAGCATCTTTGTCAGCAGTCCATAATGTTTTTCATGTGAGTCAGCTTAAGAAATGTCACCCAGAAATGGAAGAATCATCTTTGAAGGATACCATACCTTTGGAAGAAGTTCAACTAGAAAGTGATCTCACCTATGAAGAAAAGCCTGTCAAGATTCTCGAGACCGCAGAAAGAGTCACAAGGACAAAGACTATCAAGTTTTGCAAAGTACAATGGAATCATCATTCCGAAGAGGAAGCAACATGGGAAAGAGAAGATGATCTTCGGAAAGACCACCCTCACCTATTTGCTAGCCAATCCGAATCTCGAGGGCGAGATTCATTTTAAGGGGGTTAGATTTGTAACATCCCAAAAATCATATTTCAAAAACTCATTCATATCATTCTTGCATCATTCATTCATATAGGGTTTTTCTCAAAATCATTTAGAAACATAAACTTTGGCTATGATTTCATGTGGGCAATTTATCTCAATTGGCCATCACCCTTTGAGATTTGATTGTCTATGAACTTGTTTGCTTGCCTCCATGGTTGGAAAGATTAGGTGAAGCATTTTTACCCAAGTTTCCAATTTAGAAATAATTTCAAAACCCTATTTCAAACATTTTCAAACTAGAGACAAAGTCTCTGTTTATTTCAAAACCTAAGCTTGACCAAGCCTTTGCAAGGTAACCACTTGGTTATTTTTTATTGACTTTGAACCCACAGAACCCTGCAAAAATTCCCAAAGCAGTTTGAATTCAAAAGGATTTGAATTCATATCAAATTCATACCAGAAAATGAATTTAGAAAAAGAAAAGGACTTATCAAGGGAAAAAGTCCGAGCGCCAGGAATCTGGCCCATTAGTAGATCAAGCCCATCTAGCCCACCCGGGGATCTCCTTTTCCTTCTCTCACGCGGCGAACTGCACAAGCCAGAGCCGCCCGACGCCAGACCCACCTACACCTCATGGCGTTTACGACAAGCGGGCCTTCTCCACGTCAGCATCGTCTCCACCGCACGACCAGTTCATCCCCAAATCAACGCGGGCGTTTTCTGTGTTTAATTCGCGGCGTTAATTCGATTCAATGGCTGAGTGATTCTCGCTCGTGACCAGGCTATAAGAACCCCCTCTGCCCCCTCTCTCTTCTCCCTCAAACCCCGAACCCAGAGCGCCACCAGGCTGCGAGCATTACCCTCTGTAGCCCCGCCGTCTCCGACAACTGCGCCGGCAAATTCCGGTGAGTTCTGAGCTCCCCTCTGCCTCTCGTTCTTGCTATCTGGTTCAGTGAGCCTCTGCGCTTCTTTTAACACCCTTCGTTTGCTCTCGCATGGACCATAGCTCCGGCAACATCGTCGACTGGCCGCCACCGTCTTCTGCACGGACTCCGGCGAGCTCTAGTGGTAAGTCCAGACCACCCCGCGCCTTCTAGTTCACGCTGCGACTCATCTTGACTCTTGAATCTAACCATGTCTTCGCTTGCCTTGGGGAGATTCACGGCGGCGTCCACAGCGACCACCCGGCCTTGACCGACGCCGTCCTCCACTCCGGCAAGGAATCACGGTTGAACCAGAGCACCCCTCGTCGAACCGCGAGTACCTTGAGCATGGCCGTGACCCCCTGAGCCCGGTGAGCTACTCCTCGTTCTCACTCACCCCCTGTAGCGCCGCCTCCGTCGTCGACCGACCGTTCCGCCGCCGGTAGCCACCGCTCCGCCGCCAGTTCTAGGTCATTAGATTAGGACCGTTGGATCTCGATCCTGAGGCTTAGATAGAATCACTTATATGCGAAGAGGTATGCAATCTGACCCGTGCGATGTAACTTAAATCCAACGGCTGTCGTTGGTGATCCACATCGAACCGGTACCGACCAATCCCGAAGCGACGCGTGGCTAGGGTTAGAACTAAAAACAGAATTTAAACCAGAATTTTGATCCAAATTCAAATGCCTATAACTTTTGAATGCCACGTTGGAATTTTACAAATTTTATACCGTTGGATTCAGAAAAACAAGACCTTTCTGCCTAACCAATTTGTTTAGCAAATAGTAACTAATAGATTGGCTTAAATTGCAGAAACTTGTTTGAGGCCTTTTTGAGTATAGATTTAGTTTAGTATTTTGTTTTAGGGTTAAGTAAATTGTCTTGGCTATTTTTGTGACTTGTTTAGTTTCTGTATTCATGCACTTGCTTGGTTGAGTTTTCAAAAATCACCACTTAGTATTTTCATGCATGCATGCATTCATATTATTTTTGTTTGTATATTTGTGTGTAATTGTGTGCTATAACTTTGTGTGTAGATTTTGCTAGTGATTGTGATTGTGACGAGTGCTACTCTCCACACTACCAAGGCAAGTTATATCTTCATGAATATTCCATTCCTATATTTTATACATGCATTAGATATATTTTGTTAGGACTTGCATGCTACTTTTGTCAATTGATGATGGGAAATCCTATTTAGAATAGAATGCTAGAGTTGCTAGGAAAATTCCTAAGGATAAGTTGCCATGCCATGCTTAGCCTAGCTACTAGAAAACAAGGGTGGTTTATATATACACTATGGAAAAATTATTCTAAGTCTGAGGACTTGAGTTTTATTTAACAAAACAACTAAGTTAATGAATCTCCTGGGTGGAATTGGACTTGCTTGGTGGTTTTTGGTTGAGTGGTTCACAAGGCCCATGTTTATGGTTTACCTTAGTGTATCTCACTTGTGGATGGCCACCCAGGAAACAAAGAGATTTGAGATGTCAAATGTTGAGAAGCTTCAAGTGCAACCACTTGGCATTATGGGCTCTGCCATGATCTTAGGTTGCTAGAACTTAGTCTCTTGGACAGTTGGTGGTAGAGGGAATGATAGGTTGGAACGCGTCCATTTGACTAAGGAAAGGCTTCTGAAGGATCTTGTCTTGGGAAACCAAGTCTTGTGGGGAAAGTGCACCACTCTGCAGAGTGTAAAACCTAAGTACTTAGCCATGTCCCTGGTAAAGGACAAATTTGAGCATCAAGACATGGAAACCTCAAGAATCTCATCACTCCAATTTCTAAATAAAACTTGTGGGTGAACAAGGGTTAAAAGGATCTTCAGTCCTAGATTGGTAGATGCCCTGAGTGGATCTTCAGTCTTTGATTGGTAGATGCCTTAGGGTGTTTTGTGCCAAGCAAAAACTTAGTATTTTCAAAAGTTAAGGAAAAATCTATTTTGAGCAATGCAAGCCTAAGCTCCACCAGCCAAATGCATATAGTATTATAGTCCACTTAAAATATACTAAGGTATCACTTGCCAATACTATTCCAAAGTATTGACCCTCTGTGGCTGTAACTTGTAATGTTGCAGGTTACTCCGATGATGATTAGGAGTCATGAGTCTACACTCAACATGCTTGCCTGTGGCACATGAAGATGAAGACTTATGTTTATTTACTTATTCCATAAACTCTTGTATTAGGCCTTTGGCCCTGAGTTGTAAAAGACTATGTTTTATCTCTGGAATGACTGTAATAAACGACCTTTGTATCTGTGTACTTCATCTTAAACTGTGGATGCTAGCATTAATCCAGGGACTAGCATTGCAATCACAGGGATCTTTTCCCTTAATAAGGAGGGATCTTACAGTTCTTTTCACATACCACATATGGATTCAACAGTGTCATTGCATGTGTGCTCTTTTCACAATCCACCCATGGATCCACCAGTGTCATTGCATGTGTGTTCTTTTAATAAACCACATGGATCCAGTCATTGCATGTGTGTTCTTTTCATAAACCACCACTAGAGTCATTGCATGTGTGTTCTTTTCATAAACCACATGGACCCACCAGTGTCATTGCATGTGTGTTCTTTTCACAAACCACATGGATCCACTAGAGTTCATTGCATGTGTTCTTTTCATAAACCACATGGAAACCCCACTGTCATTGCATGTGTGTTCTTTTCATAAACCACCACTAGAGTCATTGCATGTGTTCTTTTCATAAACCACATGGATCCACTAGTGTCATTGCATGTGTGTTCTTTTCATAAACCACCATTAGAGTCATTGCATGTGTTCTTTTCATAAACACATGGATCCACCAGTGTCATTGCATGTGTGTTCTTTTCATAACCATAAGGTCATTTCGTGTGTGTTCTTTTCATAAACCATGGATCCACTAGAGTCATTGCATTTGTGTTCTTTTAATAAACCACATGGATCCACCAGTGTCATGACATGTGTGTTCTTTTCATAAACCACAGCTAGAGTCATTGAATGTGTTCTTTTCATAAACCACATGGATCCACCAGTGTCATTGCATGTGTGTTCTTTTCATAAATCACATATGGATCTAGTAGAGTCATTGCATGTGTGTTCTTCTCCTAAACCACCACTAGAGTTCATTGCATTTCTGTTCTTTTCATAAACCACATGGATCCACCAGTGTCATTGCATGTGTGTTCTTTTCATAAACCACATGGATCCTAGAGTCATTGCATGTGTGCTCTTTTAATAAACCACATGGATCCACCAGTGTCATTGCATGTATGTTATTTTCATAAACCACCACTAGAGTCATTGCATGTGTGTTCTTTTCATAAACCACATGGACACACCAATGTCATTACATGTGTGTTCTTTTCGTAAACCACATGGATCCACTAGAGTTCATTGCATGTGTGTTCTTTTCATAAACCACATGGATCCACCACATTGGATGTGTGTTCTTTTCATAAACCACCACTAGAGTCATTGCATGTGGTCTTTTCATAAACCACATGGATCCACCACTATCATTGCATGTGTGTTCTTTTCATAAACCACCATTAGACTCATTACACATGTGTTCTTTTCATAAACTACATGGATCCACCAGTGTCATTGCAGGTGTGTTCTTTTAATAAACCACACCTATATTTCATTGCATGTGTGTTCTTTTCATAAACCACATGGATCCACCAGTATCATTGCATCTGTGTTCTTTTCATAAACCACCACTAGAGTCATTACATGTGTGTTCTTTTCATAAACCACATGGATCCACTAGTGTCATTGCATGTGTGTTCTTTTCATAAACCACATGGATCCACCAGTGTCATTACATATGTGTTCTTTTCATAAACAACATGGATCCACTAGTGTCATTACATGTGTGTTCTTTTCATAAACCACATCTAGAGTCATTGCATGTGTGTTCTTTTCATAAACCACATGGATCGACTAGAGTCATTGCATGTGTGTTCTTTTCATAAATCACATATGGATCTAGTAGAGTCATTGCATGTGTGTTCTTCTCCTAAACCACCACTAGAGTTCATTGCATTTCTGTTCTTTTCATAAACCACATGGATCCACCAGTGTCATTGCATGTGTGTTCTTTTCATAAACCACATGGATCCACCAGTGTCATTGCATGTGTGTTCTTTTAATAAACCACATGGATCCACCAGTGTCATTGCATGTATGTTCTTTTCATAAACCACCACTAGAGTCATTGCATGTGTGTTCTTTTCATAAACCACATGGACCCACCAATGTCATTACATGTGTGTTCTTTTCATAAACCACATGGATCCACTAGAGTTCATTGCATGTGTGTTCTTTTCATAAACCACATGGATCCACCATGTCATTGCATGTGTGTTCTTTTCATAAACCACATCTAGAGTCATTGCATGTGGTCTTTTCATAAACCACATGGATCCACCACTATCATTGCATGTGTGTTCTTTTCATAAACCACCATTAGACTCATTACACATGTGTTCTTTTCATAAACTACATGGATCCACCAGTGTCATTGCAGGTGTGTTCTTTTAATAAACCACACCTATATTTCATTGCATGTGTGTTCTTTTCATAAACCACATGGATCCACCAGTGTCATTGCATGTGTGTTCTTTTCATAAACCACCACTAGAGTCATTGCATGTGTGTTCTTTTCATAAACCACATGGATCCACCAGTGTCATTGCATGTGTGTCTTTTCATAAACCACATGGATCCACCACTCGTATTGCATGTGTGTTCTTTTCATAAACAACATGGATCCACTAGTGCCATTACATGTGTGTTCTTTTCATAAACCACATCTAGAGTCATTGCATGTGTGTTCTTTTCATAAACCACATGGATCCACGAGAGTCATTGCATGTGTGTTCTTTTCATAAAACACATATGGAGAAAGTTGAGACATTGCATGTGTGTTATTCTCCTAAAACACCACTAGACTTCATTGCATGTGTGTTCTTTTCATAAACCATATGGATCCACAGTGTCATTGTATGTGTGTTCTTTTCATAAACCACCACTAGAGTCATTGCATGTGTGTTCTTTTCATAAACCACATGGAACCACCAGTGTTATTGCATGTGTGTTCTTTTCATAAACCACCACTAGATTCATTGCATGTGTGTCCTTTTCATACCACATGGATCCACCAGTGTCATTGCATGTGTGTTCTTTTCATAAACCACCACTAGAGTCATTGCATGTGTGTTCTTTTCATAAACCACATGGATCCACTAGTGTCATTGCATGTGTGTTCTTTTCATAAACCACATATATATTTCATTGCATGTGTGTTCTTTTCATAAACCACATGGATCCACCAGTGTCATTGCATGTGTGTTCTTTTCATAAACCACATGGATCCACCAGTGTCACTGCATGTGTGTTCTTTTAATAAACCACATGGATCCACTAGTGTCATTGCATGCATGTTCTTTTCATAAACCACCACTAGAGTCATTGCATGTGTGTTCTTTTCATAAACCACATGGACCCACCAATGTCATTACATGTGTGTTCTTTTCATAAACCACATGGATCCACTAGAATTCATTGCATGTGTGCTCTTTTCATAAACCACATGGATCCACCACATTGGATGTGTGTTCTTTTCATAAACCACCACTAGAGTCATTGCATGTGGTCTTTTCATAAACCACATGGATCCACCACTATCATTGCATGTGTGTTCTTTTCATAAACCACCATTAGACTCACTACACATGTGTTCTTTTCATAAACTACATGGATCCACCGGTGTCATTGCATGTGTGTTCTTTTAATAAACCACACCTATATTTCATTGCATGTGTGTTCTTTTCATAAACCACATGGATCCACCAGTATCATTGCATCTGTGTTCTTTTCATAAACCACCACTAGAGTCATTACATGTGTGTTCTTTTCATAAACCACATGGATCCACCAGTGTCATTGCATGTGTGTTCTTTTCATAAACCACATGGATCCACCAGTGTTATTACATGTGTGTTCTTTTCATAAACAACATGGATCCACTAGTGCCATTACATGTGTGTTCTTTTCATAAACCACATCTAGAGTCATTGCATGTGTGTTCTTTCCATAAACCACATGGATCGACTAGAGTCATTGGATGTGTGTTCTTTTCATAAATCACATATGGATATAGTTGAGTCATTGCATGTGTGTTATTCTCCTAAACCACCACTAGAATTCATTGCATTTGTGTTCTTTTCATAAACCATATGGATCCACCAGTGTCATTGTATGTGTGTTCTTTTCATAAACCACCACTAGAGTCATTGCATGTGTGTTCTTTTCATAAACCACATGGATCCACCACTGTTATTGCATGTGTGTTCTTTTCATACACCACTACTAGATTCATTGCATGTGTGTTCTTTTCATATACCACATGGATCCACCAGGGTCATTGCATGTGTGTTCTTTTCAAAAACCACCACTAGAGTCATTGCATGTGTGTTATTTTCATGAACCACATGAATACATCGGTGTCATTGCATGTGTGTTCTTTTCATAAACCACATATATATTTCATTGCATGTGTGTTCTTTTCATAAACCACATGGATCCATCAGTGTCATTGCATGTGTGTTATTTTCATAAACCACCACTAGAGTCATTACATGTGTGTTCTTTTCATAAACCACATGGATCCACCAGTGTCATTGCATGTGTGTTCTTTTCATAAACCACATGGATCCACTAGTGTCATTACATGTGTGTTCTTTTCATAAACAACATGGATCCACTAGTGTCATTACATGTGTGTTCTTTTCATAAACCACATCTAGAGTCATTGCATGTGTGTTCTTTTCATAAACCACATGGATCGACTAGAGTCATTGCATGTGTGTTCTTTTCATAAATCACATATGGATCTAGTAGAGTCATTGCATGTGTGTTCTTCTCCTAAACCACCACTAGAGTTCATTGCATTTCTGTTCTTTTCATAAACCACATGGATCCACCAGTGTCATTGCATGTGTGTTCTTTTCATAAACCACATGGATCCACCAGTGTCATTGCATGTGTGTTCTTTTAATAAACCACATGGATCCACCAGTGTCATTGCATGTATGTTCTTTTAATAAACCACCACTAGAGTCATTGCATGTGTTCTTTTCATAAACCACATGGACCCACCAATGTCATTACATGTGTGTTCTTTTCGTAAACCACATGGATCCACTAGAGTTCATTGCATGTGTGTTCTTTTCATAAACCACATGGATCCACCACATTGGATGTGTGTTCTTTTCATAAACCACCACTAGAGTCATTGCATGTGGTCTTTTCATAAACCACATGGATCCACCACTATCATTGCATGTGTGTTCTTTTCATAAACCACCATTAGACTCACTACACATGTGTTCTTTTCATAAACTACATGGATCCACCAGTGTCATTGCATGTGTGTTCTTTTAATAAACCACACCTATATTTCATTGCAGGTGTGTTCTTTTCATAAACCACATGGATCCACCAGTATCATTGCATCTGTGTTCTTTTCATAAACCACCACTAGAGTCATTACATGTGTGTTGTTTTCATAAACCACATGGATCCACCAGTGTCATTGCATGTGTGTTATTTTCATAAACCACATAGATCCACCAGTGTTATTACATGTGTGTTCTTTTCATAAACAACATGGATCCACTAGTGTCATTACATGTATGTTCTTTTCATAAACCACATCTAGAGTCATTGCATGTGTGTTCTTTTCATAAACCACATGGATCGACCAGAGTCATTGGATGTGTGTTCTTTTCATAAATCACATATGGATATAGTTGAGTCATTGCATGTGTGTTATTCTCCTAAACCACCACTAGAATTCATTGCATTTGTGTTCTTTTCATAAACCATATGGATCCACCAGTGTCATTGTATGTGTGTTCTTTTCATAAACCACCACTAGAGTCATTGCATGTGTGTTCTTTTCATAAACCACATGGATCCACCACTGTTATTGCATGTGTGTTCTTTTCATAAACCACCACTAGATTCATTGCATGTGTGTTCTTTTCATATACCACATGGATCCACCAGGGTCATTGCATGTGTGTTCTTTTCAAAAACCACCACTAGAGTCATTGCATGTGTGTTATTTTCATGAACCACATGAATACATCGGTGTCATTGCATGTGTGTTCTTTTCATAAACCACATATATATTTCATTGCATGTGTGTTCTTTTCATAAACCACATGGATCCACCAGTGTCATTGCATGTGTGTTCTTTTCATAAACCACATGGATCCACCAGTGTCACTGCATGTGTGTTCTTTTAATAAACCACATGGATCCACTAGTGTCATTGCATGCATGTTCTTTTCATAAACCACCACTAGAGTCATTACATGTGTGTTCTTTTCATAAACAACATGGATCCACTAGTGCCATTACATGTGTGTTCTTTTCATAAACCACATCTAGAGTCATTGCATGTGTGTTCTTTTCATAAACCACATGGATCGACTAGAGTCATTGGATGTGTGTTCTTTTCATAAATCACATATGGATATAGTTGAGTCATTGCATGTGTGTTATTCTCCTAAACCACCACTAGAATTCATTGCATTTGTGTTCTTTTCATAAACCATATGGATCCACCAGTGTCATTGTATGTGTGTTCTTTTCATAAACCACCACTAGAGTCATTGCATGTGTGTTCTTTTCATAAACCACATGGATCCACCACTGTTATTGCATGTGTGTTCTTTTCATAAACCACCACTAGATTCATTGCATGTGTGTTCTTTTCATATACCACATGGATCCACCAGGGTCATTGCATGTGTGTTCTTTTCAAAAACCACCACTAGAGTCATTGCATGTGTGTTATTTTCATGAACCACATGAATACATCGGTGTCATTGCATGTGTGTTCTTTTCATAAACCACATATATATTTCATTGCATGTGTGTTCTTTTCATAAACCACATGGATCCACCAGTGTCATTGCATGTGTGTTCTTTTCATAAACCACATGGATCCACCAGTGTCACTGCATGTGTGTTCTTTTAATAAACCACATGGATCCACTAGTGTCATTGCATGCATGTTCTTTTCATAAACCACCACTAGAGTCATTGCATGTGTGTTCTTTTCATAAACCACATGGACCCACCAATGTCATTACATGTGTGTTCTTTTCATAAACCACATGGATCCACTAGAATTCATTGCATGTGTGCTCTTTTCATAAACCACATGGATCCACCACATTGGATGTGTGTTCTTTTCATAAACCACCACTAGAGTCATTGCATGTGGTCTTTTCATAAACCACATGGATCCACCACTATCATTGCATGTGTGTTCGTTTCATAAACCACCATTAGACTCACTACACATGTGTTCTTTTCATAAACTACATGGATCCACCAGTGTCATTGCATGTCTGTTCTTTTAATAAACCACACCTATATTTCATTGCATGTGTGTTCTTTTCATAAACCACATGGATCCACCAGTATCATTGCATCTGTGTTCTTTTCATAAACCACCACTAGAGTCATTACATGTGTGTTCTTTTCATAAACCACATGGATCCACCAGTGTCATTGCATGTGTGTTCTTTTCATAAACCACATGGATCCACCAGTGTTATTACATGTGTGTTCTTTTCATAAACAACATGGATCCACTAGTGCCATTACATGTGTGTTCTTTTCATAAACCACATCTAGAGTCATTGCATGTGTGTTCTTTTCATAAACCACATGGATCGACTAGAGTCATTTGATGTGTGTTATTTTCATAAATCACATATGGATATAGTTGAGTCATTGCATGTGTGTTATTCTCCTAAACCACCACTAGAATTCATTGCATTTGTGTTCTTTTCATAAACCATATGGATCCACCAGTGTCATTGTATGTGTGTTCTTTTCATAAACCACCACTAGAGTCATTGCATGTGTGTTCTTTTCATAAACCACATGGATCCACCACTGTTATTGCATGTGTGTTCTTTTCATACACCACTACTAGATTCATTGCATGTGTGTTCTTTTCATATACCACATGGATCCACCAGGGTCATTGCATGTGTGTTCTTTTCAAAAACCACCACTAGAGTCATTGCATGTGTGTTATTTTCATGAACCACATGAATACAGTGTCATTGCATGTGTGTTCTTTTCATAAACCATATATATTTCATTGCATGTGTGTTCTTTTCATAAACCACATCTAGAGTCATTGCATGTGTGTTCTTTTCATAAACCACATGGATCGACTAGAGTCATTGGATGTGTGTTCTTTTCATAAATCACATGGATCCACCAGTGTCACTGCATGTGTGTTCTTTTAATAAACCACATGGATCCACCAGTGTCATTGCATGTATGTTCTTTTGATAAACCACCACTAGAGTCATTGCATGTGTGTTCTTTTCATAAACCACATGGACCCACCAATGTCATTACATGTGTGTTCTTTTCATAAACCACATGGATCCACTAGAGTTCATTGCATGTGTGTTCTTTTCATAAACCACATGGATCCACCACATTGGATGTGTGTTCTTTTCATAAACCACCACTAGAGTCATTGCATGTGGTCTTTTCATAAACCACATGGATCCACCACTATCATTGCATGTGTGTTCTTTTCATAAACCACCATTAGACTCACTACACATGTGTTCTTTTCATAAACTACATGGATCCACCGGTGTCATTGCATGTGTGTTCTTTTAATAAACCACACCTATATTTCATTGCATGTGTGTTCTTTTCATAAACCACATGGATCCACCAGTATCATTGCATCTGTGTTCTTTTCATAAACCACCACTAGAGTCATTACATGTGTGTTCTTTTCATAAACCACATGGATCCACCAGTGTCACTGCATGTGTGTTATTTTCATAAATCACATGGATCCATCAGTGTTATTACATGTGTGTTCTTTTCATAAACAACATGGATCCACTAGTGCCATTACATGTGTGTTCTTTTCATAAACCACATCTAGAGTCATTGCATGTGTGTTCTTTCCATAAACCACATGGATCGACTAGAGTCATTGGATGTGTGTTCTTTTCATAAATCACATATGGATATAGTTGAGTCATTGCATGTGTTATTCTCCTAAACCACCACTAGAATTCATTGCTTTTGTGTTCTTTTCATAAACCATATGGATCCACCAGTGTCATTGTATGTGTGTTCTTTTCATAAACCACCACTAGAGTCATTGCATGTGTGTTCTTTTCATAAACCACATGGATCCACCACTGTCATTGCATGTGTGTTCTTTTCATAAACCACCACTAGAGTCATTGCATGTGTGTTCTTTTCATATACAACATGGATCCACCAGGTCATTGCATGTGTGTTCTTTCATAAACCACCACTATAGTCATTGCATGTGTGTTATTTTCATGAACCACATGAATACATCGGTGTCATTGCATGTGTGTTCTTTTCATAAACCACATATATATTTCATTGCATGTGTGTTCTTTTCATAAACCACATGGATCCATCAGTGTCATTGCATGTGTGTTATTTTCATAAACCACCACTAGAGTCATTACATGTGTGTTCTTTTCATAAACCACATGAATCCACCAGTGTCATTGCATGTGTGTTCTTTTCATAAACCACATGGATCCACTAGTGTCATTACATGTGTGTTCTTTTCATAAACAACATGGATCCACTAGTGTCATTACATGTGTGTTCTTTTCATAAACCACATCTAGAGTCATTGCATGTGTGTTCTTTTCATAAACCACATGGATCGACTAGAGTCATTGCATGTGTGTTCTTTTCATAAATCACATATGGATCTAGTAGAGTCATTGCATGTGTGTTCTTCTCCTAAACCACCACTAGAGTTCATTGCATTTGTGATCTTTTCATAAACCACATGGATCCACCAGTGACAGTGCATGTGTGTTCTTTTCATAAACCACATGGATCCACCAGTGTCATTGCATGTGTGTTCTTTTAATAAACCATATGGATCCACCAGTGTCATTGTATTTGTGTTCTTTTCATAAACCACCACTAGAGTCATTGCATGTGTGTTCTTTTCATAAACCACATGGATCCACCACTGTCATTGCATGTGTGTTCTTTTCATAAACCACCACTAGAGTCATTGCATGTGTGTTCTTTTCATATACCACATGGATCCACCAGGGTCATTGCATGCGTGTTCTTTTCATAAACCACCACTAGAGTCATTGCATGTGTGTTATTTTCATGAACCACATGAATACATCGGTGTCATTGCATGTGTGTTCTTTTCATAAACGACATATATATTTCATTGCATGTGTGTTCTTTTCATAAACCACATGGATCCACCACTGTTATTGCATGTGTGTTCTTTTCATACACCACTACTAGATTCATTGCATGTGTGTTCTTTTCATATACCACATGGATCCACCAGGGTCATTGCATGTGTGTTCTTTTCAAAAACCACCACTAGAGTCATTGCATGTGTGTTATTTTCATGAACCACATGAATACATCGGTGTCATTGCATGTGTGTTCTTTTCATAAACCACATATATATTTCATTGCATGTGTGTTCTTTTCATAAACCACATGGATCCACAAGTGTCATTGCATGTGTGTTCTTTTCATAAACCACATGGATCCACCAGTGTCACTGCATGTGTGTTCTTTTCATAAACCACATGGATCCACCAGTGTCACTGCATGTGTGTTCTTTTAATAAACCACATGGATCCACCAGTGTCATTGCATGTATGTTCTTTTCATAAACCACCACTAGAGTCATTGCATGTGTGTTCTTTTCATAAACCACATGGACCCACCAATGTCATTACATGTGTGTTCTTTTCATAAACCACATGGATCCACTAGAGTTCATTGCATGTGTGTTGTTTTCATAAACCACATGGATCCACCACATTGGATGTGTGTTCTTTTCATAAACCACCACTAGAGTCATTGCATGTGGTCTTTTCATAAACCACATGGATCCACCACTATCATTGCATGTGTGTTCTTTTCATAAACCACCATTAGACTCACTACACATGTGTTCTTTTCATAAACTACATGGATCCACTAGTGTCATTGCATGTGTGTTCTTTTAATAAACCACACCTATATTTCATTGCATGTGTGTTCTTTTCATAAAACACATGGATCCACCAGTATCATTGCATTTGTGTTCTTTTCATAAACCACCACTAGAGTCATTACATGTGTGTTCTTTTCATAAACCACATGGATCCACAGTGTCATTGCATGTGTGTTATTTTCATAAATCACATGGATCCACCAGTGTTATTACATGTGTGTTCTTTTCATAAACAACATGGATCCACTAGTGCCATTACATGTGTGTTCTTTTCATAAACCACATCTAGAGTCATTGCATGTGTGTTCTTTTCATAAACCACATGGATCGACTAGAGTCATTGGATGTGTGTTCTTTTCATAAATCACATATGGATATAGTTGAGTCATTGTATGTTTGATATTCTACTAAACCACAACTAGAATTCATTGCTTTTGTGTTCTTTTCATAAACCATATGGATCCACCAGTGTCATTGTATGTGTGTTCTTTTCATAAACCACCACTAGAGTCATTGCATGTGTGTTCTTTTCATAAACCACATGGATCCACCACTGTCATTGCATGTGTGTTCTTTTCATAAACCACCACTAGAGTCATTGCATGTGTGTTCTTTTCATATACCACATGGATCCACCAGGGTCATTGCATGTGTGTTCTTTTCATAAACCACCACTATAGTCATTGCATGTGTGTTATTTTCATGAACCACATGAATACATCGGTGTCATTGCATGTGTGTTCTTTTCATAAACCACATATATATTTCATTGCATGTGTGTTATTTTCATAAACCACATGGATCCATCAGTGTCATTGCATGTGTGTTATTTTCATAAACCACCACTAGAGTCATTACATGTGTGTTCTTTTCATAAACCACATGAATCCACCAGTGTCATTGCATGTGTGTTCTTTTCATAAACCACATGGATCCACTAGTGTCATTACATGTGTGTTCTTTTCATAAACAACATGGATTCACTAGTGTCATTACATGTGTGTTCTTTTCATAAACCACATCTAGAGTCATTGCATGTGTGTTCTTTTCATAAACCACATGGATCGACTAGAGTCATTGCATGTGTGTTCTTTTCATAAATCACATATGGATCTAGTAGAGTCATTGCATGTGTGTTCTTCTCCTAAACCACCACTAGAGTTCATTGCATTTGTGATCTTTTCATAAACCACATGGATCCACCAGTGACAGTCCATGTGTGTTCTTTTCATAAACCACATGGATCCACCAGTGTCATTGCATGTGTGTTCTTTTAATAAACCACATGGATCCACCAGTGTCATTGCATGTATGTTCTTTTAATAAACCACCACTAGAGTCATTGCATGTGTGTTCTTTTCATAAACCACATGGACCCACCAATGTCATTACATGTGTGCTCTTTTCCTAAACCACCACTAGAGTCATTGCATGTGTGTTCTTCTCCTAAACCACCACTAGAGTTCATTGCATTTGTGATCTTTTCATAAACCACATGGATCCACCAGTGACAGTGCATGTGTGTTCTTTTCATAAACCACATGGATCCACCAGTGTCATTGCATGTGTGTTCTTTTAATAAACCATATGGATCCACCAGTGTCATTGTATTTGTGTTCTTTTCATAAACCACCACTAGAGTCATTGCATGTGTGTTCTTTTCATAAACCACATGGATCCACCACTGTCATTGCATGTGTGTTCTTTTCATAAACCACCACTAGAGTCATTGCATGTGTGTTCTTTTCATATACCACATGGATCCACCAGGGTCATTGCATGTGTGTTCTTTTCATAAACCACCACTAGAGTCATTGCATGTGTGTTATTTTCATGAACCACATGAATACATCATGTCATTGCATGTGTGTTCTTTTCATAAACGACATATATATTTCATTGCATGTGTGTTCTTTTCATAAACCACATGGATCCACCACTGTTATTGCATGTGTGTTCTTTTCATACACCACTACTAGATTCATTGCATGTGTGTTCTTTTCATATACCACATGGATCCACCAGGGTCATTGCATGTGTGTTCTTTTCAAAAACCACCACTAGAGTCATTGCATGTGTGTTATTTTCATGAACCACATGAATACATCGGTGTCATTGCATGTGTGTTCTTTTCATAAACCACATATATATTTCATTGCATGTGTGTTCTTTTCATAAACCACATGGATCCACAAGTGTCATTGCATGTGTGTTCTTTTCATAAACCACATGGATCCACCAGTGTCACTGCATGTGTGTTCTTTTCATAAACCACATGGATCCACTAGTGTCACTGCATGTGTGTTCTTTTAATAAACCACATGGATCCACCAGTGTCATTGCATGTATGTTCTTTTCATAAACCACCACTAGAGTCATTGCATGTGTGTTCTTTTCATAAACCACATGGACCCACCAATGTCATTACATGTGTGTTCTTTTCATAAACCACATGGATCCACTAGAGTTCATTGCATGTGTGTTGTTTTCATAAACCACATGGATCCACCACATTGGATGTGTGTTCTTTCATAAACCACCACTAGAGTCATTGCATGTGGTCTTTTCATAAACCACATGGATCCACCACTATCATTGCATGTGTGTTCTTTTCATAAACCACCATTAGACTCACTACACATGTGTTCTTTTCATAAACTACATGGATCCACTAGTGTCATTGCATGTGTGTTCTTTTAATAAACCACACCTATATTTCATTGCATGTGTGTTCTTTTCATAAAACACATGGATCCACCAGTATCATTGCATTTGTGTTCTTTTCATAAACCACCACTAGAGTCATTACATGTGTGTTCTTTTCATAAACCACATGGATCCACCAGTGTCATTGCATGTGTGTTCTTTTCATAAAACACATGGATCCACCAGTGTTATTACATGTGTGTTCTTTTCATAAACAACATGGATCCACTAGTGCCATTACATGTGTGTTCTTTTCATAAACCACATCTAGAGTCATTGCATGTGTGTTCTTTTCATAAACCACATGGATCGACTAGAGTCATTGGATGTGTGTTCTTTTCATAAATCACATATGGATATAGTTGAGTCATTGTATGTGTGTTATTCTCCTAAACCACCACTAGAATTCATTGCTTTTGTGTTCTTTTCATAAACCATATGGATCCACCAGTGTCATTGTATGTGTGTTCTTTTCATAAACCACCACTAGAGTCATTGCATGTGTGTTCTTTTCATAAACCACATGGATCCACCACTGTCATTGCATGTGTGTTCTTTTCATAAACCACCACTAGAGTCATTGCATGTGTGTTCTTTTCATATACCACATGGATCCACCAGGGTCATTGCATGTGTGTGCTTTTCATAAACCACAACTCTAGTCATTGCATGTGTTATTTTCATGAACCACATGAATACATCGGTGTCATTGCATGTGTGTTCTTTTCATAAACCACATATATATTTCATTGCATGTGTGTTCTTTTCATAAACCACATGGATCCATCAGTGTCATTGCATGTGTGTTATTTTCATAAACCACCACTAGAGTCATTACATGTGTGTTCTTTTCATAAACCACATGAATCCACCAGTGTCATTGCATGTGTGTTCTTTTCATAAACCACATGGATCCACTAGTGTCATTACATGTGTGTTCTTTTCATAAACAACATGGATCCACTAGTGTCATTACATGTGTGTTCTTTTCATAAACCACATCTAGAGTCATTGCATGTGTGTTCTTTTCATAAACCACATGGATCGACTAGAGTCATTGCATGTGTGTTCTTTTCATAAATCACATATGGATCTAGTAGAGTCATTGCATGTGTGTTCTTCTCCTAAACCACCACTAGAGTTCATTGCATTTGTGATCTTTTCATAAACCACATGGATCCACCAGTGACAGTGCATGTGTGTTCTTTTCATAAACCACATGGATCCACCAGTGTCATTGCATGTGTGTTCTTTTAATAAACCACATGGATCCACCAGTGTCATTGCATGTATGTTCTTTTAATAAACCACCACTAGAGTCATTGCATGTGTGTTCTTTTCATAAACCACATGGACCCACCAATGTCATTACATGTGTGCTCTTTTCATAAACCACATGGATCCACTAGATTTCATTGCATGTGTGTTCTTTTCATAAACCACATGGATCCACCACATTGGATGTGTGTTCTTTTCATAAACCACCACTAGAGTTATTGCATGTGGTCTTTTCATAAACCACATGGATCCACCACTATCATTGCATGTGTGTTCTTTTCATAAACCACCATTAGACTCACTACACATGTGTTCTTTTCATAAACTACATGGATCCACCAGTGTCATTGCATGTGTGTTCTTTTAATAAACCACACCTATATTTCATTGCAGGTGTGTTCTTTTCATAAACCACATGGATCCACCAGTATCATTGCATCTGTGTTCTTTTCATAAACCACCACTAGAGTCATTACATGTGTGTTGTTTTCATAAACCACATGGATCCACCAGTGTCATTGCATGTGTGTTATTTTCATAAACCACATGGATCCACCAGTGTTATTACATGTGTGTTCTTTTCATAAACAACATGGATCCACTAGTGTCATTACATGTATGTTCTTT
This sequence comes from Avena insularis, assembly GCA_023614405.1. Lineage (NCBI taxonomy): Eukaryota > Viridiplantae > Streptophyta > Magnoliopsida > Poales > Poaceae > Avena > Avena insularis. The sequence continues at coordinate 730,955 of JAJUPC010000125.1, read as the reverse complement.
TCATAAACCACATCTAGAGTCATTGCATGTGTGTTCTTTTCATAAACCACATGGATCCACCAGTGACAGTGCATGTGTGTTCTTTTCATAAACCACATGGATCCACCAGTGTCATTGCATGTGTGTTCTTTTAATAAACCATATGGATCCACCAGTGTCATTGTATTTGTGTTCTTTTCATAAACCACCACTAGAGTCATTGCATGTGTGTTCTTTTCATAAACCACATGGATCCACCACTGTCATTGCATGTGTGTTCTTTTCATAAACCACCACTAGAGTCATTGCATGTGTGTTCTTTTCATATACCACATGGATCCACCAGGGTCATTGCATGTGTGTTCTTTTCATAAACCACCACTAGAGTCATTGCATGTGTGTTATTTTCATGAACCACATGAATACATCGGTGTCATTGCATGTGTGTTCTTTTCATAAACGACATATATATTTCATTGCATGTGTGTTCTTTTCATAAACCACATGGATCCACCACTGTTATTGCATGTGTGTTCTTTTCATACACCACTACTAGATTCATTGCATGTGTGTTCTTTTCATATACCACATGGATCCACCAGGGTCATTGCATGTGTGTTCTTTTCAAAAACCACCACTAGAGTCATTGCATGTGTGTTATTTTCATGAACCACATGAATACATCGGTGTCATTGCATGTGTGTTCTTTTCATAAACCACATATATATTTCATTGCATGTGTGTTCTTTTCATAAACCACATGGATCCACAAGTGTCATTGCATGTGTGTTCTTTTCATAAACCACATGGATCCACCAGTGTCACTGCATGTGTGTTCTTTTCATAAACCACATGGATCCACCAGTGTCACTGCATGTGTGTTCTTTTAATAAACCACATGGATCCACCAGTGTCATTGCATGTATGTTCTTTTCATAAACCACCACTAGAGTCATTGCATGTGTGTTCTTTTCATAAACCACATGGACCCACCAATGTCATTACATGTGTGTTCTTTTCATAAACCACATGGATCCACTAGAGTTCATTGCATGTGTGTTGTTTTCATAAACCACATGGATCCACCACATTGGATGTGTGTTCTTTTCATAAACCACCACTAGAGTCATTGCATGTGGTCTTTTCATAAACCACATGGATCCACCACTATCATTGCATGTGTGTTCTTTTCATAAACCACCATTAGACTCACTACACATGTGTTCTTTTCATAAACTACATGGATCCACTAGTGTCATTGCATGTGTGTTCTTTTAATAAACCACACCTATATTTCATTGCATGTGTGTTCTTTTCATAAAACACATGGATCCACCAGTATCATTGCATTTGTGTTCTTTTCATAAACCACCACTAGAGTCATTACATGTGTGTTCTTTTCATAAACCACATGGATCCACCAGTGTCACTGCATGTGTGTTATTTTCATAAATCACATGGATCCACCAGTGTTATTACATGTGTGTTCTTTTCATAAACAACATGGATCCACTAGTGCCATTACATGTGTGTTCTTTTCATAAACCACATCTAGAGTCATTGCATGTGTGTTCTTTTCATAAACCACATGGATCGACTAGAGTCATTGGATGTGTGTTCTTTTCATAAATCACATATGGATATAGTTGAGTCATTGTATGTGTGTTATTCTCCTAAACCACCACTAGAATTCATTGCTTTTGTGTTCTTTTCATAAACCATATGGATCCACCAGTGTCATTGTATGTGTGTTCTTTTCATAAACCACCACTAGAGTCATTGCATGTGTGTTCTTTTCATAAACCACATGGATCCACCACTGTCATTGCATGTGTGTTCTTTTCATAAACCACCACTAGAGTCATTGCATGTGTGTTCTTTTCATATACCACATGGATCCACCAGGGTCATTGCATGTGTGTTCTTTTCATAAACCACCACTATAGTCATTGCATGTGTGTTATTTTCATGAACCACATGAATACATCGGTGTCATTGCATGTGTGTTCTTTTCATAAACCACATATATATTTCATTGCATGTGTGTTCTTTTCATAAACCACATGGATCCATCAGTGTCATTGCATGTGTGTTATTTTCATAAACCACCACTAGAGTCATTACATGTGTGTTCTTTTCATAAACCACATGAATCCACCAGTGTCATTGCATGTGTGTTCTTTTCATAAACCACATGGATCCACTAGTGTCATTACATGTGTGTTCTTTTCATAAACAACATGGATCCACTAGTGTCATTACATGTGTGTTCTTTTCATAAACCACATCTAGAGTCATTGCATGTGTGTTCTTTTCATAAACCACATGGATCGACTAGAGTCATTGCATGTGTGTTCTTTTCATAAATCACATATGGATCTAGTAGAGTCATTGAATGTGTTCTTCTCCTAAACCACCACTAGAGTTCATTGCATTTGTGATCTTTTCATAAACCACATGGATCCACCAGTGTAAGTGCATGTGTGTTCTTTTCATAAACCACATGGATCCACCAGTGTCATTGCATGTGTGTTCTTTAATAAACCACATGGATCCACCAGTGTCATTGCATGTATGTTCTTTTAATAAACCACCACTAGAGTCATTGCATGTGTGTTCTTTTCATAAACCACATGGACCCACCAATGTCATTACATGTGTGCTCTTTTCATAAACCACATGGATCCACTAGATTTCATTGCATGTGTGTTCTTTTCATAAACCACATGGATCCACCACATTGGATGTGTGTTCTTTTCATAAACCACCACTAGAGTTATTGCATGTGGTCTTTTCATAAACCACATGGATCCACCACTATCATTGCATGTGTGTTCTTTTCATAAACCACCATTAGACTCACTACACATGTGTTCTTTTCATAAACTACATGGATCCACCAGTGTCATTGCATGTGTGTTCTTTTAATAAACCACACCTATATTTCATTGCAGGTGTGTTCTTTTCATAAACCACATGGATCCACCAGTATCATTGCATCTGTGTTCTTTTCATAAACCACCACTAGAGTCATTACATGTGTGTTGTTTTCATAAACCACATGGATCCACCAGTGTCATTGCATGTGTGTTATTTTCATAAACCACATGGATCCACCAGTGTTATTACATGTGTGTTCTTTTCATAAACAACATGGATCCACTAGTGTCATTACATGTATGTTCTTTTCATAAACCACATCTAGAGTCATTGCATGTGTGTTCTTTTCATAAACCACATGGATCGACCAGAGTCATTGGATGTGTGTTCTTTTCATAAATCACATATGGATATAGTTGAGTCATTGCATGTGTGTTATTCTCCTAAACCACCACTATAATTCATTGCATTTGTGTTCTTTTCATAAACCATATGGATCCACCAGTGTCATTGTATGTGTGTTCTTTTCATAAACCACCACTAGAGTCATTGCATGTGTGTTCTTTTCATAAACCACATGGATCCACCACTGTCATTGCATGTGTGTTATTTTGATAAACCACCACTAGAGTCATTGCATGTGTGTTCTTTTCATATACCACATGGATCCACCAGGGTCATTGCATGTGTGTTCTTTTCATAAACCACCACTAGAGTCATTGCATGTGTGTTATTTTCATGAACCACATGAATACATCGGTGTCATTGCATGTGTGTTCTTTTCATAAACCACATATATATTTCATTGCATGTGTGTTCTTTTCATAAACCACATGGATCCACCAGTGTCATTGCATGTGTGTTATTTTCATAAACCACCACTAGAGTCATTACATGTGTGTTCTTTTCATAAACCACATGGATCCACCAGTGTCATTGCATGTGTGTTCATTTCATAAACCACATGGATCCACTAGTGTCATTACATGTGTGTTCTTTTCATAAACATAATGGATCCACTAGTGTCATTACATGTGTGTTCTTTTCATAAACCACATCTAGAGTCATTGCATGTCTGTTCTTTTCATAAACCAGATGGATCGACTAGAGTTATTGCATGTGTGTTCTTTTCATAAATCACATATGGATCTAGTAGAGTCATTGCATGTGTGTTCTTCTCCTAAACCACCACTAGAGTTCATTGCATTTGTGATCTTTTCATAAACCACATGGATCCATCAGTGACAGTGCATGTGTGTTCTTTTCATAAACCACATGGATCCACCAGTGTCATTGCATGTGTGTTCTTTTAATAAACCACATGGATCCACCAGTGTCATTGCATGTATGTTCTTTTCATAAACCACCACTAGAGTCATTGCATGTGTGTTCTTTTCATAGACCACATGGACTCACCAATGTGATTACATGTGTGTTCTTTTCATAACCACATGGATCCACTAGAGTTCATTGCATGTGTGTTCTTTTCATAAACCACATGGATCCGCCACATTGGATGTGTGTTCTTTTCATAAACCGCCACTAGATTCATTGCATGTGTGTTCTTTTCATAAACCACATGGATCCACCACTATCATTGCATGTGTGTTCTTTTCATGAACCACCATTAGAGTCATTACACGTGTGTTCTTTTTATAAACCACATGGATCCACCAGTGTCATTGCATGTGTGTTCTTTTCATAAACCACATCTATATTTCATTGCATGTGTGTTCTGTTCATAAACCACATGGATCCACCAGTATCACTGCGTCTGTGTTCTTTTCATAAACCACCAGTAGAGTCATTACATGTGTGTTCTTTTCATAAACCACATGGATCCACCAATGTCATTGCATGTGTGTTCTTTTCATAAACCACATGGATCCACCAACATCATTATATGTGTGTTATTTTCATAAACAATATGGATCCACTAGTGTCACTGCATGTTTTTTTCATAAACCACATCTAGAGTCATTGCGTGTGTGTTCTCTTCATAAACCACATGGATCGACTAGAGTCATTGCATGTGTGTTCTTTTCATAAATCACATATGGATCCAGTAGAGTCATTGCATGTGTGTTCTTCTCCTAAACCACTACTAGAGTTCATTGCATTTGTGTTCTTTTCATAAACCACATGGATCCACCAGTGTCATTGCATGTGTGTTCTTTTTATAAACCACCACTAGAGTCATTGCATGTGTGTTCTTTTCATAAACCACATGGATCCACCACTGTCATTGCATGTGTTTTTTTCATAAACCACCACTAGAGTCATTCCATGTGTGTTCTTTTCATAAACCACATGGATCCACTAGGGTCATTGCATGTGTGTTCTTTTCATAAACCACCAGCAGAGTCATTGCATGTGTGTTATTTTCATGAACCACATGGATACACCAGTGTCATTGCATGTGTGTTCTTTTCATAAACCACAGCTATATTTCATTGCATGTGTGTTCTTTTCATAAACCACATGGATCCACTAGTGCCATTGAATGTGTGTTATTTTCATAAACCACCACTAGAGTCATTACATGTGTGTTCTTTTCATAAACCACATCGATCCACCAGTGTCATTGCATGTGTGTTCTTTTCATAAACCACATGGATCCACGAGTTTCATTACATGTGTGTTCTTTTCATAAACAACATGGATCCACTAGTGTCATTACATGTGTGTTCTTTTCATAAACCACATGTATAGTCATTGCATGTGTGTTCTATTCATAAACCACATGGATCGATTAGAGTCATTGCATGTGTGTTCTTTTCATAAATCACATATGCATCTAGTAGAGTCATTGCATGTGTGTTCTTCTCCTAAACCACCACTAGAGTTCATTGCATTTGTGTTCTTTTCATAAACCACATGGATCCACCAATGTCATTGCATGTGTGTTCTTTTCATAAACCACATGGATCCACTAGAGTTCATTGCATGTGTGTTCTTTTCATAAACCAAATGGATCGACCACATTGGATGTGTGTTCTTTTCATAAACCACCACTAGAGTCATTGCATGTGTGTTCCTTTCATAAACCACGTGGATCCACCATTAGCATTGCATGTGTGTTCTTTTCTTAAACCACCATTAGAGTCATTACACGTGTCTTGTTTTCATAAACCACATGGATCCACCAGTGTCATTGCATGTGTGCTCTTTTAATAAACCACATCTATATTTCATTTCATGTATGTTCTTTTCATAAACCACATGGATCCACCAGTAAGATTCCATCTGTGTTCTTTTCATAAACCACCACTAGAGTCATTACAAGTGTGTTCTTTTCATAAACCACCACTAGAGTCATTACATGTGTGTTCTTTTCATAAACCACATGAATCCACCAGTGTCATTGCATGTGTGTTCTTTTCATAAACCACATGGATCCACCAGTGTCATTATATGTGTGTTCTTTTCATAAACAATATGGATCCACTAGTGTCACTGCATGTGTGTTCTTTTCATAAACCACATCTAGAGTCATTGCATGTGTGTTCTTTTCATAAACCACATGGATCGAATAGAGTCATTTCATGTGTGTTCTTTTCATAAATCACACATGGATCCATTAGAGTCATTGCATGTGTGTTCTTCTCCTAAACCACCACTAGAGTTCATTGCATGTGTGTTCTTTTCATAAACCACATGGATCCACCAGTGTCATTGCATGTGTGTTCTTTTCATAAACCACCACTAGAGTCATTGCATGTGTGATCTTTTCATAAACCACATGGATCCACTAGCGTTATTAAATGTGTGTTATTTTTCTAAACCACATGGATCCACTAGAGTCATTGCATGTGTGTTCTTTTCATGAACCACCATTAGAGTCATTACACGTGTGTTCTTTTCATAAACCACATGGATCCACCAGTGTCATTGCATGTGTGTTCTTTTCATAAACCACCACTATATTTCATTGCATGTGTGTTCTGTTCATAAACCACATGGATCCACCAGTATCACTGCGTCTGTGTTCTTTTCATAAACCACCACTAGAGTCATTACATGTGTGTTCTTTTCATAAACCACATGGATCCACCAATGTCATTGCATGTGTGTTCTTTTCATAAACCACATGGATCCACCAACATCATTATATGTGTGTTATTTTCATAAACAATATGGATCCACTAGTGTCACTGCATGTTTTTTTCATAAACCACATCTAGAGTCATTACGTGTGTGTTCTCTTCATAAACCACATGGATCGACTAGAGTCATTGCATGTGTGTTCTTTTCATAAATCACATATGGATCCAGTAGAGTCATTGCATGTGTGTTCTTCTCCTAAACCACTACTAGAGTTCATTGCATTTGTGTTCTTTTCATAAACCACATGGATCCACCAGTGTCATTGCATGTGTGTTCTTTTCATAAACCACCACTAGAGTCATTGCATGTGTGTTCTTTTCATAAACCACATGGATCCACCACTGTCATTGCATGTGTTTTTTTCATAAACCACCACTAGAGTCATTCCATGTGTGTTCTTTTCATAAACCACATGGATCCACTAGGGTCATTGCATGTGTGTTCTTTTCATAAACCACCAGCAGAGTCATTGCATGTGTGTTATTTTCATGAACCACATGGATACACCAGTGTCATTGCATGTGTGTTCTTTTCATAAACCACAGCTATATTTCATTGCATGTGTGTTCTTTTCATAAACCACATGGATCCACTAGTGCCATTGCATGTGTGTTATTTTCATAAACCACCACTAGAGTCATTACATGTGTGTTCTTTTCATAAACCACATCGATCCACCAGTGTCATTGCATGTGTGTTCTTTTCATAAACCACATGGATCCACGAGTTTCATTACATGTGTGTTCTTTTCATAAACAACATGGATCCACTAGTGTCATTACATGTGTTCTTTTCATAAACCACATGTATAGTCATTGCATGTGTGTTCTATTCATAAACCACATGGATCGATTAGAGTCATTGCATGTGTGTTCTTTTCATAAATCACATATGCATCTAGTAGAGTCATTGCATGTGTGTTCTTCTCCTAAACCACCACTAGAGTTCATTGCATTTGTGTTCTTTTCATAAACCACATGGATCCACCAGTGTCATTGCATGTGTGTTCTTTTCATAAACCACATGGATCCACCAGTGTCATTGCATGTGTGTTCTTTTAATAAAGCACATGGATCCAATAGTGTCATTGCATGTATGTTCTTTTCATAAACCACCAGTAGAGTCATTGCATGTGTGTTCTTTTCATAAACCACATGGACCCACCAATGTCATTACATGTGTGTTCTTTTCATAAACCACATGGATCCACTAGAGTTCATTGCATGTGTGTTCTTTTCATAAACCAAATGGATCCACATTGGATGTGTGTTCTTTTCATAAACGACCACTAGAGTCATTGCATGTGTTCCTTTCATAAACCACGTGGATCCACCATTAGCATTGCATGTGTGTTCTTTTCTTAAACCACCATTAGAGTCATTACACGTGTCTTGTTTTCATAAACCACATGGATCCACCAGTGTCATTGCATGTGTGCTCTTTTAATAAACCACATCTATATTTCATTTCATGTATGTTCTTTTCATAAACCACATGGATCCACCAGTAAGATTCCATCTGTGTTCTTTTCATAAACCACCACTAGAGTCATTACAAGTGTGTTCTTTTCATAAACCACCACTAGAGTCATTACATGTGTGTTCTTTTCATAAACCACATGAATCCACCAGTGTCATTGCATGTGTGTTCTTTTCATAAACCACATGGATCCACCAGTGTCATTATATGTGTGTTCTTTTCATAAACAATATGGATCCACTAGTGTCACTGCATGTGTGTTCTTTTCATAAACCACATCTAGAGTCATTGCATGTGTGTTCTTTTCATAAACCACATGGATCGAATAGAGTCATTTCATGTGTGTTCTTTTCATAAATCACACATGGATCCATTAGAGTCATTGCATGTGTGTTCTTCTCCTAAACCACCACTAGAGTTCATTGCATGTGTGTTCTTTTCATAAACCACATGGATCCACCAGTGTCATTGCATGTGTGTTCTTTTCATAAACCACCACTAGAGTCATTGCATGTGTGATCTTTTCATAAACCACATGGATCCACTAGCGTTATTAAATGTGTGTTATTTTTCTAAACCACATGGATCCACTAGAGTCATTGCATGTGTGTTCTTTTCATGAACCACCATTAGAGTCATTACACGTGTGTTCTTTTCATAAACCACATGGATCCACCAGTGTCATTGCATGTGTGTTCTTTTCATAAACCACCACTATATTTCATTGCATGTGTGTTCTGTTCATAAACCACATGGATCCACCAGTATCACTGCGTCTGTGTTCTTTTCATAAACCACCACTAGAGTCATTACATGTGTGTTCTTTTCATAAACCACATGGATCCACCAACGTCATTGCATGTGTGTTCTTTTCATAAACCACATGGATCCACCAACATCATTATATGTGTGTTATTTTCATAAACAATATGGATCCACTAGTGTCACTGCATGTTTTTTTCATAAACCACATCTAGAGTCATTACGTGTGTGTTCTCTTCATAAACCACATGGATCGACTAGAGTCATTGCATGTGTGTTCTTTTCATAAATCACATATGGATCCAGTAGAGTCATTGCATGTGTGTTCTTCTCCTAAACCACTACTAGAGTTCATTGCATTTGTGTTCTTTTCATAAACCACATGGATCCACCAGTGTCATTGCATGTGTGTTCTTTTCATAAACCACCACTAGAGTCATTGCATGTGTGTTCTTTTCATAAACCACATGGATCCACCACTGTCATTGCATGTGTTTTTTTCATAAACCACCACTAGAGTCATTCCATGTGTGTTCTTTTCATAAACCACATGGATCCACTAGGGTCATTGCATGTGTGTTCTTTTCATAAACCACCAGCAGAGTCATTGCATGTGTGTTATTTTCATGAACCACATGGATACACCAGTGTCATTGCATGTGTGTTCTTTTCATAAACCACAGCTATATTTCATTGCATGTGTGTTCTTTTCATAAACCACATGGATCCACTAGTGTCATTGCATGTGTGTTATTTTCATAAACCACCACTAGAGTCATTACATGTGTGTTCTTTTCATAAACCACATCGATCCACCAGTGTCATTGCATGTGTGTTCTTTTCATAAACCACATGGATCCACGAGTTTCATTACATGTGTGTTCTTTTCATAAACAACATGGATCCACTAGTGTCATTACATGTGTGTTCTTTTCATAAACCACATGTATAGTCATTGCATGTGTGTTCTATTCATAAACCACATGGATCGATTAGAGTCATTGCATTTGTGTTCTTTTCATAAATCACATATGCATCTAGTAGAGTCATTGCATGTGTGTTCTAATCCTAAACCACCACTAGAGTTCATTGCATTTGTGTTCTTTTCATAAACCACATGGATCCACCAGTGTCATTGCATGTGTGTTCTTTTCATAAACCACATGGATCCACCAGTGTCATTGCATGTGTGTTCTTTTAATAAAGCACATGGATCCAATAGTGTCATTGCATGTATGTTCTTTTCATAAACCACCAGTAGAGTCATTGCATGTGTGTTCTTTTCATAAACCACATGGACCCACCAATGTCATTACATGTGTGTTCTTTTCATAAACCACATGGATCCACTAGAGTTCATTGCATGTGTGTTCTTTTCATAAACCAAATGGATCGACCACATTGGATGTGTGTTCTTTTCATAAACCACCACTAGAGTCATTGCATGTGTGTTCCTTTCATAAACCACGTGGATCCACCATTAGCATTGCATGTGTGTTCTTTTCTTAAACCACCATTAGAGTCATTACACGTGTCTTGTTTTCATAAACCACATGGATCCACCAGTGTCATTGCATGTGTGCTCTTTTAATAAACCACATCTATATTTCATTTCATGTATGTTCTTTTCATAAACCACATGGATCCACCAGTAAGATTCCATCTGTGTTCTTTTCATAAACCACCACTAGAGTCATTACAAGTGTGTTCTTTTCATAAACCACCACTAGAGTCATTACATGTGTGTTCTTTTCATAAACCACATGAATCCACCAGTGTCATTGCATGTGTGTTCTTTTCATAAACCACATGGATCCACCAGTGTCATTATATGTGTGTTCTTTTCATAAACAATATGGATCCACTAGTGTCACTGCATGTGTGTTCTTTTCATAAACCACATCTAGAGTCATTGCATGTGTGTTCTTTTCATAAACCACATGGATCGAATAGAGTCATTTCATGTGTGTTCTTTTCATAAATCACACATGGATCCATTAGAGTCATTGCATGTGTGTTCTTCTCCTAAACCACCACTAGAGTTCATTGCATGTGTGTTCTTTTCATAAACCACATGGATCCACCAGTGTCATTGCATGTGTGTTCTTTTCATAAACCACCACTAGAGTCATTGCATGTGTGATCTTTTCATAAACCACATGGATCCACTAGCGTTATTAAATGTGTGTTATTTTTCTAAACCACATGGATCCACTAGAGTCATTGCATGTGTGTTCTTCTCCTAAACCACCACTAGAGTTCATTGCATGTGTGTTCTTTTCATAAACCACATGGATCCACCAGTATCATTGCATCTGCGTTCTTTTCATAAACCACCACTAGAGTCATTACATGTGTGTTCTTTTCATAAACCACATGGATCCACCAGTATCATTGCATCTGCGTTCTTTTCATAAACCACCACTAGAGTCATTACATGTGTGTTCTTTTCATAAACCACATGGATCCACCAGTGTCATTGCATGTGTGTTATTTTCATAAACCACATGGATCCACCAGTGTTATTACATGTGCGTTCTTTTCATAAACAACATGGATCCACTAGTGCCGTTACATGTGTGTTCTTTTCATAAACCACATCTAGAGTCATTGCATGTGTGTTCCTTTCATAAACCACATGGATCGACTAGAGTCATTGGATGTGTGTTCTTTTCATAAATCACATATGGATATAGTTGAGTCATTGCATGTGTGTTATTCTCCTAAACCACCACTAGAGTTTGTTGCATTTGTGTTCTTTTCATAAACCATATGGATCCACCAGTGTCATTGTATGTGTGTTCTTTTCATAAACCACCACTAGAGTCATTGCATGTGTGTTCTTTTCATAAACCACATGGATCCACCACTGTTATTGCATGTGTGTTCTTTTCATAAACCACCACTAGAGTCATTGCATGTGTGTTCTTTTCATATACCACATGGATCCACTAGGGTCATTGCATGTGTGTTCTTTTCAAAAACCACCACTAGAGTCATTGCATGTGTGTTATTTTCATGAACCACATGAATACATCGGTGTCATTGCATGTGTGTTCTTTTCATAAACCACATATATATTTCATTGCATGTGTGTTCTTTTCATAAACCACATGGATCCACCAGTGTCATTGCATGTGTGTTCTTTTCATAAACCACATGGATCCACCAGTGTCATTGCATGTGTGTTCTTTTAATAAACCACATGGATCCACTAGGGTCATTGCATGTGTGTTCTTTTCATAAACCACCACCAGAGTCATTGCATGTGTGTTATTTTCATGAACCACATGGATACACCAATGTCATTGCATGTGTGTTCTTTTCATAAACCACAGCTATATTTCATTGCATGTGTGTTCTTTTCATAAACCACATGGATCCACTAGTGTCATTGCATGTGTGTTATTTTCATAAACCACCACTAGAGTCATTACATGTGTGTTCTTTTCATAAACCACATCAATCCACCAGTGTCATTGCATGTGTGTTCTTTTCATAAACCACATGGATCCACGAGTGTCATTACATGTGTGTTCTTTTCATAAACAACATGGATCCACTAGTGTCATTACATGTGTGTTCTTTTCATAAACCACATCTATAGTCATTGCATGTGTGTTCTATTCATAAACCACATGGATCGAGTAGAGTCATTGAATGTGTGTTCTTTTCATAAATCACATATGCATCTAGTAGAGTCATTGCATGTGTGTTCTTCTCCTAAACCACCACTAGAGTTCATTGCATTTGTGTTCTTTTCATAAACCACATGGATCCACCAGTGTCATTGCATGTGTGTTCTTTTCATAAACCACATGGATCCACCAGTGTCATTGCATGTGTGTTCTTTTAATAAAGCACATGGATCCACCAGTGTCATTGCATGTATGTTCTTTTCATAAACCACTAGTAGAGTCATTGCATGTGTGTTCTTTTCATAAACCACATGGACCCACCAATGTCATTACATGTGTGTTCTTTTCATAAACCACATGGATCCACTAGAGTTCATTGCATGTGTGTTCTTTTCATAAACCAAATGGATCGACCACATTGGATGTGTGTTCTTTTCATAAACCACCACTAGAGTCATTGCATGTGTGTTCCTTTCATAAACCACGTGGATCCACCATTAGCATTGCATGTGTGTTCTTTTCTTAAACCACCATTAGAGTCATTACACGTGTCTTGTTTTCATAAACCACATGTATCCACCAGTGTCATTGCATGTGTGTTCTTTTAATAAACCACATCTATATTTCATTGCATGTATGTTCTTTTCATAAACCACATGGATCCACTAGTATGATTCCATCTGTGTTCTTTTCATAAATCACCACTAGAGTCATTACATGTGTGTTCTTTTCAGAAACCACCACTAGAGTCATTACATGTGTGTTCTTTTCATAAACCACATGAATCCACCAGTGTCATTGCATGTGTGTTATTTTCATAAACCACATGGATCCACCAGTGTCATTATATGTGTGTTCTTTTCATATACAATATGGATCCACTAGTGTCACTGCATGTGTGTTCTTTTCATAAACCACATCTAGAGTCATTGCATGTGTGTTCTTTTCATAAACCACATGGATCGACTAGAGTCATTTCATGTGTGTTCTTTTCATAAATCACACATGGATCCATTAGAGTCATTGCATGTGTGTTCTTCTCCTAAACCACCACTAGAGTTCATTGCATGTGTGTTCTTTTCATAAACCACATGGATCCACCAGTGTCATTGCATGTGTGTTCTTTTCATAAACCACCACTAGAGTCATTGCATGTGTGATATTTTCATAAACCACATGGATCCACTAGCGTTATTAAATGTGTGTTATTTTTCTAAACCACATGGATCCACTAGAGTCATTGCATGTGTGTTCTTCTCCTAAACCACCACTAGAGTTCATTGCATGTGTGTTCTTTTCATAACCACATGGATCCACCAGTCTCATTGCATGTGTGTTCTTTTCATAAACCACATATATATTTCATTGCATGTGTGTTCTTTTCATAAACCACATGGATCCACCAGTGTCATTGCATGTGTGTTCTTTTCATAAACCACATGGATCCACCAGTGTCATTGCATGTGTGTTCTTTTAATAAACCACATGGATCCACCAGTGTCATTGCATGTATGTTCTTTTCATAAACCACCACTCGAGTCATTGCATGTGTGTTCTTTTCATAAACCACATGGATCCACCAATGTCATTACATGTGTGTTCTTTTCATAAACCACATGGATTCACTAGAGTTCATTGCATGTGTGTTCTTTTGATAAACCACATGGATCCACCACATTTGATGTGTGTTCTTTTCATAAACCACCACTAGAGTCATTGCATGTGGTCTTTTCATAAACCACATGGATCCACCACTATCATTGCATGTGTGTTCTTTTCATAAACCACCATTAGACTCATTACACATGTGTTCTTTTCATAAACTACATGGATCCACCAGTGTCATTGCATGTGTGTTCTTTTAATAAACCACACCTATATTTCATTGCATGTGTGTTCTTTTCATAAACCACATGGATCCACCAGTATCATTGCATCTGTGTTCTTTTCATAAACCACCACTAGAGTCATTACATGTGTGTTCTTTTCATAAACCACATGGATCCACCAGTGTCATTGCTTGTGTGTTATTTTCATAAACCACATGGATCCACCAGTGTTATTACATGTGTGTTCTTTTCATAAACAACATGGATCCATTAGTGCCATTACATGTGTGTTCTTTTCATAAACCACATCTAGAGTCATTGCATGTGTGTTCTTTTCATAAACCACATGGATCGACTAGAGTCATTGGATGTGTGGTCTTTTCATAAATCACATATGGATATAGTTGAGTCATTGCATGTGTGTTATTCTCCCAAACCACCACTAGAATTCATTGCATTTGTGTTCTTTTCATAAACCATATGGATCCACCAGTGTCATTGTATGTGTGTTCTTTTCATAAACCACCACTAGAGTCATTGCATGTGTGTTCTTTTCATAAACCACATGGATCCACCACTGTTATTGCATGTGTGTTCTTTCATAAACCACCACTAGAGTCATTGCATGTGTGTTGTTTTCATATACCACATGGATCCACCAGGGTCATTGCATGTGTGTTCTTTTCAAAAACCACCACAAGAGTCATTGCATGTGTGTTATTTTCATGAACCACATGAATACATCAGTGTCATTGCATGTGTGTTCTTTTCATAAACCACATATATATTTCATTGCATGTGTGTTCTTTTCATAAACCACATGGATCCACCAGTGTCATTGCATGTGTGTTCTTTTCACAAACCACATGGATCCACCAGTGTCATTGCATGTGTGTTCTTTTAATAAACCCCATGGATCCACCAGTGTCATTGCATGTATGTTCTTTTCATAAACCACCACTAGAGTCATTAATGTGTGTTCTTTTCATAAACCACATGGACCCACCAATGTCATTACATGTGTGTTCTTTTCATAAACCACATGGATCCACTAGAGTTCATTGCATCTGTGTTCTTTTCATAAACCACATGGATCCACCACATTGGATGTGTGTTCTTTTCATAAACCACCACTAGAGTCATTGCATGTGGTCTTTTCATAAACCACATGGATCCACCACTATCATTGCATGTGTGTTCTTTTCATAAACCACCATTAGACTCATTACACATGTGTTCTTTTCAAAAACTACATGGATCCACCAGTGTCATTGCATGTGTGTTCTTTTAATAAACCACACCTATATTTCATTGCATGTGTGTTCTTTTCATAAACCACATGGATCCACCTGTATAATTGCATCTGTGTTCTTTTCATAAACCACCACTAGAGTCATTACATGTGTGTTCTTTTCATAAACCACATGGATCCACCAGTGTCATTGCATGTGTGTTATTTTCATAAACCACAAGGATCCACCAGTGTTATTACATGTGTGTTCTTTTCATAAACAACATGGATCCACTAGTGCCATTACATGTGTGTTCTTTTCATAAACACATCTAGAGTCATTACATGTGTGTTCTTTTCATAAACCACATGGATCCACCAGTGTCATTGCTTGTGTGTTATTTTCATAAACCACATGGATCCACCAGTGTTATTACATGTGTGTTCTTTTCATAAAAAACATGGATCCATTAGTGCCATTACATGTGTGTTCTTTTCATAAACCACATCTAGAGTCATTGCATGTGTGTTCTTTTCATAAACCACATGGATCGACTAGAGTCATTGGATGTGTGGTCTTTTCATAAATCACATATGGATATAGTTGAGTCATTGCATGTGTGTTATTCTCCCAAACCACCACTAGAATTCATTGCATTTGTGTTCTTTTCATAAACCATATGGATCCACCAGTGTCATTGTATGTGTGTTCTTTTCATAAACCACCACTAGAGTCATTGCATGTGTGTTCTTTTCATAAACCACATGGATCCACCACTGTTATTGCATGTGTGTTCTTTCATAAACCACCACTAGAGTCATTGCATGTGTGTTCTTTTCATATACCACATGGATCCACCAGGGTCATTGCATGTGTGTTCTTTTCAAAAACCACCACTAGAGTCATTGCATGTGTGTTATTTTCATGAACCACATGAATACATCAGTGTCATTGCATGTGTGTTCTTTTCATAAACCACATATATATTTCATTGCATGTGTGTTCTTTTCATAAACCACATGGATCCACCAGTGTCATTGCATGTGTGTTCTTTTCACAAACCACATTGATCCACCAGTGTCATTGCATGTGTGTTCTTTTAATAAACCACATGGATCCACCAGTGTCATTGCATGTATGTTCTTTTCATAAACCACCACTAGAGTCATTCATGTGTGTTCTTTTCATAAACCACATGGACCCACCAATGTCATTACATGTGTGTTCTTTTCATAAACCACATGGATCCACTAGAGTTCATTGCATCTGTGTTCTTTTCATAAGCCACATGGATCCACCACATTGGATGTGTGTTCTTTTCATAAACCACCACTAGAGTCATTGCATGTGGTCTTTTCATAAACCACATGGATCCACCACTATCATTGCATGTGTGTTCTTTTCATAAACCACCATTAGACTCATTACACATGTGTTCTTTTCATAAACTACATGGATCCACCAGTGTCATTGCATGTGTGTTCTTTTAATAAACCACACCTATATTTCATTGCATGTGTGTTCTTTTCATAAACCACATGGATCCACCAGTATCATTGCATCTGTGTTCTTTTCATAAACCACCACTAGAGTCATTACATGTGTGTTCTTTTCATAAACCACATGGATCCACCAGTGTCATTGCATGTGTGTTATTTTCATAAACCACAACGATCCACCAGTGTTATTACATGTGTGTTCTTTTCATAAACAACATGGATCCACTAGTGCCATTACATGTGTGTTCTTTTCATAAACACATCTAGAGTCATTGCATGTGTGTTCTTTCCATAAACCACATGGATCGACTAGAGTCATTGGATGTGTGTTCTTTTCATAAATCACATATGGATATAGTTGAGTCATTGCATGTGTGTTATTCTCCTAAACCACCACTATAATTCATTGCATTTGTGTTCTTTTCATAAACCATATGGATCCACCAGTGTCATTGTATGTGTGTTCTTTTCATAAACCACCACTAGAGTCATTGCATGTGTGTTCTTTTCATAAACCACATGGATCCACCACTGTCATTGCATGTGTGTTCTTTTCATAAACCACCACTAGAGTCATTGCATGTGTGTTCTTTTCATATACCACATGGATCCACCAGGGTCATTGCATGTGTGTTCTTTTCATAAACCACCACTAGAGTCATTGCATGTGTGTTATTTTCATGAACCACATGAATACATCGGTGTCATTGCATGTGTGTTCTTTTCATAAACCACATATATATTTCACTGCATGTGTGTTCTTTTCATAAACCACATGGATCCACCAGTGTCATTGCATGTGTGTTATTTTCATAAATCACCACTAGAGTCATTACATGTGTGTTCTTTTCATAAACCACATGGATCCACCAGTGTCATTGCATGTGTGTTCTTTTCATAAACCAGATGGATCCACCAGTGTCATTACATGGGTGTTCTTTTCATAAACCACATCTAGAGTCATTGCATGTGTGTTCTTTTCATAAACCACATGGATCGACTAGAGTCATTGCATGTGTGTTATTTTCATAAATCACATATGGATCTAGTAGAGTCATTGCATGTGTGTTCTTCTCCTAAACCACCACTAGAGTTCATTGCATTTGTGATCTTTTCATAAACCACATAGATCCACCGGTGACATTGCATGTGTGTTCTTTTCATAAAACACATGGATCCACCAGAGTCATTGCATGTGTGTTCTTTTAATAAACCACATGGATCCATCAGTGTCATTGCATGTATGTTCTTTTCATAAACCACCACTAGAGTCATTGCATGTGTGTTCTTTTCATAAACCACATGGACCCACCAATGTGATTACATGTGTGTTCTTTTCATAACCACATGGATCCACTAGAGTTCATTGCATGTGTGTTCTTTTCATAAACCACATGGATCCACCACATTGGATGTGTGTTCTTTTCATAAACCACCACTAGATTCATTGCATGTGTGTTCTTTTCATAAACCACATGGATCCACCATTATCATTGCATGTGTGTTCTTTTCATGAACCACCATTAGAGTCATTACACGTGTGTTCTTTTCATAAACCACATGGATCCACCAGTGTCATTGCATGTGTGTTCTTTTCATAAACCACATCTATATTTCATTGCATGTGTGTTCCTTTCATAAACCACATGGATCCACCAGTATCATTGCATCTGTGTTCTTTTCATAAACCACCACTAGAGTCATTACATGTGTGTTCTTTTCATAAACCACATGTATCCACCAGTGTCATTGCATGTGTGTTCTTTTCATTAACCACATGGATCCACCAGTGTCATTGCATGTGTGTTCTTTTAATAAACCACATGGATCCACCACTATCATTGCATGTATGTTCTTTTCATAAACCACCACTAGATTCATTCATGTGTGTTATTTTCATAAACAATATGGATCCACTAGTGTCATTGCATGTTTTTTTTTTTCATAAACCACATCTAGAGTCATTGCGTGTGTGTTCTTTTCATAAACCACATGGATTGACTAGAGTCATTGCTTGTGTGTTCTTTTCATAAATCACATATGGATCCAGTAGAGTCATTGCATTTGTGTTCTTCTCCTAAACCACCACTAGAGTTCATTGCATTTGTGTTCTTTTCATAAACCACATGGATCCACCAGTGTCATTGCATGTGTGTTCTTTTCATAAACCACCACTAGTGTTATTGCATGTGTGTTCTTTTCATAAACCACATGGATCCACCATTGTCATTGCATGTGTTTTTTTTTCATAAACCACCACTAGAGTCATTGCATGTGTGTTCTTTTCATAAACCACATGGATCCACCAGTGTCATTGCATGTGTGTTCTTTTCATAAACCACATGGATCCACCAGTGTCATTGCATGTGTGTTCTTTTAATAAACCACATGGATCCACCACTATCATTGCATGTATGTTCTTTTCATAAACCACCACTAGATTCATTCATGTGTGTTCTTTCCATAAACCACACGGACCCACCAATGTCATTACATGTGTGTTCTTTTCATAAACCACATGGATCCACTAGAGTTCATTGCATGTGTGTTCTTTTCATAAACCACATGGATCCACCACATTGGATGTGTGTTCTTTTCATAAACCACCACTAGAGTCATTGCATGTGGTCTTTTCATAAACCACATGGATCCACCACTATCATTGCATGTGTGTTCTTTTCATAAACCACCATTAGACTCATTACACATGTGTTCTTTTCATAAACTACATGGATCCACCAGTGTCATTGCATGTGTGTTCTTTTAATAAACCACACCTATATTTCATTGCATGTGTGTTCTTTTCATAAACCACATGGATCCACCAGTATCATTGCATCTGTGTTCTTTTCATAAACCACCACTAGAGTCATTACATGTGTGTTCTTTTCATAAACCACATGGATCCACCAGTGTCATTGCATGTGTGTTATTTTCTGTCACATCCCAAGATTTTCCAAATCTTGTAATGTGAAAAATAAATAAACAAAATAAATTTTTGTTGAAAATCAGGGTGAAAAGAAACTTTTGTTTCTAAAAGGAAATTTAAAATCCCATCTTGAACAAACTTTGGCTAAAGTTTGAATTCAACAAAATCCAAATCAAGGGAAATGCATTCCTCAATGAAGGTATCTGGAAATTTGAACACTTGGAAAATAAATCCAAATCCCTAAACCCTAATGGAAGGAAATCATTTCCAAAGTATCTCCAAATCTATGGATTTGATCCATACCAAATCTGATCAACAAATAATCACAAAGGATCAAGAAAGACCTTAGAGATTGGTTTCACTTAGTTTGGAACCATAGACAAAATCTTATGACCATAATAAGATAAGGAAATTGAATTTCCAAAGCCTTTAAAGCTCTCATCTAAACCCCATACCAATTGGTGAACAAATAATCCTAAAGGGATTTATAAGGAAAAACATTTATCAAAGGAAAATAAATTGTTTTGGAGACACTAATTTAGATCTTTTAATAAAAGACTTTGTTTTCAAATGAAAAGGTGAGCCAAATTAATTTTGGCCAAGCTTTTGTAATAAAATATTTTTGTTTTGATAAAATGAGTAAAGGTTTATTTAAATAAAATAATAAGGATTTAAATATCCAATTTTATTTAAGTAAAGGCTTTTCCCATTTTGAATGAACACCAAGTATTTTATTACTACTTTGAAATCTTTTATTAAAAGGTTTTGATTAAAATGAGTAAAGAATTATTTAAATAAAATAATGAGGATTTAAATATCCAATTTTATTTAAGTAAAGGCTTTCCCATTTTAATTAAACACCAAAACTTATTTATTTATTTAAATAAGTTTCCATGTATTCTTTTATTTTTCAAATAAAACCTTCTGGTTTGGTTTTGAAAATAATTGGATTTCAAATGGAAATTTTATTAAATAAATCAAACACCATTAATAAACTAAAGATCCATTTTACTTAATTAATAAATGGATCCTAAAATAACTAAAAATATTATTTCATTTTGGATTTGGATTATGTTGATAAACAGAACCAAATTCAAATGAAAAGTTTGTTGATTGTTTGAATTGATTGAGTGTTGTTTGATTGTTTGAGAAATTGATTGAAATTCAAAACAGGAAAATAGAATAGAAAAGGAAAAATGTTCAGGCAGAAAAAAAATAAGAAAAGGACAGACCCAGCCCAGCTTTGGCCCAACAGCAGCCCAGTCCAACCCACCTTCTTTTCCCCGAAGCATTCTTTTCTCACCCAGATTCGACCATAAAGACAATGACTGGTGGACCCAAACCCCTCTCCTTTTCTATCACTGACAAGACGACCCCACCTCTCCCTTTTCCCCCCGAGCGAACCGTTTTCTTTACCGCGGAAAGAACCCACTGAGTGAATGACAGTCTGGACCCACTCCTCCTTCCCCTCTTTCGCTGACAGGTAGACCCCACCACCACTGTTCTTCTTCCACACCCGCAGCGACCAGTTCTTCTCCTGCTCGCTGTTGATTTCTCCAGCTTAATTCGCCTTAACGCGACCGACGTTACCAGCTTTGATCACGCAGTCTTAAACGCCTCCCTCTCCTCTATAATTCCCCTCTGACACCCCGCGCTGGCACGCCTTAGACCGCCCCCAATTTCTCCCCGAGCCACTCTCATTTAACTCCTCCATGATTCTGCAGCCCTCGCCCTTGCCTCGTCGACCTAGCACATACTCCACGCATCCAGACGCATCTATCCATACCACCCATTCATCCATGGGTACCTCAGAACCTCGCCGACGACAACCACCGCCGCCACCGTCGCTTCATCTCCGAAGCCCATGGTAGTATCCGACCGCCCGTGCCTCGTAGATCACGCACACACAGATCGCTTGTTTTGCGATCTGAACTTGCTCCTGTCTTGCCTTAGGGCGATCTGCAGCGACGACTCCGACCGAACTCCGAGCGCTGCCGTCTGACTTCAACTCCGTTGAGCTTCCTCGGTAAAACTAGACCGCCCCTCTCCTCCTCCTTCACGCTCGCATCACCGCTGTATTTTGCGCGTCTTTACATGCTTTCGCTTGTCTTCTCGTGGACCATAGCATCGTCTTCGACCGTGGACAGAGCCGGCCGATGTCGTTCTCTACTCCGGCGAGCAATTACGCCTGACCCCGAGCGCCCCTCGCCCGACCAACACATCCTCGAGCATCGCCGTGACCCCCTGAGCCCGGTGAGCAACCCCTCCTTCTCCCTCACCTCCTGTAGCGTCGCCTCCGTCGTTGACCGACCGCTCCGCCGCCACTAGCCACCGCCGGCCGCGCCAGCCTCGGCAAGCATCCGTAGTCAGAGGATTTTAATCGCGTGGCCACGATAGATTGACTGAGCGAAGGGGTACGTGTTGATCTGAGCCGCACCTGCCCCTTTTAATCCAGTGGTCTGTGTCACTCGATCCGGCCGAACCGGTATGGACCAATGATATCACGCCGCGTGTCCCCTGTTCTGTTTAAAACAGAATTTGAAAACAAAAACTTTTGCAAACTTCAAACCCTTGTATCTTTGGATCCACACGTCCAATTTTTACAAATTTGATGTCGTTGGATTCAGCAAGACAAGCCCTAGCCAACCCTGCCCTTAGTTTAGCAAATAGTATCTGTTAGCTTGTTTGATTTTGCAGATTCTTTTGTGTGCTTGCTAACATTAGAAAAATTGTTTAAAAATGTTTTTAAGGTTAAAACCTTTGCAAATTGGTTTGTTGTGACCTTACTGACCCTAGGAACCGACCTTGTCTTGGAAAATGATTTTTGTAAAGGTTTAGAATGGATTAATTAGTTTAGTCCATTTCTAGCCAAACTATTGTTTTGTTTATGAAAATGTTTTTGAGTGAAAAACTTTGGGAAAATAGTTTAGACCAAACCAAATGACCCAAACACCAAGTTTTGCAATAGCAACTCATTTGGTGAAACAAAATAAGGAATCTTTGATTTAAAAACCATTTCTAGTCAAATAGAAATGTGGTTTTTATCAAAAATGATTTTGGAAGAAAACCTTTGGAAAATGTTTGGTTTTTAACTCACTAACCCCAATCCCCAAGTCTTGTGAATTGAAAACATACTTGGAGAACCCTATAGGCTAATGCCTTAGTAGAAATATTTCTACACCACCTAAAATGATACTTTGTTTTGGAAATTGGTTTTGAAGTGAAACCTCTTTGCAAATGATTTTGCCACTTCACAAAATGACCAATAGGTGTACTCCAATGTCTATGACCCATTAGGAACCACTTTTTCAAACAAAACAAGGCTTGGCATGCTTGCATGCATTACTTTAACTTTGCCACTTTGGTAAATGACCATTTTGGATCTTACAAAGTTTAGGAATCTAATAGAGACCCTCTTTGCAAATGACTTTACCATTTTGGTAAATGACCAATTTGGAACTTACAAAGTTTAGAAGCCTAGTAGAGACCATCCTTACATTAGAATCAACCTTTGCATGCTTATGCATGATTTAGATCCCATTGTCTTGTGTGTGTGATTTTGTTTGAGAGATTATTGGTTTGGAGTGTTAGTTGATTTTGTGTTTTGCTTGATTGGTAGATTGAGTTTGTGCCTTGCTTGATTGAATTGTAGTGACTTGAAGAGTGTGATTGTTGCAAGGACAAGGAGTGAACCTATACCCTCTACCAAAAAGGCAAGTGATATCTTCATGAATAATCCATTCCTATATTTTATACTTGCATTAGATATATTTTGTTAAGACTTGCATGCTACTTTTGTCAAAAGATGATGGGAAATCCTATATAGATTAGAATGCTAGAGTTGCTAGGAAAATTCCCTAAGGATAAGTTGCCATGCCATGCTTAGCCTAGCTACTAGAAAACAAGGGTGGTTTATATATTCACACTATGGAAAAATATTCTAAGTCTGAGAACTTGTGTTTTATTTAACAAAACAACTAAGTTAATGAATCTCCTGGGTGGAATGGGACTTGCTTGGTGGTTTTTGGTTGAGTGGTTCACAAGGCCCATGTTTATGGTTTACCTTAGTGTATCTCACTTGTGGATGGCCACCCAGGAAACAAAGAGATTTGAGATGTCAAATGTTGAGAATCTTCAAGTGCAACCACTTGGCAATATGGGCTCTGCCATGATCTTAGGTTGCTAGAACTTAGTCTCTTGGACAGTTGGTGGTAGAGGGAATGATAGGTTGGAACGCGTCCATTTGACTAAGGAAAGGCTTCTGAAGGATCTGTCTTGGGAAACCAAGTCTTGTGGGGAAAGTGCACCACCTCTGCAGAGTGTAAAACCTAAGTACTTAGCCATGTCCCTGGTAAAGGACAATTTGAGCATCAAGACATGGAAGCTTCAAGAATCTCATCACTCCAATTTCTAAATAAAACTTGTGGGTGAACAAGGGTTAAAGGATCTTCAGTCCTTGATTGGTAGATGCCCTGAGTGGATCTTCAGTCTTTGATTGGTAGATGCCTTGGGTGTTTTGTGCCAAGCAAAAACTTAGTGTTTACAAAAGTTAAGGAAAAATCTATTTTGAGCAATGCAAGCCTCAACTCCACTTAGCCAAATGCATATAGATATTAGAGTCCACTATACTACCAAAGTATCACTTGCCAATACAATTCAAATGTATTGACCCCTGTGGCTGTAACTTGTAATGTTGCAGGTTTGATTGATTTTAGTGAAGATTGATTGATTAGGATTACAAAGTCTACAACCAACATCTGCCTGTGGCACTTTGAAGATGAAGGACCCATGACTATAGTTATTCCGCTGCAATGTAATGTTATAGCCTAATGAGCTATGTATTGATGTAATAAAATTATGTTATTCCTGGTTATAAAGTTGTATTATGACCTTTGTTTCCTGATATTACATCTTAACTGTGGATGCTAGCTAATGATCCAGGGACTAGCATTGCAATCACAGGGATCTTTTCCTTTAACAAGGAGGGATCTTATAGATGGTATCAGAGCATTGTGTTGCCTGTAGGATTTGTAACCCTAGGATTGGACAAAACCCCTTAAAAAAATAGGAGTTGTTTTTGTTCCAAAACTTATTTACAAAACAATCTTGTAAACTCTTTCCTCAACCATTTTGGTTTCAACTCTACATCTCTTCTACTTCAAACTTAATGGAAAAGCCTACCCCATGACCTAAGACTTCACCATGTGCGAAGGACTTCATCAACTCTAATGACTTCAACTTCATCAACTCTAATGACTTCAACTTCTTCAACACTAATGACTTCAACACCTTCAGCATGTTCACCAAAGACTTCAACCTTGGATATCACTAAGGACAAGTGAGCCAAGAAATCTTACTCAAGACTTGAAGACTAAAGAAACACAACTTAGAAGGAACCATCATCACCTTTGAAGTTTTTGTGACCAAGAATTTTCTCAAGAAGAAAAAGAACTCATCCAAGAAGAATCAACCAAGGATGGAAGGATCACAAGTGAACCATATAGATGGACCACCATATTGTAGTTAAGTCTAACACACCAACTTATGTGGTGTAACAAAAATATTTTGTTGCCTAAGTTTGTGCTTGAAACTTGTTGTTTGAGTGGAATGTTTGTTTGTGATTGCATGCACATTGCTTGTGTGATTTGTGATGTGTGTGATTAGGACTGACTCCTTAGAAATATCTTACCTAATCTAATCCCAACCCAACCCAAACAGATGACTTCTCCAAGAGACTCCAACATCAAGGATGGTGACAACAACAACCAAGAGAAGCACATGAGAGAACTCATAGCAACCCAAAACCAGTTGAGCCAAGAGACAACTCAGCTTTTAGCCAACAACAATGGATTAGACCCAGCCATACAAAGGATTTTGAAGCTTCAATCCCAATTGATGCATGGATTAGTTACTCAAATGATCAACATGAGAGGAAACTCTTCCAAAGAAGCTAATGACCACAAGGATGACAAAGATGTTATTCTAGAAGGAACCCAAGTTAGCAATACTTGTGTAGTCAAGGATCATGCAACCAAGGAGCATGAAGATCAATGCCCCAAGAAGAGAGAAAGATCTCCCACTTATGAAAAACATGAACTAGAAGAACTCCTAGCTTTGGAGAGACCCAAAAAGAAGAAGAAGAAATGCCCCAACACTAGCAAGAGGGATATTACACAAGTGCAATGTTTCAAATGCAAAGAGATGGGACATTATGCCAATGAATGCCCAGAAAAGAAGATGGACCAAATAAACAAACAGGAGGCAATGACACCAAAGGAAAAGAAAGATATCAGCCAATTGATATGTTACAATTGCAAGAACCCAGGACATTATGCAAGCAACTGTCCAGAAAAGATGAAGAACAAGTTGATCAAGCCTATGGAGAAACTCAACCTTGGCCCATGAGTCAAGTAAGGAAATAAAGGACACTATGCAGAAGTTTTCCAAGAGAAGATTTCTCAAGATTCCAAGCAAGCCAAGATGTAGTCTAGTTGGAAAATTTTTAAGGGTGGTAGTACCCTAGTTGTTTTGAACCTGCTTGTAACCCCTAGCCTCCCCAAATCTCGGGCCGAGATTTATTTTAAGGGTGGTAGCCTGTCACATCCCAAGATTTTCCAAATCTTGTAATGTGAAAAATAAATAAACAAAATAAATTTTTGTTGAAAATCAGGTGAAAAGAAACTTTGTTTCTAAAAGGAAATTTAAAATCCCATCTTGAACAAACTTTGGCTAAAGTTTGAATTCAACAAAATCCAAATCAAGGAAAATGCATTCTCAATGAAGGTATCTGAAATTTGAACACTTGGAAAATAAATCCAAATCCCTAAACCCTAATGGAAGGAAATCATTTCCAAAGTATCTCCAAATCTATGGATTTGATCCATACCAAATCTGATCAACAAATAATCACAAAGGATCAAGAAAGACCTTAGAGATTGGTTTCACTTAGTTTGGAACCATAGACAAAATCTTATGACTATAATAAGATAAGGAAATTGAATTTCCAAAGCCTTTAAAGCTCTCATCTAAACCCCATACCAATTGGTGAACAAATAATCCTAAAGGGATTTATAAGGATAAACATTTATCAAAGGAAAATAAATTGTTTTGGAAACACTAATTTAGATCTTTTAATAAAAGACTTTGTTTTCAAATGAAAAGGTGAGCCAAATTAATTTTGGCCAAGCTTTTGTAATAAAATATTTTGTTTTGATAAAATGAGTAAAGGTTTATTTAAATAAAATAATAAGGATTTAAATATCCAATTTTATTTAAGTAAAGGCTTTTCCCATTTTGAATGAACACCAAGTATTTTATTACTACTTTGAAATCTTTTATTAAAAGGTTTTGATTAAAATGAGTAAAGAATTATTTAAATAAAATAATAAGGATTTAAATATCCAATTTTATTTAAGTAAAGGCTTTCCCATTTTAATTAAACACCAAAACTTATTTATTTATTTAAATAAGTTTCCAAGTATTCTTTTATTTTTCAAATAAAACCTTCTGGTTTGGTTTTGAAAATAATTGGATTTCAAATGGAAATTTTATTAAATAAATCAAACACCATTAATAAACTAAAGATCCATTTTACTTAATTAATAAATGGATCCTAAAATAAATAAAAATATTATTTCATTTTGGATTTGGATTATGTTGATAAACAGAACCAAATTCAAATGAAAAGTTTGTTGATTGTTTGAATTGATTGAGTGTTGTTTGATTGTTTGAGAAATTGATTGAAATTCAAAACAGGAAAATAGAATAGAAAAGGAAAAATGTTCAGGCAGAAAAAAAATAAGAAAAGGACAGACCCAGCCCAGCTTTGGCCCAACAGCAGCCCAGTCCAACCCACCTTCTTTTCCCCGAAGCATTCTTTTCTCACCCAGATTCGACCAAGAAGACAATGACTGTGGACCCAAACCCTCTCCTTTTCTTTCACCGACAAGACGACCCCACCTCTCCCTTTCCCCGAGCGAACTGTTTTCTTTATCATGGAAAGAACCCATCGAGTGAATGACACCGACCCTCCTCCTTCCCTCTTTTCGACAGTGTGACCCCACCACCACTGTTCTTCTTCCACACCCGCAGCGACCAGTTCTTCTCCCCCGTTCTGCCGTTGATTTCTCCAGCTTAATTCGCCTTAACGCGACCGACGTTACCAGCTTTGATCACGCAGTCTTAAACGCCTCCCTCTCCTCTATAATTCCCCTCTGACACTTCGCTACCGGCACGCCTTAGATCGCCTCAATTTCTCCCCGAGCCGCTCTGTCTCTGACGAACTCCCTCCACGATTCCGGCAGCCCCTCACTGCCCCTTGCCTCGTTGACCTAGCACACATACTCCACGCATCCAGACGCATCTATCCGTACCACCCATTCATCCGCGGGTACCCTGTAACCTCGCCTTCGACGACGACCACCGTCGCCACCGTCTGCTTCATCTCCGGCGAAGCCCACAGGTAGTACCGCTTCGCGCCTCTAGATCACGCACACAGACGCTTGCTCTTGCGCATCTGAACTTGCTCTGTCTTGCCTTAGGGCGATCTGCGATGACTCGATCAACTCCGAGCGCCGTCTGACTTCAACTCCATTGAGCTTCCCCGGTAAAACCAGACCGCCCCTCTCCTCCTCCTTCACGCTCGCATCACCGCTGTACCCTTGCGCGTCTTACAGTGCTTTCTGTTTGTCTTCTCGTGGACCACAGCATCATCTTCGACCGTGGACAGAGCCGACCGACGTCGTTCTCTACTCCGGCGAGCAATTACGCCTGACCCCGAGCGCCCCTCGCCCGACCAACACCTCCTCGAGCATCGCCGTGACCCCCTGAGCCCGGTGAGCAACCCCTCCTTCTCCCTCACCAGAAGGCCTCGCGTTGACCGCGTAGCCACTGCTCGCCGCCAGCCTCGGCAAGCGTCTGTAGTCAGAGATCTTAATCGCGTGGCCACGATAGATTGACTGAGCGAAGGGGTACGTGTTGATCTGAGCCGCACCTGCCCCTTTTAATCCAGTGGTCTGTGTCACTCGATCCGGCCGAACCGGTATCGACCAATGATATCACGCCGCGTGTCCCCTGTTCTGTTTAAAACAGAATTTGAAAACAGAAACTTTTGCAAACTTCAAACCCTTGTATCTTTGGATCCACACGTCCAAATTTTACAAATTTGATGTCGTTGGATTCAGCAAGACAAGCCCTAGCCAACCCTGCCCTTAGTTTAGAAAATAGTATCTGTTAGCTTGTTTGATTTTTCAGATTCTTTTGTGTGCTTGCTAACATTAGAAAAATTGTTTAAAAATGTTTTTAAGGTTAAAACCTTTGCAAATTGGTTTGTTGTGACCTTACTGACCCTAGGAACCGACCTTGTCTTGGAAAATGATTTTTGTAAAGGTTTAGAATGGATTAATTAGTTTAGTCCATTTCTAGCCAAACAAAACTATTGTTTTGTTTATGAAAATGTTTTTGAGTGAAAAACTTTGGGAAAATAGTTTTGACCAAACCAACTGACCCAAACACCAAGTTTTGCAATAGCAACTCATTTGGTGAAACAAAATAAGGAATCTTTGATTTAAAAACCATTTCTAGTCAAATAGAAATGTGGTTTTTATCAAAAATGATTTTGGAAGAAAACCTTTGGAAAATGTTTGGTTTTTAACTCACTAACCCCAATCCCCAAGTCTTGTGAATTGAAAACATACTTGGAGAACCCTATAGGCTAATGCCTTAGTAGAAATATTTCTACACCACCTAAAATGATACTTTGTTTTGGAAATTGGTTTTGAAGTGAAACCTCTTTGCAAATGATTTTGCCACTTCACAAAATGACCAATAGGTGTACTCCAATGTCTATGACCCATTAGGAACCACTTTTTCAAACAAAACAAGGCTTGGCATGCTTGCATGCATTACTTTAACTTTGCCACTTTGGTAAATGACCATTTTGGATCTTACAAAGTTTAGGAATCTAATAGAGACCCTCTTTGCAAATGACTTTACCATTTTGGTAAATGACCAATTTGGAACTTACAAAGTTTAGAAGCCTAGTAGAGACCATCCTTACATTAGAACCAACCTTTGCATGCTTATGCATGATTTAGATCTCATTGTCTTGTGTGTGTGATTTTGTTTGAGAGATTATTGGTTTGGAGTGTTAGTTGATTTTGTGTTTTGCTTGATTGGTAGATTGAGTTTGTTCCTTGCTTGATTGAATTGTAGTGACTTGAAGAGTGTGATTGTTGTAAGGACAAGGAGTGAACCTATACCCTCTACCAAAAAGGCAAGTGATATCTTCATGAATAATCCATTCCTATATTTTATACTTGCATTAGATATATTTTGTTAAGACTTGCATGCTACTTTTGTCAAAAGATGATGGGAAATCCTATATAGATTAGAATGCTAGAGTTGCTAGGAAAATTCCCTAAGGATAAGTTGCCATGCCATGCTTAGCCTAGCTACTAGAAAACAAGGGTGGTTTATATATTCACACTATGGAAAAATATTCTAAATCTGAGAACTTGTGTTTTATTTAACAAAACAACTAAGTTAATGAATCTCCTAGGTGGAATGGGACTTGCTTGGTGGTTTTTGGTTGAGTGGTTCACAAGGCCCATGTTTATGGTTTACCTTAGTGTATCTCACTTGTGGATGGCCACCCAGGAAACAAAGAGATTTGAGATGTCAAATGTTGAGAAGCTTCAAGTGCAACCACTTGGCAATATGGGCTCTGCCATGATCTTAGGTTGCTAGAACTTAGTCTCTTGGACAGTTGGTGGTAGAGGGAATGATAGGTTGGAACGCGTCCATTTGACTAAGGAAAGGCTTCTGAAGGATCTGTCTTGGGAAACCAAGTCTTGTGGGGAAAGTGCACCACCTCTGCAGAGTGTAAAACCTAAGTACTTAGCCATGTCCCTGGTAAAGGACAATTTGAGCATCAAGACATGGAAGCTTCAAGAATCTCATCACTCCAATTTCTAAATAAAACTTGTGGGTGAACAAGGGTTAAAGGATCTTCAGTCCTTGATTGGTAGATGCCCTGAGTGGATCTTCAGTCTTTGATTGGTAGATGCCTTGGGTGTTTTGTGCCAAGCAAAAACTTAGTGTTTACAAAAGTTAAGGAAAAATCTATTTTGAGCAATGCAAGCCTCAACTCCACTTAGCCAAATGCATATAGATATTAGACTCCACTATACTACCAAAGTATCACTTGCCAATACAATTCAAATGTATTGACCCCTGTGGCTGTAACTTGTAATGTTGCAGGTTTGATTGATTTTAGTGAAGATTGATTGATTAGGATTACAAAGTCTACAACCAACATCTGCATGTGGCACTTTGAAGATGAAGGACCCATGACTATAGTTATTCCGCTGCAATGTAATGTCATAGCCTAATGAGCTATGTATTGATGTAATAAAATTATGTTATTCCTGGTTATAAAGTTGTATTATGACCTTTGTTTCCTGATATTACATCTTAACTGTGGATGCTAGCTAATGATCCAGGGACTAACATTGCAATCACAGGGATCTTTTCCTTTAATAAGGAGGGATCTTACATTTTCATAAACCACATGGATCCACCAGTGTTATTACATGTCTGTTCTTTTCATAAACAACATGGATCCACTAGTGCCATTACATGTGTGTTCTTTTCATAAACCACATCTAGTGTCATTGCATGTGTGTTCTTTTCATAAACCACATGGATCGACTAGAGTCATTGGATGTGTTGTCTTTTCATAAATCACATATGGATATAGTTGAGTCATTGCATGTGTGTTATTCTCCTAAACCACCACTAGAATTCATTGCATTTGTGTTCTTTTCATAAACCATATGGATCCACCAGTGTCATTGTATGTGTGTTCTTTTCATAAACCACCACTAGAGTCATTGCATGTGTGTTCTTTTCATAAACCACATGGATCCACCACTGTTATTGCATGTGTGTTCTTTTCATAAACCACCACTAGAGTCATTGCATGTGTGTTCTTTTCATATACCACATGGATCCACCAGGGTCATTGCATGTGTGTTCTTTTCAAAAACCATCACTAGAGTCATTGCATGTGTGTTATTTTCATGAACCACATGAATACATCGGTGTCATTGCATGTGTGTTCTTTTCATAAACCACATATATATTTCATTGCATGTGTGTTCTTTTCATAAACCACATGGATCCACCAGTGTCATTGCATGTGTGTTCTTTTCATAAACCACATGGATCCACCAGTGTCATTGCATGTGTGTTCTTTTAATAAACCACATGGATCCACCAGTGTCATTGAATGTATGTTCTTTTCATAAACCACCACTAGAGTTATTCATGTGTGTTCTTTTCATAAACCACATGGACCCACCAATGTCATTACATGTGTGTTCTTTTCATAAACCACATGGATCCACTAGAGTTCATTGCATGTGTGTTCTTTTCATAAACCACATGGATCCACCACATTGGATGTGTGTTCTTTTCATAAACCACCACTAGAGTCATTGCATGTGGTCTTTTCATAAACCACATGGATCCACCACTATCATTGCATGTGTGTTCTTTTCATAAACCACCATTAGACTCATTACACATGTGTTCTTTTCATAAACTACATGGATCCACCAGTGTCATTGCATGTGAGTTATTTTAATAAACCACACCTATATTTCATTGCATGTGTGTTCTTTTCATAAACCACATGGATCCACCAGTATCATTGCATCTGTGTTCTTTTCATAAACCACCACTAGAGTCATTACATGTGTGTTCTTTTCATAAACCACATGGATCCACCAGTGTCATTGCATGTGTGTTCTTTTCATAAACCACATGGATCCACCAGTGTTATTACATGTGTGTTCTTTTCATAAACAACATGGATCCACTAGTGCCATTACATGTGTGTTCTTTTCATAAACCACATCTAGAGCCATTGCATGTGTGTTCTTTTCATAAACCACATGGATCCACCTGTATCATTGCATCTGTGTTCTTTTCATAAACCACCACTAGAGTCATTACATGTGTGTTCTTTTCATAAAACACATGGATCCACCAGTGTCATTGCATGTGTGTTATTTTCATAAACCACAAGGATCCACCACTGTTATTACATGTGTGTTCTTTTCATAAACAACATGGATCCACTAGTGCCATTACATGTGTGTTCTTTTCATAAACACATCTAGAGTCATTGCATGTGTGTTCTTTCCATAAACCACATGGATCGACTAGAGTCATTGGATGTGTGTTCTTTTCATAAATCACATATGGATATAGTTGAGTCATTGCATGTGTGTTATTCTCCTAAACCACCACTAGAATTCATTCCATTTGTGTTCTTTTCATAAACCATATGGATCCACCAGTGTCATTGTATGTGTGTTCTTTTCATAAACCACCACTAGAGTCATTGCATGTGTGTTCTTTTCATAAACCACATGGATCCACCACTGTCATTGCATGTGTGTTCTTTTCATAAACCACCACTAGAGTCATTGCATGTGTGTTCTTTTCATATACCACATGGATCCACCAGGGTCATTGCATGTGTGTTCTTTTCATAAACCACCACTAGAGTCATTGCATGTGTGTTATTTTCATGAACCACATGAATACATCGGTGTCATTGCATGTGTGTTCTTTTCATAAACCACATATATATTTCATTGCATGTGTGTTCTTTTCATAAACCACATGGATCCACCAGTGTCATTGCATGTGTGTTATTTTCATAAACCACCACTAGAGTCATTACATGTGTGCTTTTCATAAACCACATGGATCCACCAGTGTCATTGCATGTGTGTTCTTTTCATAAACCACATGGATCCACCAGTGTCATTACATGTGTGTTCTTTTCATAAACAACATGGATCCACTAGTGTCATTACATTGTGTTCTTTTCATAAACCACATCTAGAGTCATTGCATGTGTGTTCTTTTCATAAACCACATGGATCGACTAGAGCCATTGCATGTGTGTTCTTTTCATAAATCACATATGGATCTAGTAGAGTCATTGCATGTGTGTTCTTATCCTAAACCACCACTAGAGTTCATTGCATTTGTGATCTTTTCATAAACCACATGGATCCACCAGTGACATTGCATGTGTGTTCTTTTCATAAAACACATGGATCCACCAGTGTCATTGCATGTGTGTTCTTTTAATAAAGCACATGGATCCACCAGTGTCATTGCATGTATGTTCTTTTCATAAACCACCACTAGAGTCATTGCATGTGTGTTCTTTTCATAAACCACATGGACCCACCAATGTGATTACATGTGTGTTCTTTTCATAACCACATGGATCCACTAGAGTTTATTGCATGTGTGTTCTTTTCATAAACCACATGGATCCACCACATCGGATGTGTGTTCTTTTCATAAACCACCACTAGATTCATTGCATGTGTGTTCTTTTCATAAACCACATGGATCCACCATTATCATTGCATGTGTGTTCTTTTCATGAACCACCATTAGAGTCATTACACGTGTGTTCTTTTCATAAACCACATGGATCCACTAGTGTCATTGCATGTGTGTTCTTTTCATAAACCACATCTATATTTCATTGCATGTGTGTTCTTTTCATAAACCACATGGATCCACCAGTATCATTGCATCTGTGTTCTTTTCATAAACCACCACTAGAGTCATTACATGTGTGTTCTTTTCATAAACCACATGGATCCACCAGTGTCATTGCATGTGTGTTCTTTTCATAAACCACATGGATCCACCAGTGTCATTATATGTGTGTTATTTTCATAAACAATATGGATCCACTAGTGTCACTGCATGTGTTTTTTTTCATAAACCATATCTAGAGTCATTGCGTGTGTGTTCTTTTCATATACCACATGGATTGACTAGAGTCATTGCTTGTGTGTTCTTTTCATAAATCACATATGGATCCAGTAGAGTCATTGCATGTGTGTTCTTCTCCTAAACCACCACTAGAGTTCATTGCATTTGTGTTCTTTTCATAAACCACATGGATCCACCAGTGTCATTGCATGTGTGTTCTTTTCATAAACCACCACTAGAGTCATTGCATGTGTGTTCTTTTCATAAACCACATGGATCCACCACTGTCATTGCATGTGTTTTTTTTCATAAACCACCACTAGAGTCATTGCATGTGTGTTCTTTTCATAAACCACATGGATCCACCAGTGTCATTGCATGTGTGTTCTTTTCATAAACCACATGGATCCACCAGTGTCATTGCATGTGTGTTCTTTTAATAAACCACATGGATCCACCAGTGTCATTGCATGTATGTTCTTTTCATAAACCACCACTAGACTCATTCATGTGTGTTCTTTCCATAAACCACACGGACCCACCAATGTCATTACATGTGTGTTCTTTTCATAAACCACATGGATCCACTAGAGTTCATTGCATGTGTGTTCTTTTCATAAACCACATGGATCCACCACATTGGATGTGTGTTCTTTTCGTAAACCACCACTAGAGTCATTGCATGTGGTCTTTTCATAAACCACATGGATCCACCACTATCATTGCATGTGTGTTCTTTTCATAAACCACCATTAGACTCATTACACATGTGTTCTTTTCATAAACTACATGGATCCACCAGTGTCATTGCATGTTTGTTCTTTTAATAAACCACACCTATATTTCATTGCATGTGTGTTCTATTCATAAACCACATGGATCCACCAGTATCATTGCATCTGTGTTCTTTTCATAAACCACCACTAGAGTCATTACATGTGTGTTCTTTTCATAAACCACATGGATCCACCAGTGTCATTGCATGTGTGTTATTTTCATAAACCACATGGATCCACCAGTGTTATTACATGTGTGTTCTTTTCATAAACAACATGGATCCACTAGTGCCATTACATGTGTGTTCTTTTCATAAACCACATCTAGAGTCATTGCATGTGTGTTCTTTTCATAAACCACATGGATCGACTAGAGTCATTGGATGTGTGGTCTTTTCATAAATCACATATGGATATAGTTGAGTCATTGCATGTGTGTTATTCTCCTAAACCACCACTAGAATTCATTGCATTTGTGTTCTTTTCATAAACCATATGGATCCACTAGTGTCATTGTATGTGTGTTCTTTTCATAAACCACCACTAGAGTCATTGCATGTGTGTTCTTTTCATAAACCACATGGATCCACCACTGTTATTGCATGTGTGTTCTTTTCATAAACCACCACTAGAGTCATTGCATGTGTGTTCTTTTCATATACCACATGGATCCACCAGGGTCATTGCATGTGTGTTCTTTTCAAAAACCACCACTATAGTCATTGCATGTGTGTTATTTTCATGAACCACATGAATACATCGGTGTCATTGCATGTGTGTTCTTTTCATAAACCACATATATATTTCATTGCATGTGTGTTCTTTTCATAAACCACATGGATCCACCAGTGTCATTGCATGTGTGTTCTTTTCATAAACCACATGGATCCACCAGTGTCATTGCATGTGTGTTCTTTTAATAAACCACATGGATCCACCAGTGTCATTGCATGTATGTTCTTTTCATAAACCACCATTAGAGTTATTCATGTGTGTTCTTTTCATAAACCACATGGACCCACCAATGTCATTACATGTGTGTTCTTTTCATAAACCACATGGATCCACTAGAGTTCATTGCATGTGTGTTCTTTTCATAAACCACATGGATCCACCACATTGGATGTGTGTTCTTTTCATAAACCACCACTAGAGTCATTGCATGTGGTCTTTTCATAAACCACATGTATCCACCACTATCATTGCATGTGTGTTCTTTTCATAAACCACCATTAGACTCATTACATGTAACATCCCTAAAAAAATCATGTTTCAAAACTCATTCATATCATCTTTGCATCATTCATTCATATAGGGTTTTTCTCAAAATCATTTAGAGGCATACACTTTGGCTATGATTTCATGTGGGCAATTTATCTCAAATAGCCATCACCCTTTGGGATTTGATTGTCTATGAACTTGTTTGTTTGCCTCCATGGTTGGAAAAGCTAGGAGAAGCTTTTGACCCAAGATTCAAAATTTAGAAATATTTTCTAAACCCTATTCCAAATATTTGCAAAGAGACAAAGTCTCTGTTTATTTCAAAGACCCAAGCTTGACCAAGCCTTGCAAGGTGACCACATGGTTATTTGACTGCATTTGAACCCACAAGAACCCTGCAAAAATCCCCAAAGAAGTTTGAATTCAAAAGGATTTGAATTCATATCAAATTCATTCCAGAAAATGAAATTAGAAAAAGAAAAAGGCTAAGGAAAAGAAAAGAAAAGGCGGCCAGAATCGCCAACAGCAGATCCAGCCAGCAAGCCCACCGGGGTTCTCCTTTTTCTTCTCTCACCTTGACACACGCTAACTACCGACCCGACCCCACCTGCACTCCGCGCTCCTCGCTGACAGGCGGGCCTTCTCCACGTTACCGTCGTCTCCACCTGCACGACCCGTTCATCCCCAAATCAACGCGGGCGTTTCTGTGTTTAATTCGCGACGTCAATTCGATTTATTGGACGAGTGATTCTCGCTCGTGACCAGGCTATAAGAACCCCCTCTGTTTCCTCTCTCTTCTCACTCAAACCCCGAACCCAGAGCGCCACCAGGCTGCGTGTATTGCTCTCTGTAGCCCAAGTCTCACGATTCGGTCCAGTCCAGGGCTCCTCTCTGCCTCTCGATCTTGCAAACTGATTCAGTGAGCCTCTGCGCTTCTTTTAACACTTTTCGTTTGCTCTCGCATGGACCGTAGCTCCGACAACATCATCAACTAGTCGCCACCGACGTCTGCACGAACTCCGGCGAACCCCAGTGGTAAGTCCAGACCGCCCCGCGCCTCCTAGTTCATGCTCACTACTTCGCCTCGACATTGTGAATCTAACCGTGACCTCGCCTTGCCTTGGGGTGATCCACAGCGACGTCCCCGACGACCACCCGACGCACCCGACGCTGCCACGAACTCCGGTGAGGAATAGCAGCCATGCCCGAGCGCCCCTTGACCAACCGCGAGTACGACAAGCTTCGCCGTGACCTCCTGATCCCGGTGAGCTACTCCTCCTTCTCCCTCGCCGTCTGCATCATCGGCAATGTCATCGACCGACGATTCCGCCGCCGGTAGCCAAGCTAGCCGCCCATCTGTGGCGGTAGCGATGCCGTTAGATCCGGATCGAACGCCACGATAGATCACTTAAACCCGCGATGCAGCGATCCGAGCCGCACCTGCCTTTAGATCCTACGGCTGTGGAGCTCGATCCAGCATGAACCGAGCACGATCGAACATGACGCGTGGCTAGGTTAGATCTGAGAATAGAATTTAAAACCAGAAATTTGATCCAAATTCAAATGCCTATATCTTTTGAACCCCACGTTGGAATTTTGCAAACTTTATACCGTTGGATTCAGAAAAACAAGACCTTTCTGCCTATCCTTTTTGTTTAGCAAATAGTAACCATTTGATTAGCTTAAATTGCAGAGACATGTTTGAGGCCATTTTAAGTATAGATTTAGTTTAGTATTTTTGTTTTAGGGTTATTTAAGTTGTCTTGGCTATTTTGTGACTAGTTTTAGTTTCTGTATTCATGCACTTGCTTGGTTGAAGTTTTCAAAAATCATCACTTGGTAGATTCATGCATGCATGCATTCATAATACTTTTGTTTGTATATATTTGTGTGTAATTGTATGCTACAACTTTGTGTGTAGATTTTGCTAGTGATTGTGATTGTGACGAGTGCTACTCTCCACACTACCAAGGCAAGTGATATCTTCATGAATATTCCCTACCTATATTTTATACTTGCATTAGATATATTTTGTTAGGACTTGCATGCTACTTTTGTCAACTAATGATGGGAAATCCTATTTAGAATAGAATGCTAGAATTGCTAGGAAATTCCCTAAGGACAAATTGCCATGCCATGCTTAGCCTAGCTACTAGAAAACAAGGGTGGTTATATATATTCACACTATGGAAAAATATTCTAAGTCTAAGGACTTGTTTTTATTTAACAAAACAACTAAGTTAATGAATCACCTGGGTGGAATGGAAAGAATGGGTTATGTTGAGTGGTTACATAAGGCCAGGGGTACTGGTGAACCTTGTGTATCTCACTTGTGGATGGCCACCCAGGAACAAAGAGATTTGAGTTGTCAAATGTTGAGAAGCTTCAAGTGCAACCACTTGGTAATATGGGCTCTGCCATGATCTTAGGATGCTGGAACTTAGTCTCTTGGACAGTGGGTGGTAGATGGGTTGATAGGTTGGAGCGCATCCATCTGACTAAGGAAAGGCTACTGAAGGATCATGTCTTGGGAAACCAAGGCTTGTGGGGAAAGTGCACCACCTCTGCAGAGTGTAAAACCTAAGTACTTAGCCATGTCCCTGGTAAAGGACAATTTGAGCATCAAGACATGGAAACTTCAAGAATCTCATCACTCCAATTTCTAAATAAAACTTGTGGGTGAACAAGGGTTAAAGGATCTTCAGTCTTTGATTGGTAGATGCCCGGAGTGGATCTTCAGTCTCTGATTGGTAGACACCTTGGGATGGATTTTGTCAAACAAAAACTTAGTGTTTTCAAAAAGTTAAGGAAAAATCTATTTTGAGCAATGCAAGCCTAAGCTCCACCAGCCAAATGCATATAGCCTTATAGTCCACTTAAATATATACTAAGGTATCACTTGCCAATACTATTCCAAAGTATTGACCCTCTGTGGCTGTAACTTATGATGTTGCAGGTTACTCTGATGATGATTAGGAGTCATGAGTCTACACTCAACATGCTTGCCTGTGGCACATGAAGATGAAGACTTATGTTTATTTACATATTCCATAAACTCTTGTATTAGGCCTTGGCCATGAGTTGTAAAAGACTATGTTTTATCTCTGGAATGACTGTAATAAACGACCTTTGTATCTGTGTACTTCATCTTAAACTGTGGATGCTAGCATTGATCCAGGGACTAGCATTGCAATCACAGGGATCTTTTCCTTTAATAAGGAGGGATCTTACAGATGGTATCAGAGCACTGTGTTGCCTGTAGGATTATGACCCTAGGATTGGAAACCACTAAGGAAATTTTTTACTTCTTCTACACTTGTCTATTCTTCTCGTAAACTTTTCTAATCTTCTCCTTCTCATCTCTATTTGTAGATGAACTCCGTCAACGAAGCCGTGAAGAAAGGACCACTCATGACCATGACCTTGGAGTGTGAGACTGAGTTTCCCAAGATTCTCAAGGACCTCATGGAAACCATGGGAGTACATGGTGCAGCTGTGTACAAGGGCTTTCCAGTAATGGAGGATGGAGTGGAGTATTGGTGGGTGCAACTTCACTTGTACAAGAACAAGGAAGACAACCACAAAGAAAAAGGCTTCTGCATGTACACCAACCCCTTTATGCATACCACATTCTTTGAGTCAGCAAAAGAAGCAGCTTGGAAGACTATCAAGGAACTAAGTGCTAGAGTCAAGTGCAGGATGCTCAACCTCCAAAAAGACTTAGAGAAAGAGAAGGAACATACCCAAGAGTTGGAAGTCACCAACCAATCTTTAAGAGGAGATATTATAGACTTAGTGATAGAAGCATGTGAACAAGATAGGGTGATTGCCACTAGGAACATTGTGTTAGCCACCAGATCCAATGAGATAGGATTGTAAGCGCACTTCGTTAGTTGACCACCACCTATCACCTTATTTTCCAAAATGATACCTTAAATAAGTTTGAACCTTGGTTGAAGAAATGGATTCTTGTATGCATGATTTGTATGATTTATGTGTGTCTCAAGAATGTGTTTGAATGTTTGTCTTGTTTATCTTAAATTGTGTTGTTCTAACTTTTCAATCTTATAAATAGATGCCTATTGCCATCAGACTTTGTTGAGGAGTTCCAGTTACCTGTTTTGGTCCTCGTGTCGTAGAGCTTACTACTTTACTCGATCTCCCTCTTCCTATCATTACGGTGCACCCACTCACCAAGTTTGAGAGGAAGGACCTTTGGCTTCAAGGTGAACCAGCCGGGGCCTTGAGAGCCTACTACGGAGGCCATCGTCTTCAAGCTTATGCATGATGACAGGGAGAGAGGCATGGAGGTGGTCATGCAGGATCTGATAGGACGACTGTTAGGACGTCACTCCCGACAGGTTAGAGGCACTAACTTCCACGCTTTCGGAAGGCGAGATGATGACGGAGAGTCCATTGACTTTGAGGACGACTCGAGGGTCACAAGAGAGCCGATCGCTGTACCTCCAGGACTTAGAGACTCTTATTAGGCACGTGGATACCGATAGGACCAACATCATGCTTAGTAATGACGAGCTCAGTGCAGCTTCATGAGAAGGACAAGCTCTTCAAGGCGGGGCAGAGATAGTCAAGGAGATGGAGGCAAAGTTCGAGACCCAAGACCGTAAGTTCAAGAGTCAAGAGAAGCGTGTCGGGATAGGAACAAGAGGATTCGTGATATGACCGAGGAACTACAGTCCAAGGACTTGAGTTAGAGCAGCAGCGGTGATTGAGAGGCTTCGTTCCCAGAAGAGGGCTCTCAAGGCCAAGATCGACTCTTTGACCACTACCATCAAGGAGAACAAGACCGCAATGGAGAACGCAGGTCTTACCTTTGTCGAGGAGGAGATTGATGCCGACGAGTAGATTTGACTACTCAGTTATCTTTATTTACCGCACTTGTTATTTATGAACTTATTGTTGGACCATCCGACATGTGGATGGCTTGCCACTTGTGTGTTTGTACTTTGAGACTTTTGTTATCTTGTTGTTTAGCTTTTATCCTAGTGTTGCTTGCTTGTGTGGTGTATTATGCATAAATCATGTAAGGGTATCTCATTCTTATCTCTATATGAATAAACCACAGATGCCTCCCCGTCGCGCAAACACCAACCCCAACCCCAACATTAC
Source organism: Avena insularis (assembly GCA_023614405.1). Taxonomy (NCBI): domain Eukaryota; kingdom Viridiplantae; phylum Streptophyta; class Magnoliopsida; order Poales; family Poaceae; genus Avena; species Avena insularis. The sequence continues at coordinate 688,680 of JAJUPC010000125.1, read as the reverse complement.
CGGAAATGCAACAAATGATGAATGCGCAAAACGGCTTATGCAAATGATGACGACGTTCATCCGTAACGAACAACAACAACCCCAACAACAACAATAACAACAACAACAACAACAACAACAACCTCCGGTTTGATATGCTCACCAGATTTCTGCGTCGAGGCCAGCTAAGTTTTGAGAACGATCCCATGGTGGCCAATGATTGGCTACGTTACGTGAACAAAGACTTAGTGACCGTAGGATGCCAGATGCTGAAAAGGTCAGGTTTGCGGCACATCATTGGAAGGACCAGCCGCATGGTGGGACAACTTCCAGTTACCACGCCTATTGATGAGGTAACTTGGGCTATCTTTGAAGATGGATTTCAGATTACTCATATCTCACGGTATGATGAGCCTGAAAAGAAGGAATTTCACAACTGAAACAGCGCCACCACAGCGTGGTGAATACATCAAGCGTTCAACAATGCTGGCGCTATGCACCGGATGAGGTTGACCGATGCCAAAAGGAAGGAAAAGTTTCTAGAAGGCTTGAATGATGAGCTAAATCTGCAGCTGTCTGTGGCATATGTTCCAACTTATCAGTCGTTGTGTGACAAGGCTGTTATTGTGGAGAATAAAATGAAGCAAGTCGAGAGTAAGAAGAGTAAACACTCCGACAAGCATAGCTCGGGATCGTATCATAAACGAACTCATTATGATGATAGTGTCAGCTCGGGATCCCACAAGCATGGGAAGTTTAACAAGCACCACAACCACAACCGTCATGACAACAAGCATCATCGCAGTCATGACAATGATAAGTACAAGAACCACAAGAGTGGATATAAGAGCCACCATAGTGGAAGTGGAAGTGGAAGTGGAAGTCAACCTAAGAAGGACAACAGTCAGGTTGAATGCTTCAAATGCAAGAAGCTGGGGCATTATGCTAATGAGTGCCCTGAGAAGAACGTTGAAGGACCTAACAAACCCAATCCTTTTCAGAAAGGACAGGTTAACCACATCAATGTGGAGGAAGTCTATGAAGAACCTGATGCCGTTGCTGGTAAGTTCAGACTCAGTTCCATCTCAGCATTTGTACTCTTTGACACTGGTGCATCTCATTCATTCATATCTAAAGCATTTGTCGAAAGAAATGGGTTTGCATCTGAAAACATTGGGTGTCCGATAAAAGTTAGCTCTGGGAGGGATATGATAGTGAGTCTTGGATGCCGGGATCTAGTCATAGAGATCGGAAAACATAAGTTTCCAGTAAACCTAATAATCCTAAATTCCCAAGGATTGGATGTAATTTTGGGAATGGATTGGATGGCTAAATATGAGGGAGTACTAGATTGTGCAAATCGTACGATTTCACTCACAACCCCTGAAGGTAAGAGGATAATATTCAAATCCAACTTTAGATCTAAGGGGAGTAAGCTGAATTCTCTTAAGGGGGTTAGCATGGACACGGTGCCAATTGTGTGTGAGTATCCGGATGTGTTTCCGGAAGAGTTACCAGGAATGCCACCAGATAGAGATGTGGAATTTATAATAGAATTGGTACCAGGATCTGGGCCAAGAGCAAAGAGACCTTATAAAATGTCAGTTGACGAACTTAAAGAACTCAAGAAACAACTTGGAGAACAATTGCAGAAAGGATTCATCCAGCCAAGTTCTTCATCTTGGGGAGCTCCAGTTTTGTTCGTAGAAAAGAGAGATAGAACCCAAAGACTATGCATAGATTACCGTTCTCTCAACGAGGTAACCATCAAGAACAAATATCCTTTGCCAAGAATCAATGACTTGTTTGATCAGCTAGAAGGAGCTTGTGTGTTCTCAAAGATTGACCTTCGGTCAGGCTATTTTCAACTCAAGATAAGAGAGCAAGACATACCTAAAACAGCATTTACCACAAGGTATGGATTGTATGAGTACACTGTGATGCCTTTTGGATTAACCAACGCTCCAGCATACTTCATGAATATGATGAACAAAGTGTTCATGGAATTTCTCGACAAGTTCGTTGTCGTTTTCATCGATGACCTCTTAGTCTACTCCAAGAGCAAGGAAGAACATGAAAGACATCTACGCTTGATACTTGAGAAACTAAGGGAACATAAACTTTATGCCAAGTTCAGCAAGTGTGAGTTTTGGTTAGAGGAAGTTGGATTTCTTGGTCATGTTATGACAAAGGATGGTGTAGCGATTGATCTGCTAAGGTTTCAGTAAATAAGAATGGGAATCTCCTAAGAATGTAAAAGAGGTTCGTAGTTTCCTTGGTTTAGCAGGTTACTACAGAAGATTCATTGAAAAATTTTCTAAGGTTGCTAAACCAATGACGGAATTGTTAAAGAAAGATAAGAAATTTGCTTGGTCTGAAGGATGTGAACTCAGCTTTCAAGAACTAAAGAAGAGACTTGTGTCAGCACCAGTTCTGTGCCTACCAGATTTGGAAAAGGATTTCCAAGTATATTGTGATGCTTCTCATCAAGGATTAGGTGCCGTACTTATGCAAGGCGGAAAAGTTGTGGCTTATGCCTCGAGACAACTCAAAACTCATGAAGTAAATTATCCTACTCATGATTTAGAGTTAGCCGCTGTTGTCCATGCACTCAAAACATGGAGACATTACCTTTTGGGAAAACGTTGTGAAGTGTTCACCGACCATAGGAGTTTGAAATATATCTTCACACAGAAGGAGATCAATATGAGACAAAGAAGATGGCTAGAACTTATCAAGGATTATGACTTGAATTTGCAATACCACCCCGGTAAAGCAAATGTAGTAGCAGATGCTCTAAGTCGTAAGGCGTTTGTAAATGGTCTTACCAAAGGGGAATTGCCTAATGATTTGTGTAAGCAATTCAAGGAACTCAGGTTGGAGATTGTGCAAGAAGGACATCTCATGTCTTTGGATGTTCAACCCACTCTGTTGGATAAGATTAAAGAAGCCCAAAAGACGGATAAAGAAATCGAAGAGATTAAGGAAAGGATTAGCCAAGGGAAAGCTAAAAGTTTCCATATGGACGAACAAGGTACTTTATGGCACGAGAAACGTATTTGTGTTCCACAAGATCCGGAAATGTGGAAACTGATTCTGCAAGAAGCCCATAACTCTCCGTATTCTATTCACCCGGGAAACACCAAAATGTATATGGATATGAAAGAAAGATTTTGGTGGAACAATCTTAAAAGGGACATCGCCGAACACATTGCTTTGTGTGATGTATGTAGTAGAGTGAAAGCGGAGCATCAGAAACCAGCAGGTTTGCTTCAACCAATGCCTATTCCTGAATGGAAGTGGGAAAATATTGGTATGGATTTCATTACCGGATTACCAAGGACCAGGTCAGGGTATGATTCCATATGGGTAATAGTAGATCGCCTAACTAAAGTGGCTCATTTTATACCCGTAAAGACAACTTATACCAGTGCAAAGTTAGCCAAAATCTACATGAGCAGAATTGTATGCCTTCACGGTGTACCTAAGAGTATTGTGTCTGATAGAGGAACTCAGTTCACTTCTCACTTTTGGAGCGACTTCATGAATCTCTAGGAACGAGGTTGGAATTCAGCACTGCTTTTCATCCTCAAACTGATGGACAAACAGAAAGGACTAATCAAATTCTTGAAGACATGTTGAGGGCATGTGCCCTAGACTATGGAGCAAGTTGGGATGAAAGTCTGCCTTACGCAGAGTTTTCTTACAACAACAGTCACCAATCTAGTATTGGGATGGCACCATTTGAGTTTCTATACGGAAGAAAGTGTAGCACCCCATTGCTATGGAATGGTGTGGGAGAAAGAAGTTTGTTTGGACCAGACCTTATCAAAGGCCAGAAGAAAGGTCAAATTGGTTAGAGACAGATTGAAGATAGCAGTCTCGACAGAAAAGCTACGCAGATGCTAAGCGTAGAGAAGTCACTTACGAAGTTGGGGATAGAGCTTATCTTAGAGTATCACCACTTCGTGGAGTAAAAAGATTTGGAGTCAAAGGAAAGTTAGCACCAAGATATGTGGGACCATTCAACATTTTAAGTCGCAAGGGAGAAGCTGCATATGAAATCGAACTGCCAGCATCTTTACTAGCAGTCCATAATGTTTTTCATGTGAGCCAGCTCAAGAAGTGTCACCCAGAAATGGAAGAAACATCTTTGAAAGATACCATATCTTTGGAAGAAGTTCAACTAGAAAGTGATCTCACCTATGAAGAAAAGCCTGTCAAGATACTTGAGACCACAGAAAGAGTCACGAGAACAAAGACTATCAAGTTTTGCAAAGTACAATGGAATCATCATTCCGAAGAAGAAGCAACATGGGAAAGAGAAGATGATCTTCGGAAAGACCACCCACACCTATTTGCTAGCCAATCCGAATCTCGAGGGCGAGATTCATTTTAAGGGGGTTAGATTTGTAACATCCCTAAAAAAATCATGTTTCAAAACTCATTCATATCATCTTTGCATCATTCATTCATATAGGGTTTTTCTCAAAATCATTTAGAGGCATACACTTTGGCTATGATTTCATGTGGGCAATTTATCTCAAATAGCCATCACCCTTTGGGATTTGATTGTCTATGAACTTGTTTGTTTGCCTCCATGGTTGGAAAAGCTAGGAGAAGCTTTTGACCCAAGATTCAAAATTTAGAAATATTTTCTAAACCCTATTCCAAATATTTGCAAAGAGACAAAGTCTCTGTTTATTTCAAAGACCCAAGCTTGACCAAGCCTTGCAAGGTGACCACATGGTTATTTGACTGCATTTGAACCCACAAGAACCCTGCAAAAATCCCCAAAGAAGTTTGAATTCAAAAGGATTTGAATTCATATCAAATTCATTCCAGAAAATGAAATTAGAAAAAGAAAAAGGCTAAGGAAAAGAAAAGGCGGCGGCCAGAATCTGGCCCAGCAGATCCAGCCAACAAGCCCACCCGGGGTTCTCCTTTTCTTCTCTCACCTGCGAGCACGCTGACCGGCCGACACCCGACCCACCTGCACTCCGCGCTCCTCGGCGACAGGCGGGCCTTCTCCGTCACCGTCGTCGTCTCCACCGACGACCCGTTCATCCCCAAATCAACGCAGGCGTTTAATTCATGACGATTCGATTTATTTTATTGGACAAGTGATTCTCGCTCGTGACCAGGCTATAAGAACCCCCTCTGTTTCCTCTCTCTTCTCACTCAAACCCCGAACCCAGAGCGCCACCAGGCTGCGTGTATTGCTCTCTGTAGCCCCGCCTCTCCGGCATGCGGTGAATTCCGGTGAGTCCAGGGCTCCTCTCTGCCTCTCGATCTTGCAAACTGATTCAGTGAGCCTCTGCGCTTCTTTTAACACTTTTCGTTTGCTCTCGCATGGACCGTAGCTCCGACAACATCATCGACTAGTCGCCACCAACGTCTGCACGAACTCCGGCGAACCCCAGTGGTAAGTCCAGACCGCCCCGCGCCTCCTAGTTCATGCTCACTACTTCGCCTCGACATTGTGAATCTAACCGTGACCTCGCCTTGCCTTGGGGTGATCCACAGCGACGTCCCCGACGACCACCCGACGCCTCGACGCCACGAACTCCGGTGAGGAATAGCAGCCGTGCGGCGCCCTTGACCAACCGCGAGTACGACAAGCTTCGCCGTGACCTCCTGAGCCCGGTGAGCTACTCCTCCTTCTCCCTCGCCGTCTGCATCATCGGCAACGTCATCGACCGACGATTCCGCCGCCGGTAGCCACCGCGCAGCGCCGCCCATCTGTGGCCAGGCAGTAGCAGCCGTTAGATCTGGATCGAACGCCTACGATAGATCACTTAAACCCGAAGCGGTACGCGATCTGAGCCGCACCTGCCCCTTTAGATCCTACGGCTGTGGAGCTCGATCCAGCGCGAACCGTGCAGACGAATCGAACATGACGTGGCTAGGTTAGATCTGAGAATAGAATTTAAAACCAGAAATTTGATCCAAATTCAAATGCCTATATCTTTTGAACCCCACGTTGGAATTTTGCAAACTTTATACCGTTGGATTCAGAAAAACAAGACCTTTCTGCCTATCCTTTTTGTTTAGCAAATAGTAACCATTTGATTAGCTTAAATTGCAGAGACATGTTTGAAGCCATTTTAAGTATAGATTTAGTTTAGTATTTTTGTTTTAGGGTTATTTAAGTTGTCTTGGCTATTTTGTGACTAGTTTTAGTTTCTGTATTCATGCACTTGCTTGGTTGAAGTTTTCAAAAATCATCACTTGGTAGATTCATGCATGCATGCATTCATAATACTTTTGTTTGTATATATTTGTGTGTAATTGTATGCTACAACTTTGTGTGTATATTTTGCTAGTGATTGTGATTGTGACGAGTGCTACTCTCCACACTACCAAGGCAAGTGATATCTTCATGAATATTCCCTACCTATATTTTATACTTGCATTAGATATATTTTGTTAGGACTTGCATGCTACTTTTGTCAACTAATGATGGGAAATCCTATTTAGAATAGAATGCTAGAATTGCTAGGAAATTCCCTAAGGACAAATTGCCATGCCATGCTTAGCCTAGCTACTAGAAAACAAGGGTGGTTATATATATTCACACTATGGAAAAATATTCTAAGTCTAAGGACTTGTTTTTATTTAACAAAACAACTAAGTTAATGAATCACACGGTGGAATGGAAAGAATGGGTTATGTTGAGTGGTTACATAAGGCCAGGGGTCTTGGTGAACCTTGTGTATCTCACTTGTGGATGGCCACCCAGAACAAAGAGATTTGAGTTGTCAAATGTTGAAAAGCTTCAAGTGCAACCACTTGGTAATATGGGCTCTGCCATGATCTTAGGATCTTGGAACTTAGTCTCTTGGACAGTGGGTGGTAGATGGGTTGATAGGTTGGAGCGTCCATCGACTAAGGAAAGGCTATGAAGGATCATGTCTTGGGAAACCAAGGCTTGTGGGGAAAGTGCACCACCTGCAGAGTGTAAAACCTAAGTACTTAGCCATGTCCCAGTAAAGGACAATTTGAGCATCAAGACATGGAAACTTCAAGAATCTCATCACTCCAATTTCTAAATAAAACTTGTGGGTGAACAAGGGTTAAAGGATCTTCAGTCTTTGATTGGTAGATGCCCGGAGTGGATCTTCAGTCTCTGATTGGTAGACACCTTGGGATGGATTTTGTCAAACAAAAACTTAGTGTTTTCAAAAAGTTAAGGAAAAATCTATTTTGAGCAATGCAAGCCTAAGCTCCACCAGCCAAATGCATATAGCCTTATAGTCCACTTAAATATATACTAAGGTATCACTTGCCAATACTATTCCAAAGTATTGACCTCCGTATTGTGTAACTTATGATGTTGCAGGTTACTCTGATGATGATTAGGAGTCATGAGTCTACACTCAACATGCTTGCCTGTGGCACATGAAGATGAAGACTTATGTTTATTTACATATTCCATAAACTCTTGTATTAGGCCTTGGCCATGAGTTGTAAAAGACTATGTTTTATCTCTGGAATGACTGTAATAAACGACCTTTGTATCTGTGTACTTCATCTTAAACTGTGGATGCTAGCATTGATCCAGGGACTAGCATTGCAATCACAGGGATCTTTTCCTTTAATAAGGAGGGATCTTACATTACACATGTGTTCTTTTCATAAACTACATGGATCCACCAGTGTCATTGCATGTGTGTTCTTTTAATAAACCACACCTATATTTCATTGCATGTGTGTTCTTTTCATAAACCACATGGATCCACCAGTATCATTGCATCTGTGTTCTTTTCATAAACCACCACTAGAGTCATTACATGTGTGTTCTTTTCATAAACCACATGGATCCACCAGTGTCATTGCATGTGTGTTCTTTTCATAAACCACATGGATCCACCAGTGTTATTACATGTGTGTTCTTTTCATAAACAACATGTATCCACTAGTGCCATTACATGTGTGTTCTTTTCATAAACCACATCTAGAGTCATTGCATGTGTGTTCTTTTCATAAACCACATGGATCTACCTGTATCATTGCATCTGTGTTCTTTTCATAAACCACCACTAGAGTCATTACATGTGTGTTCTTTTCATAAACCACATGGATCCACCAGTGTCATTGCATGTGTGTTATTTTCATAAACCACAAGGATCCACCAGTGTTATTACATGTGTGTTATTTTCATAAACAACATGGATCCACTAGTGCCATTACATGTGTGTTCTTTTCATAAACACATCTAGAGTCATTGCATGTGTGTTCTTTCCATAAACCACATGGATCGACTAGAGTCATTGGACGTGTGTTCCTTTCATAAATCACATATGGATATAGTTGAGTCATTGCATGTGTGTTATTCTCCTAAACCACCACTAGAATTCATTGCATTTGTTGTCTTTTCATAAACCATATGGATCCACCAGTGTCATTGTATTTGTGTTCTTTTCATAAACCACCACTAGAGTCATTGCATGTGTGTTCTTTTCATAAACCACATGGATCCACCACTGTCATTGCATGTGTGTTCTTTTCATAAACCACCACTAGAGTCATTGCATGTGTGTTCTTTTCATATACCACATGGATCCACCAGGGTCATTGCATGTGTGTTCTTTTCATAAACCACCACTAGAGTCATTGCATGTGTGTTATTTTCATGAACCACATGAATACATCGGTGTCATTGCATGTGTGTTCTTTTCATAAACGACATATATATTTCATTGCATGTGTGTTCTTTTCATAAACCACATGGATCCACCAGTGTCATTGCATGTGTGTTATTTTCATAAACCACCACTAGAGTCATTACATGTGTGTTCTTTTCATAAACCACATGGATCCACCAGTGTCATTGCATGTGTGTTCTTTTCATAAACCACATGGATCCACCAGTGTCATTACATGTGTGTTCTTTTCATAAACAACATGGATCCACTAGTGTCATTACATGTGTGTTCTTTTCATAAACCACATCTAGAGTCATTGCATGTGTCTTCTTTTCATAAACCACATGGATCGACTAGAGTCATTGCATGTGTGTTCTTTTCATAAATCACATATGGATCTAGTAGAGTCATTGCATGTGTGTTCTTCGCCTAAACCACCACTAGAGTTCATTGCATTTGTGATCTTTTCATAAACCACATGGATCCACCAGTGACATTGCATGTGTGTTCTTTTCATAAACCACATGGATCCACCAGTGTCATTGCATGTGTGTTCTTTTAATAAACCACATGGATCCACAAGTGTCATTGCATGTATGTTCTTTTTATAAACCACCACTAGAGTCATTGCATGTGTGTTCTTTTCATAAACCACATGGACCCACCAATGTGATTACATGTGTGTTCTTTTCATAACCACATGGATCCACTAGAGTTCATTGCATGTGTGTTCTTTTCATAAACCACATGGATCCACCACATTGGATGTGTGTTCTTTTCATAAACCACCACTAGATTCATTGCATGTGTGTTCTTTTCATAAACCACATGGATCCACCATTATCATTGCATGTGTGTTCTTTTCATGAACCACAATTAGAGTCATTACACGTGTGTTCTTTTCATAAACCACATGGATCCACCAGTGTCATTGCATGTGTGTTCTTTTCATAAACCACATCTATATTTCATTGCATGTGTGTTCTTTTCATAAACCACATGGATCCACCAGTATCATTGCATCTGTGTTCTTTTCATAAACCACCACTAGAGTCATTACATGTGTGTTCTTTTCATAAACCACATGGATCCACCAGTGTCATTGCATGTGTGTTCTTTTCATAATCCACATGGATCCACCAGTGTCATTATATGTGTGTTATTTTCATAAACAATATGGATCCACTAGTGTAACTGCATGTGTTTTTTTTTTCATAAACCACATCTAGAGTCATTGTGTGTGTGTTCTTTTCATAAAACACATGGATTGACTAGAGTCATTGCTTGTGTGTTCTTTTCATAAATCACATATGGATCCAGTAGAGTCATTGCATGTGTGTTCTTCTCCTAAACCACCACTAGAGTTCATTGCATTTGTGTTCTTTTCATAAACCACATGGATCCACCAGTGTCATTGCATGTGTGTTCTTTTCATAAACCATCACTAGAGTCATTGCATGTGTGTTCTTTTCATAAACCACATGGATCCACCACTGTCATTGCATGTTTTTTTTCATAAACCACCACTAGAGTCATTGCATGTGTGTTCTTTTCATAAACCACATGGATCCACCAGTGTCATTGCATGTGTGTTCTTTTCATAAACCACATGGATCCACCAGTGTCATTGCATGTGTGTTCTTTTCATAAACCACATGGATCCACCAGTGTCATTGCATGTATGTTCTTTTCATAAACCACCACTAGAGTCATTCATGTGTGTTCTTTCCATAAACCACACGGACCCACCAATGTCATTACATGTGTGTTCTTTTCATAAACCACATGGATCCACTAGAGTTCATTGCATGTGTGTTCTTTTCATAAACCACATGGATCCACCACATTGGATGTGTGTTCTTTTCATAAACCACCACTAGAGTCATTGCATGTGGTCTTTTCATAAACCACATGGATCCACCACTATCATTGCATGTGTGTTCTTTTCATAAACCACCATTAGACTCATTACACATGTGTTCTTTTCATAAACTACATGGATCCACCAGTGTCATTGCAGGTGTGTTCTTTTAATAAACCACACCTATATTTCATTGCATGTGTGTTCTTTTCATAAACCACATGGATCCACCAGTATCATTGCATCTGTGTTCTTTTCATAAACCACCACTAGAGTCATTACATGTGTGTTCTTTTCATAAACCACATGGATCCACCAGTGTCATTGCATGTGTGTTATTTTGATAAACCACATGGATCCACCAGTGTTATTACATGTGTGTTCTTTTCATAAACAACATGGATCCACTAGTGCCATTACATGTGTGTTCTTTTCATAAACCACATCTAGAGTCATTGCATGTGTGTTCTTTTCATAAACCACATGGATCGACTAGAGTCATTGGATGTGTGTTCTTTTCATAAATCACATATGGATATAGTTGAGTCATTGCATGTGTGTTATTCTCCTAAACCACCACTAGAATTCATTGCATTTGTGTTCTTTTCATAAACCATATGGATCCACCAGTGTCATTGTATGTGTGTTCTTTTCATAAACCACCACTAGAGTCATTGCATGTGTGTTCTTTTCATAAACCACATGGATCCACCACTGTTATTGCATGTGTGTTCTTTTCATAAACCACCACTAGAGTCATTGCATGTGTGTTCTTTTCATATACCACATGGATCCACCAGGGTCATTGCATGTGTGTTCTTTTCAAAAACCACCACTAGAGTCATTGCATGTGTGTTATTTTCATGAACCACATGAATACATCGGTGTCATTGCATGTGTGTTCTTTTCATAAACCACATATATATTTCATTGCATGTGTGTTCTTTTCATAAACCACATGGATCCACCAGTGTCATTGCATGTGTGTTCTTTTCATAAACCACATGGATCCACCAGTGTCATTGCATGTGTGTTCTTTTAATAAACCACATAGATCCACCAGTGTCATTGCATGTATGTTCTTTTCATAAACCACCACTAGAGTTATTCATGTGTGTTCTTTTCATAAACCACATGGACCCACCAATGTCATTACATGTGTGTTCTTTTCATAAACCACATGGATCCACTAGAGTTCATTGCATGTGTGTTCTTTTCATAAACCACATGGATCCACCACATTGGATGTGTGTTCTTTTCATAAACCACCACTAGAGTCATTGCATGTGGTCTTTTAATAAACCACATGGATCCACCACTATCATTGCATGTGTGTTCTTTTCATAAACCACCATTAGACTCATTACACATGTTTCTTTTCATAAACTACATGGATCCACCAGTGTCATTGCATGTGTGTTCTTTTAATAAACCACACCTATATTTCATTGCATGTGTGTTCCTTTCATAAACCACATGGATCCACCAGTATCATTGCATCTGTGTTCTTTTCATAAACCACCACTAGAGTCATTACATGTGTGTTCTTTTCATAAACCACATGGATCCACCAGTGTCATTGCATGTGTGTTATTTTGATAAACCACATGGATCCACCAGTGTTATTACATGTGTGTTCTTTTCATAAACAACATGGATCCACTAGTGCCATTACATGTGTGTTCTTTTCATAAACCACATCTAGAGTCATTGCATGTGTGTTCTTTTCATAAACCACATGGATCGACTAGAGTCATTGGATGTGTGGTCTTTTCATAAATCACATATGGATATAGTTGAGTCATTGCATGTGTGTTATTCTCCTAAACCACCACTAGAATTCATTGCATTTGTGTTCTTTTCATAAACCATATGGATCCACAGTGTCATTGTATGTGTGTTCTTTTCATAAACCACCACTAGAGTCATTGCATGTGTGTTCTTTTCATAAACCACATGGATCCACCACTGTTATTGCATCTGTGTTCTTTTCATAAACCACCACTAGAGTCATTGCATGTGTGTTCTTTTCATATACCACATGGGTCCACCAGGGTCATTGCATGTGTGTTCTTTTCAAAAACCACCACTAGAGTCATTGCATGTGTGTTATTTTCATGAACCACATGAATACATCGGTGTCATTGCATGTGTGTTCTTTTCATAAACCACATATATATTTCATTGCATGTGTGTTCTTTTCATAAACCACATGGATCCACCAGTGTCATTGCATGTGTGTTCTTTTCATAAACCACATGGATCCACCAGTGTCATTGCATGTGTGTTCTTTTAATAAACCACATGGATCCACCAGTGTCATTGCATGTATGTTCTTTTCATAAACCACCACTAGAGTTATTCATGTGTGTTCTTTTCATAAACCACATGGACCCACCAATGTCATTACATGTGTGTTCTTTTCATAAACCACATGGATCCACTAGAGTTCATTGCATGTGTGTTCCTTTCATAAACCACATGGATCCACCACATTGGATGTGTGTTCTTTTCATAAACCACCACTAGAGTCATTGCATGTGGTCTTTTGATAAACCACATGGATCCACCACTATCATTGCATGTGTGTTCTTTTCATAAACACCATTAGACTCATTACACATGTGTTCTTTTCATAAACTACATGGATCCACCAGTGTCATTGCATGTGTGTTCTTTTAATAAACCACACCTATATTTCATTGCATGTGTGTTCTTTTCATAAACCACATGGATCCACCAGTATCATTGCATCTGTGTTCTTTTCATAAACGACCACTAGAGTCATTACATGTGTGTTCTTTTCATAAACCACATGGATCCACCAGTGTCATTGCATGTGTGTTATTTTCATAAACCACAAGGATCCACCAGTGTTATTACATGTGTGTTGTTTTCATAAACAACATGGATCCACTAGTGCCATTACATGTGTGTTCTTTTCATAAACACATCTAGAGTCATTGCATGTGTGTTCTTTTCATAAACCACATGGATCGACTAGAGTCATTGGATGTGTGCTCTTTTCATAAATGACATATGGATATAGTTGAGTCATTCCATGTGTGTTATTCTCCTAAACCACCACTAGAATTCATTGCATTTGTGTTCTTTTCATAAACCATATGGATCCACCAGTGTCATTGTATGTGTGTTCTTTTCATAAACCACCACTAGAGTCATTGCATGTGTGTTCTTTTCATAAACCACATGGATCCACCACTGTCATTGCATGTGTGTTCTTTTCATAAACCACCACTAGAGTCAATGCATGTGTGTTCTTTTCATATACCACATGGATCCACCACGGTCATTGCATGTGTGTTCTTTTCATAAACCACCACTAGAGTCATTGCATGTGTGTTATTTTCATGAAGCACATGAATACATCGGTGTCATTGCATGTGTGTTCTTTTCATAAACCACATATATATTTCATTGCATGTGTGTTCTTTTCATAAACCACATGGATCCACCAGTGTCATTGCATGTGTGTTATTTTCATAAACCACCACTAGAGTCATTTCATGTGTGTTCTTTTCATAAACCACATGGATCCACCAGTGTCATTGCATGTGTGTTCTTTTCATAAACCACATGGATCCACCAGTGTCATTACATGTGTGTTCTTTTCATAAACAACATGGATCCACTAGTGTCATTACATGTGTGTTCTTTTCATAAACCACATCTAGAGTCATTGCATGTGTGTTCTTTTCATAAACCACATGGATCGACTAGAGTCATTGCATGTGTGTTCTTTTCATAAATCACATATGGATCTAGTAGAGTCATTGCATGTGTGCTCTTCTCCTAAACCACCACTAGAGTTCATTGCATTCGTGATCTTTTCATAAACCACATGGATCCACATGTGACATTGCATGTGTGTTCTTTTCATAAACCACATGGATCCACCAGTGTCATTGCATGTGTGTTCTTTTAATAAACCACATGGATCCACCAGTGTCATTGCATGTATGTTCTTTTCATAAACCACCACTAGAGTCATTGTATGTGTGTTCTTTTCATAGACCACATGGACCCACCAATGTGATTATATGTGTGTTCTTTTCATAACCACATGGATCCACTAGAGTTCATTGCATGTGTGTTCTTTTCATAAACCACATGGATCCACCACATTGGATGTGTGTTCTTTTCATAAACCACCACTAGATTCATTGCATGTGTGTTCTTTTCATAAACCAAATGGATCCACCACTATCATTGCATGTGTGTTCTTTTCATGAACCACCATTAGAGTCATTACACGTGTGTTCTTTTCATAAACCACATGGATCCACCAGTGTCATTGCATGTGTGTTCTTTTCATAAACCACATCTATATTTCATTGCATGTGTGTTCTTTTCATAAACCACATGGATCCACCAGTATCATTCCATCTGTGTTATTTTCATAAACCACCACTAGAGTCATTACATGTGTGTTCTTTTCATAAACCACATGGATCCACCAGTGTCATTGCATGTGTGTTCTTTTCATAAACCACATGGATCCACCAGTGTCATTATATGTGTGTTATTTTCATAAACAATATGGATCCACTAGTGTCACTTCATGTGGTTTTTTTTCATAAACCACATCTAGAGACATTGCGTGTGTGTTCTTTTCATAAACCACATGGATTGACTAGAGTCATTGCTTGTGTGTTCTTTTCATAAATGACATATGGATCCAGTAGAGTCATTGCATGTGTGTTCTTCTCCTAAACCACCACTAGAGTTCATTGCATTTCTGTTCTTTTCATAAACCACATGGATCCACTAGTGTCATTGCATGTGTGTTCTTTTCATAAACCACCACTAGAGTCATTGCATGTGTGTTCTTTTCATAAACCACATGGATCCACCACTATCAATGCATGTGTTTTTTTTCATAAACCACCACTAGAGTCATTGCATGTGTGTTCTTTTCATAAACCACATGGATCCACTAGGGTCATTGCATGTGTGTTCTTTTCATAAACCACCACTAGAGTCATTGCATGTGTGTTATTTTCATGAACCACATGGATACACTAGTGTCATTGCATGTGTGTTGTTTTCATAAACCACCACTAGAGTCATTGCATGTGTGTTCTTTTCATATACCACATGGATCCACCAGGGTCATTGCATGTGTGTTCTTTTCATAAACCACCACTAGAGTCATTGCATGTGTGTTCTTTTCATAAATCACATATGGATCTAGTAGAGTCATTGCATGTGTGTTCTTCTCCTAAACCACCACTAGAGTTCATTGCATTTGTGATCTTTTCATAAACCACATGGATCCACAAGTGACATTGCATGTGTGTTCTTTTCATAAACCACATGGATCCACCAGTGTCATTGCATGTGTGTTCTTTTAATAAACCACATGGATCCACCAGTGTCATTGCATGTATGTTCTTTTCATAAACCACCACTAGAGTCATTGTATGTGTGTTCTTTTCATAAACCACATGGACCCACCAATGTGATTATATGTGTGTTCTTTTCATAACCACATGGATCCACTAGAGTTCATTGCATGTGTGTTCTTTTCATAAACCACATGGATCCACCACATTGGATGTGTGTTCTTTTCATAAACCACCACTAGATTCATTGCATGTGTGTTCTTTTCATAAACCACATGGATCCACCACTATCATTGCATGTGTGTTCTTTTCATGAACCACCATTAGAGTCATTACACGTGTGTTCTTTTCATAAACCACATGGATCCACCAGTGTCATTGCATGTGTGTTCTTTTCATAAACCACATCTATATTTCATTGCATGTGTGTTCTTTTCATAAACCACATGGATCCACCAGTATCATTGCATCTGTGTTCTTTTCATAAACCACCACTAGAGTCATTACATGTGTGTTCTTTTCATAAACCACATGGATCCACCAGTGTCATTGCATGTGTGTCCTTTTCATAAACCACATGGATCCACCAGTGTCATTATATGTGTGTTATTTTCATAAACAATATGGATCCACTAGTGTCACTTCATGTGGTTTTTTTTTCATAAACCACATCTAGAGACATTGCGTGTGTGTTCTTTTCATAAACCACATGGATTGACTAGAGTCATTGCTTGTGTGTTCTTTTCATAAATGACATATGGATCCAGTAGAGTCATTGCATGTGTGTTCTTCTCCTAAACCACCACTAGAGTTCATTGCATTTCTGTTCTTTTCATAAACCACATGGATCCACCAGTGTCATTGCATGTGTGTTCTTTTCATAAACCACCACTAGAGTCATTGCATGTGTGTTATTTTCATGAACCACATGGATACACTAGTGTCATTGCATGTGTGTTCTTTTCATAAACCACATCTATATTTCATTGCATGTGTGTTCTTTTCATAAACCACATGGATCCACTAGTGTCATTGCATGTGTGTTATTTTCATAAACCACCACTAGAGTCATTACATGTGTGTTCTTTCCATAAACCACATCGATCCACCAGTGTCATTGCATGTGTGTTCTTTTCATATACCACATGGATCCACCAGTGTCATTACATGTGTGTTCTTTTCATAAACAACATGGATCCACTAGTGTCATTACATGTGTGTTCTTTTCATAAACCACATCTATAGTCATTTCATGTGTGTTCTATTCATAAACCACATGGATCGACTAGAGTCATTGCATGTGTGTTCTTTTCATAAATCACATATGGATCTAGTAGAGTCATTGCATGTGTGCTTCTCTCCTAAACCACCACTAGAGTTCATTGCATTTGTGATCTTTTCATAAACCACATGGATCCACATGTGACATTGCATGTGTGTTCTTTTCATAAACCACATGGATCCACCAGTGTCATTGCATGTGTGTTCTTTCAATAAACCACATGGATCCACCAGTGTCATTGCATGTATGTTCTTTTCATAAACCACCACTAGAGTCATTGTATGTGTGTTCTTTTCATAAACCACATGGACCCACCAATGTGATTATATGTGTGTTCTTTTCATAACCACATGGATCCACTAGAGTTCATTGCATGTGTGTTCTTTTCATAAACCACATGGATCCACCACATTGGATGTGTGTTCTTTTCATAAACCACCACTAGATTCATTGCATGTGTGTTCTTTTCATAAACCACATGGATCCACCACTATCATTGCATGTGTGTTCTTTTCATGAACCACCATTAGAGTCATTACACGTGTGTTCTTTTCATAAACCACATGGATCCACCAGTGTCATTGCATGTGTGTTCTTTTCATAAACCACATCTATATTTCATTGCATGTGTGTTCTTTTCATAAACCACATATATATTTCATTGCATGTGTGTTCTTTTCATAAACCACATGGATCCACCAGTATCATTGCATCTGTGTTCTTTTCATAAACCACCACTAGAGTCATTACATGTGTGTTCTTTTCATAAACCACATGGATCCACCAGTGTCATTGCATGTGTGTTATTTTCATAAACCACAAGGATCCACCAGTGTTATTACATGTGTGTTGTTTTCATAAACAACATGGATCCACTAGTGCCATTACATGTGTGTTCTTTTCATAAACACATCTAGAGTCATTGCATGTGTGTTCTTTTCATAAACCACATGGATCGACTAGAGTCATTGGATGTGTGCTCTTTTCATAAATCACATATGGATATAGTTGAGTCATTGCATGTGTGTTATTCTCCTAAACCACCACTAGAATTCATTGCATTTGTGTTCTTTTCATAAACCATATAGATCCACCAGTGTCATTGTATGTGTGTTCTTTTCATAAACCACCACTAGAGTCATTGCATGTGTGTTCTTTTCATAAACCACATGGATCCACCACTGTCATTGCATGTGTGTTCTTTTCATAAACCACCACTAGAGTCAATGCATGTGTGTTCTTTTCATATACCACATGGATCCACCACAGTCATTGCATGTGTGTTCTTTTCATAAACCACCACTAGAGTCATTGCATGTGTGTTATTTTCATGAAGCACATGAATACATCGGTGTCATTGCATGTGTGTTCTTTTCATAAACCACATATATATTTCATTGCATGTGTGTTCTTTTCATAAACCACATGGATCCACCAGTGTCATTGCATGTGTGTTATTTTCATAAACCACCACTAGAGTCATTTCATGTGTGTTCTTTTCATAAACCACATGGATCCACCAGTGTCATTGCATGTGTGTTCTTTTCATAAACCACATGGATCCACCAGTGTCATTACATGTGTGTTCTTTTCATAAACAACATGGATCCACTAGTGTCATTACATGTGTGTTCTTTTCATAAACCACATCTAGAGTCATTGCATGTGTGTTCTTTTCATAAACCACATGGATCGACTAGAGTCATTGCATGTGTGTTCTTTTCATAAATCACATATGGATCTAGTAGAGTCATTGCATGTGTGTTCTTTTCATAAACCACATGGATCCACTAGAGTTCATTGCATGTGTGTTCTTTTCATAAACCACATGGATCCACCACATTGGATGTGTGTTCTTTTCATAAACCACCACTAGATTCATTGCATGTGTGTTCTTTTAATAAACCACATGGATCCACCACTATCATTGCATGTGTGTTCTTTTCATGAACCACCATTAGAGTCATTACACGTGTGTTCTTTTCATAAACCACATGGATCCACCAGTGTCATTGCATGTGTGTTCTTTTCATAAACCACATCTATATTTCATTGCATGTGTGTTCTTTTCATAAACCACATGGATCCACCAGTATCATTGCACCTATGTTCTTTTCATAAACCACCACTAGAGTCATTACATGTGTGTTCTTTTCATAAACCACATGGATCCACCAGTGTCATTGCATGTGTGTTCTTTTCATAAACCACATGGATCCACCAGTGTCATTATATGTGTGTTATTTTCATAAACAATATGGATCCACTAGTGTCACTTCATGTGTTTTTTTTTCATAAACCACATCTAGAGACATTGCGTGTGTGTTCTTTTCATAAACCACATGGATTGACTAGAGTCATTGCTTGTGTGTTCTTTTCATAAATGACATATGGATCCAGTAGAGTCATTGCATGTGTGTTCTTCTCCTAAACCACCACTAGAGTTCATTGCATTTCTGTTCTTTTCATAAACCACATGGATCCACCAGTGTCATTGCATGTGTGTTCTTTTCATAAACCACCACTAGAGTCATTGCATGTGTGTTCTTTTCATAAACCACATGGATCCACCACTATCAATGCATGTGTTTTTTTTTCATAAACCACAACTAGAGTCATTGCATGTGTGTTCTTTTCATAAACCACATGGATCCACTAGGGTCATTGCATGTGTGTTCTTTTCATAAACCACCACTAGAGTCATTGCATGTGTGTTATTTTCATGAACCACATGGATACACTAGTGTCATTGCATGTGTGTTGTTTTCATAAACCACCACTAGAGTCATTGCATGTGTGTTCTTTTCATATACCACATGGATCCACCAGGGTCATTGCATGTGTGTTCTTTTCATAAACCACCACTAGAGTTATTGCATGTGTGTTCTTTTCATAAATCACATATGGATCTAGTAGAGTCATTGCATGTGTGTTCTTCTCCTAAACCACCACTAGAGTTCATTGCATTTGTGATCTTTTCATAAACCACATGGATCCACAAGTGACATTGCATGTGTGTTCTTTTCATAAACCACATGGATCCACCAGTGTCATTGCATGTGTGTTCTTTTAATAAACCACATGGATCCACCAGTGTCATTGCATGTATGTTCTTTTCATAAACCACCACTAGAGTCATTGTATGTGTGTTCTTTTCATAAACCACATGGACCCACCAATGTGATTATATGTGTGTTCTTTTCATAACCACATGGATCCACTAGAGTTCATTGCATGTGTGTTCTTTTCATAAACCACATGGATCCACCACATTGGATGTGTGTTCTTTTCATAAACCACCACTAGATTCATTGCATGTGTGTTCTTTTCATAAACCACATGGATCCACCACTATCATTGCATGTGTGTTCTTTTCATGAACCACCATTAGAGTCATTACACGTGTCTTGTTTTCATAAACCACATGGATCCACCAGTGTCATTGCATGTGTGTTCTTTTAATAAACCACATCTATATTTCATTGCATGTATGTTCTTTTCATAAACCACATGGATCCACCAGTATGATTGCATCTGTGTTCTTTTCAAAAACCACCACTAGAGTCATTACATGTGTGTTCTTTTCATAAACCACATGGATCCACCAGTGTCATTGCATGTGTGTTCTTTTCATAAACCACATGGATCCACCAATGTCATTATATGTGTGTTATTTTCAGAAACAATATGGATCCACTAGTGTCACTTCATGTGTTTTTTTTTCATAAACCACATCTAGAGACATTGCGTGTGTGTTCTTTTCATAAACCACATGGATTGACTAGAGTCATTGCTTGTGTGTTCTTTTCATAAATGACATATGGATCCAGTAGAGTCATTGCATGTGTGTTCTTCTCCTAAACCACCACTAGAGTCCATTGCATTTCTGTTCTTTTCATAAACCACATGGATCCACCAGTGTCATTGCATGTGTGTTCTTTTCATAAACCACCACTAGAGTCATTGCATGTGTGTTCTTTTCATAAACCACATGGATCCACCACTATCAATGCATGTGTTTTTTTTCATAAACCACCACTAGAGTCATTGCATGTGTGTTCTTTTCATAAACCACATGGATCCACTAGGGTCATTGCATGTGTGTTCTTTTCATAAACCACCACTAGAATCATTGCATGTGTGTTATTTTCATGAACCACATGGATACACTAGTGTCATTGCATGTGTGTTCTTTTCATAAACCACATCTATATTTCATTGCATGTGTGTTCTTTTCATAAACCACATGGATCCACTAGTGTCATTGCATGTGTGTTATTTTCATAAACCACCACTAGAGTCATTACATGTGTGTTCTTTCCATAAACCACATCGATCCACTAGTGTCATTGCATGTGTGTTCTTTTCATAAACCACATGGATCCACCAGTGTCATTACATGTGTGTTCTTTTCATAAACAACATGGATCCACTAGTGTCATTACATGTGTGTTCTTTTCATAAACCACATCTATAGTCATTGCATGTGTGTTCTATTCATAAACCACATGGATCGAGTAGAGTCATTGCATGTGTGTTCTTTTCATAAATCACATATGCATCTAGTAGAGTCATTGCATGTGTGTTCTTCTCCTAAACCACCACTAGAGTTCATTGCATTTGTGTTATTTTCATAAACCACATGGATCCACTAGTGTGATTGCATGTGTGTTCTTTTCATAAACCACATGGATCCACCACTATCATTGCATGTGTGTTCATTTAATAAAGCACATGGATCCACCAGTGTCATTGCATGTATGTTCTTTTCATAAACCACCACTAGAGTCATTGCATGTGTATTCTTTTCATAAACCACATGGACCCACCAATGTCATTACATGTGTGTTCTTTTCATAAACCACATGGATCCACTAGAGTTCATTGCATGTGTGTTCTTTTCATAAACCAAATGGATCGACCACATTGGATGTGTGTTCTTTTCATAAACCACCACTAGAGTCATTGCATGTGTGTTCCTTTCATAAACCACGTGGATCCACCATTATCATTGCATGTGTGTTCTTTTCTTAAACCACCATTAGAGTCATTACACGTGTCTTGTTTTCATAAACCACATGGATCCACCAGTGTCATTGCATGTGTGTTCTTTTAATAAACCACATCTATTTTTCATTGCATGTATGTCCTTTTCTTAAACCACATGGATCCACCAGTATGATTGCATCTATGTTCTTTTCATAAACCACCACTAGAGAAATTATATGTGTGTTCTTTTCATAAACCACCACTAGAGTCATTACATGTGTGTTCTTTTCATAAACCACATGAATCCACCAGTGTCATTGCATGTGTGTTCTTTTCATAAACCACATGGATCCACCAGTGTCATTATATGTGTGTTCTTTTCATAAATAATATGGATCCACTAGTGTCACTGCATGTGTGTTATTTTCATAAACCACATCTAGAGTCATTGCATGTGTGTTCTTTTAATAAACCACATGGATCGACTAGAGTCATTTCATGTGTGTTCTTTTCATAAATCACACATGGATCCATTAGAGTCATTGCATGTGTGTTCTTCTCCTAAACCACCACTAGAGTTCATTGCATGTGTGTTCTTTTCATAAAGCACATGGATCCACCAGTGTCATTGCATGTGTGTTCTTTTCATAAACCACCACTAGAGTCATTGCATGTGTGTTCTTTTCATAAACCACATTGATCCACTAGCGTTATTAAATGTGTGTTATTTTTCTAAACCACATGGATCCACTAGAGTCATTGCATGTGTGTTCTTCTCCTAAACCACCACTAGAGTCATTGCATGTGTGTTCTTTTCAAAAACGACATGGATCCACTAGAGTCTTTGCATGTGTGTTCTTTTCATGAACCACATGGATACACCAGTGTCATTGCATGTGTGTTCTTTTCATAAACCACATGGATCCACCAGTGTCATTGCATGCATGTTCTTTTCATAAACCACCACTAGAGTCATTGCATGTGTGTTCTTTTCATAAACCACATGGATCCACCAAGGTCATTGCATGTGAGTTCTTTTCATAAACCACCACTAGAGTCATTGCATGTGTGTTCTTTTCATGTACCACATGGATACACCAGTGTCATTGCATGTGTGTTCTTTTCATAAACCACATCTATATTTCATTGCATGTGTGTTCTTTTCATAAACCACATGGATCCGCCAGGGTCATTGCATGTTTGTTCTTTTCATAAAACACCACTAGAGTCATTGCATGTGTGTTCTTTTCATAAACCACATGGATCCACCAAGGTCATTGCATGTGAGTTCTTTTCATAAACCACCACTAGAGTCATTGCATGTGTGTTCTTTTCATGAACCACATGGATACACCAGTGTCATTGCATGTGTGTTCTTTTCATAAACCACATCTATATTTCATTGCATGTGTGTTCTTTTCATAAACCACATGGATCCACCAGTGTCATTGCATGTGTGTTCTTTTCATATACCACATGGATCCACCAGGGTCATTGCATGTGTGTTCTTTTCATAAACGACCACTAGAGTCATTGCATGTGTGTAATTTTCATGAACCACATGAATACATCGGTGTCATTGCATGTGTGTTCTTTTCATAAACCACATATATATTTCATTGCATGTGTGTTCTTTTCATAAACCACATGGATCCACCAGTGTCATTGCATGTGTGTTATTTTCATAAACCACCACTAGAGTCATTACATGTGTGTTCTTTTCATAAACCACATGGATCCACCAGTGTCATTGCATGTGTGTTCTTTTCATAAACCACATGGATCCACCAGTGTCATTACATGTGTGTTCTTTTCATAAACAACATGGATCCACTAGTGTCATTACATGTGTGTTCTTTTCATAAACCACATCTAGAGTCATTGCATGTGTGTTCTTTTCATAAACCACATGGATCGACTAGAGTCATTGCATGTGTGTTCTTTTCATAAATCACATATGGATCTAGTAGAGTCATTGCATGTGTGTTCTTCTCCTAAAACACCACTAGAGTTCATTGCATTTGTGATCTTTTCATAAACCACATGGATCCACCAGTGACATTGCATGTGTGTTCTTTTCATAAACCACATGGATCCACCAGTGTCATTGCATGTGTGTTCTTTTAATAAACCACATGGATCCACCAGTGTCATTGCATGTATGTTCTTTTCATAAACCACCACTAGAGTCATTGCATGTGTGTTCTTTTCATAAACCACATGGACCCACCAATGTGATTACATGTGTGTTCTTTTCATAACCAAATGGATCCCCTAGAGTTCATTGCATGTGTGTTCTTTTCATAAACCACATGGATCCACCACATTGGATGTGTGTTCTTTTAATAAACCAACACTAGATTCATTGCATGTGTGTTCTTTTCATAATCCACATGGATCCACCACTATCATTGCATGTGTGTTCTTTTCATGAACCTCCATTAGAGTCATTACACGTGTGTTCTTTTCGTAAACCACTTGGATCCACCAGTGTGATTGCATGTGTGTTCTTTTCATAAACCACATCTATATTTCATTGCATGTGTGTTCTTTTCATAAACCACATGGATCCACCAGTATCATTGCATCTGTGTTCTTTTCATAAACCACCACTAGAGTCATTACATGTGTGTTCTTTTCATAAACCACATGGATCCTCCAGTGTCGTTGCATGTGTGTTCTTTTCAGAAACCACATGGATCCACCAGTGTCATTATATGTGTGTTATTTTCATAAACAATATGGATCCACTAGTGTCACTGCATGTGTGTTTTTTTCATAAACCACATCTAGAGTCATTGCGTGTGTGTTCTTTTCATAAACCACATGGATCGTCTAGAGTCATTGCATGTGTGTTCTTTTGATAAATCACATATGGATCCAGTAGAGTCATTGCATGTGTGTTCTTCTCCTAAACCACCACTAGAGTTCATTGCATTTGTGTTCTTTTCATAAACCACATGGATCCACCAGTGTCATTGCATGTGTGTTCTTTTCATAAACCACCACTAGAGTAATTGCATGTGTGTTCTTTGCATAAACCACATGGATCCACCACTGTCATTGCATGTGTTTTTTTCATAAACCACCACTAGAGTCATTGCATGTGTGTTCTTTTCATAAACCACATGGATCCACTAGGGTCATTGCATGTGTGTTCTTTTCATAAACCACCACTAGAGTCATTGCATGTGTGTTATTTTCATGAACCACATGGATACACCAGTGTCGTTGCATGTGTGTTCTTTTCATAAACCACATCTATATTTCATTGCTGGTGTGTTCTTTTCATAAACCACATGGATCCACTAGTGTCATTGCATGTGTGTTATTTTCATAAACCACCACTAGAGTCATTACATGTGTGTTCTTTTCATAAACCACATCGATCCACCAGTGTCATTGCATGTGTGTTCTTTTCATAAACCACATGGATCCACCAGTTTCATGAAATGTGTGTTCTTTTCATAAACAACATGGATCCACTAGTGTCATTACATGTGTGTTCTTTTCATAAACCACATCTATAGTCATTGCATGTGTGTTCTATTCATAAACCACATGGATCGAGTAGAGTCATTGCATGTGTGTTCTTTTCATAAATCACATATGCATCTAGTAGAGTCATTGCATGTGTGTTCTTCTCCTAAACCACCACTAGAGTTCATTGCATTTGTGTTCTTCTCCTAAACCACCACTTGGATCCACCAGTGTCATTGCATGTGTGTTCTTTTCATAAACCACCACTAGAGTCATTGCATGTGTGTTCTTTTCATAAACGACATGGACCCACCAATGTCATTACATGTGTGTTCTTTTCATAAACCACATGGATCCACTAGACTTCATTTCATGTGTGTTCTTTTCATAAACCAAATGGATCGACCACATTGGATGTGTGTTCTTTTCATAAACCACCACTAGAGTCATTGCATGTGTGTTCCTTTCATAAACCACATGGATCCACCATTATCATTGCATGTGTGTTCTTTTCTTAAACCACCATTAGAGTCATTACACGTGTCTTGTTTTCATAAACCACATGGATCCACCAGTGTCATTGCATGTGTGTTCTTTTAATAAACCACATCTATATTTCATTGCATGTATGTTCTTTTCATAAACCACATGGATCCACCAGTATGATTGCATCTGTGTTCTTTTCAAAAACCACCACTAGAGTCATTACATGTGTGTTCTTTTCATAAACCACCACTAGAGTCATTACATGTGTGTTCTTTTCATAAACCACATGAATCCACCTGTGTCATTGCATGTGTGTTCTTTTCATAAACCACATGGATCCACCAAGGTCATTGCATGTGAGTTCTTTTCATAAACCACCACTAGAGTCATTGCATGTGTGTTCTTTTCATGAACCACATGGATACACCAGTGTCATTGCATGTGTGTTCTTTTCATAAACCACATCTATATTTCATTGCATGTGTGTTCTTTTCATAAACCACATGGATCCACAAGTGTCATTGCATGTGTGTTCTTTTCATAAATCACACATGGATCCATTAGAGTCATTGCATGTGTGTTCTTCTCCTAAACCACCACTAGAGTTCATTGCATGTGTGTTCTTTTCATAAACCACATGGATCCACCAGTGTCATTGCATGTGTGTTCTTTTCATAAACCACCACTAGAGTCAATGCATGTGTGTTCTTTTAATAAACCACATGGATCCACTAGCGTCATTGAATGTGTGTTATTTTTCTAAACCACATGGATCCACTAGAGTCATTGAATGTGTGTTCTTTTCATAAACCACATGGATCCACCAAGGTCATTGCATGTGAGTTCTTTTCATAAACCACCACTAGAGTCATTGCATGTGTGTTCTTTTCATGAACCACATGGATACACCAGTGTCATTGCATGTGTGTTCTTTTCATAAACCACATCTATATTTCATTGCATGTGTGTTCTTTTCATAACCACATGGATCCACCAGTGTCATTGCATGTGTGTTCTTTTCATATACCACATGGATCCACCAGGGTCATTGCATGTGTGTTATTTTCATAAACCACCACTAGAGTCATTGCATGTATTTAATTTTCATGAACCACATGAATACATCGGTGTCATTGCATGTGTGTTCTTTTCATAAACCACATATATATTTCATTGCATGTGTGTTCTTTTCATAAACCACATGAATCCACCAGTATCATTGCATGTGTGTTATTTTCATAAACCACCACTAGAGTCATTACATGTGTGTTCTTTTCATAAACCACATGGATCCACCAGTGTCATTGCATGTGTGTTCTTTTCATAAACCACATGGATCCACCAGTGTCATTGCATGTGTGTTCTTTTCATAAACAACATGGATCCACTAGTGTCATTACATGTGTGTTCTTTTCATAAACCACATCTAGAGTCATTGCATGTGTGTTCTTTTCATAAACCACATGGATCGACTAGAGTCATTGCATGTGTGTTCTTTTCATAAATCACATATGGATCTAGTAGAGTCATTGCATGTGTGTTCTTCTCCTAAACCACCACTAGAGTTCATTGCATTTGTGATCTTTTCATAAACCACATGGATCCACCAGTGACATTGCATGTGTGTTATTTTCATAAACCACATTGATCCACCAGTGTCATTGCATGTGTGTTCTTTTAATAAACCACATGCATCCACGAGTGTCATTGCATGTGTGTTCTTTTAATAAACCACATGGATCCACCACTGTCATTGCATGTGTTTTTTTTCATAAACCACCACTAGAGTCATTGCATGTGTGTTCTTTTCATAAACCACATGGATCCACTAGGGTCATTGCATGTGTGTTATTTTCATAAACCACCACTAGAGTCATTGCATGTGTGTTATTTTCATGAACCACATGGATACACTAGTGTCATTGCATGTGTGTTCTTTTCATAAACCACCACTAGAGTCATTACATGTGTGTTCTTTTCATAAACCACATGGATCCTCCAGTGTCATTGCATGTGTGTTCTTTTCAGAAACCACATGGATCCACCAGTGTCATTATATGTGTGTTATTTTCATAAACAATATGGATCCACTAGTGTCACTGCATGTGTTTTTTTTCATAAACCACATCTAGAGTCATTGCGTGTGTGTTCTTTTCATAAACCACATGGATCGTCTAGAGTCATTGCATGTGTGTTCTTTTGATAAATCACATATGGATCTAGTAGAGCCATTGCATGTGTGTTCTTCTCCTAAACCACCACTAGAGTTCATTGCATTTGTGTTCTTTTAATAAACCACATGGATCCACCAGTGTCATTGCATGTGTGTTCTTTTCATAAACCACCACTAGAGTCATTGCATGTGTGTTCTTTGCATAAACCACATGGATCCACCACTGTCATTGCATGTGTTTTTTTCATAAACCACCACTAGAGTCATTGCATGTGTGTTCTTTTCATAAACCACATGGATCAACTAGTGTCATTGCATGTGTGTTCTTTTCATAAACCACCACTAGAGTCATTGCATGTGTGTTCTTTGCATAAACCACATGGATCCACCACTGTCATTGCATGTGTTTTTTCATAAACCACCACTAGAGTCATTGCATGTGTGTTCTTTTCATAAACCACATGGATCCACTAGGGTCATTGCATGTGTGTTCTTTTCATAAACCACCACTAGAGTCATTACATGTGTGTTATTTTCATGAACCACATGGATACACCAGTGTCATTGCATGTGTGTTCTTTTCATAAACCACATCTATATTTCATTGCATGTGTGTTCTTTTCATAAACCACATGGATCCACTAGTGTCATTGCATGTGTGTTATTTTCATAAACCACCACTAGAGTCATTACATGTGTGTTCTTTTCATAAACCACATCGATCCACCAGTGTCATTGCATGTGTGTTCTTTTCATAAACCACATGGATCCACCAGTGTCATTACATGTGTGTTCTTTTCATAAACAACATGGATCCACTAGTGTCATTACATGTGTGTTCTTTTCATAAACCACATCTATAGTCATTGCATGTGTGTTCTATTCATAAACCACATGGATCGAGTAGAGTCATTGCATGTGTGTTCTTTTCATAAATCACATATGCATCTAGTAGAGTCATTGCATGTCTGTTATTCTCCTAAACCACCACTAGAGTTCATTGCATTTGTGTTCTTTTCATAAACCACATGGATCCACCAGTGTCATTACATGTGTGTTCTTTTCATAAACCACCACTAGAGTCATTGCATGTGTGTTCTTTTCATAAACGACATGGACCCACCAATGTCATTACTTGTGTGTTCTTTTCATAAACCACATGGATCCACTAGAGTTCATTTCATGTGTGTTCTTTTCATAAACCAAATGGATCGACCACATTGGATGTGTGTTCTTTTCATAAACCACCACTAGAGTCATTGCATGTGTGTTCCTTTCATAAACCACATGGATCCACCATTA
Source organism: Avena insularis (assembly GCA_023614405.1). NCBI lineage: Eukaryota > Viridiplantae > Streptophyta > Magnoliopsida > Poales > Poaceae > Avena > Avena insularis. Next base: position 659,114 of record JAJUPC010000125.1, on the reverse strand, counting down.
TCATTGTATGTGTGTTCTTTTCTTAAACCACCATTAGAGTCATTACACGTGTCTTGTTTTCATAAACCACATGGATCCACCAGTGTCATTGCATGTGTGTTCTTTTAATAAACCACCTCTATATTTCATTGCATGTATGTTCTTTTCATAAACCACAGGGATCCACCAGTATGATTGCATCTGTGTTCTTTTCAAAAACCACCACTAGAGTCATTACATGTTTGTTCTTTTCATAAACCACCACTAGAGTCATTACATGTGTGTTCTTTTCATAAACCACATGAATCCACCTGTGTCATTGCATGTGTGTTCTTTTCATAAACCACATGGATCCACCAAGGTCATTGCATGTGAGTTTTTTTCATAAACCACCACTAGAGTCATTGCATGTGTGTTCTTTTCATGAACCACGTGGATACACCAGTGTCATTGCATGTGTGTTCTTTTCATAAACCACATCTATATTTCATTGCATGTGTGTTCTTTTCATAAACCACATGGATCCACAAGTGTCATAGCATGTGTGTTCTTTTCATAGATCACACATGGATCCATTAGAGTCATTGCATGTGTGTTCTTCTCCTAAACCACCACTAGAGTTCATTGCATGTGTGTTCTTTTCATAAACCACATGGATCCACAAGTGTCATTGCATGTGTGTTCTTTTCATAAACCACCACTAGAGTCAATGCATGTGTGTTCTTTTCATAAACCACATGGATCCACTAGCGTCATTGAATGTGTGTTATTTTTCTAAACCACATGGATCCACTAGAGTCATTGCATGTGTGTTCTTCTCCTAAACCACCACTAGAGTCATTGCATGTGTGTTCTTTTCAAATACGACATGGATCCACTAGAGTCATTGCATGTGTATTCTTTTCATAATCCATATATGGATCCATTAGAGTCACTACATTTTAGTTCTTCTCCTAAACCACCACTAGAGTTCATTGCATGTGTGTTCTTTTCATAAACCACATGGATCCACCACTGTCATTGCATGTGTGTTCTTTTCATAAACCACCACTAGAGTCATTGCATGTGTGTTCTTTTCATAAACCACATGGATCCACCAAGGTCATTGCATGAGAGTTCTTTTCATAAACCACCACTAGAGTCATTGCATGTGTGTTATTTTCATGAACCACATGGATACACCAGTGTCATTGCATGTGTGTTCTTTTCATAAACCACATCTATATTTCATTGCATGTGTGTTCTTTTCATAAACCACATGGATCCACTAGTGTCATTGCATGTGTGTTCTTTACTTAAACCACCACTAGAGTCATTACATGTGTGATCTTTTCATAAACCACATGGATCCACCAGTGTCATTGCATGTGTGTTCTTTTCATAAACCACATGGATCCACCAGTGTCATTACATGTGTGTTCTTTTCATAAACAACATGGATCCACTAGTGTCATTACATGTGTGTTCTTTTCATAAACCACATCTAGATTCATTGCATGTGTGTTCTTTTCATAAACCACATGGATCGACTAGAGTCATTGCATGTGTGTTCTTTTCATAAATCACATATGGATCTAGTAGAGTCATTGCATGTGTGTTCTTCTCCTAAACCACCACTAGAGTTCATTGCATTTGTGATCTTTTCATAAACCACATGGATCCACCAGTGACATTGCATGTGTGTTATTTTCATAAACCACATGGATCCACCAGTGTCATTGCATGTGTGTTCTTTTAATAAACCACATGGATCCACCAGTGTCATTGCATGTATGTTCTTTTCATAAACCACCACTAGAGTCATTGCATGTGTGTTCTTTTCATAAACCACATGGGACCACCAATGTGATTACATGTGTGTTCTTTTCATAACCACATGGATCCCCTAGAGTTCATTGCATGTGTGTTCTTTTCATAAACCACATGGATCCACCACATTGGATGTGTGTTCTTTTCATAAACCACCACTAGATTCATTGCATGTGTGTTCTTTTCATAAACCACATGGATCCACCACTATCATTGCATGTGTGTTCTTTTCATGAACCTCCATTAGAGTCATTACACGTGTGTTCTTTTCATAAACCACTTGGATCCACCAGTGTTATTGCATGTGTGTTCTTTTCATAAACCACATCTATATTTCATTGCATGTGTGTTCTTTTCATAAACCACATGGATCCACCAGTATCATTGCATCTGTGTTCTTTTCATAAACCACCACTAGAGTCATTACATGTGTGTTCTTTTCATAAACCACATGGATCCTCCAATGTCATTGCATGTGTGTTCTTTTCAGAAACCACATGGATCCACCAGTGTCATTATATGTGTGTTATTTTCATAAACCACCACTAGAGTCATTACATGTGTGTTCTTTTCATAAACCACCACTAGAGTCATTACATGTGTGTTCTTTTCATAAACCACATGAATCCACCTGTGTCATTGCATGTGTGTTCTTTTCATAAACCACATGGATCCAACAAGGTCATTGCATGTGAGTTCTTTTCATAAACCACCACTAGAGTCATTGCATGTGTGTTCTTTTCATGAACCACATGGATACACCATTGTCATTGCATGTGTGTTCTTTTCATAAACCACATCTATATTTCATTGCATGTGTGTTCTTTTCATAAACCACATGGATCCACAAGTGTCATAGCATGTGTGTTCTTTTCATAAATCACACATGGATCCATTAGAGTCATTGCATGTGTGTTCTTCTCCTAAACCACCACTAGAGTTCATTGCATGTGTGTTCTTTTCATAAACCACATGGATCCACCAGTGTCATTGCATGTGTGTTCTTTTCATAAACCACCACTAGAGTCAATGCATGTGTGTTCTTTTCATAAACCACATGGATCCACTAGCGTCATTGAATGTGTGTTATTTTTCTAAACCACATGGATCCACTAGAGTCATTGCATGTGTGTTCTTCTCCTAAACCACCACTAGACTCATTGCATGTGTGTTCTTTTCAAAAACGACATGGATCCACTAGAGTCATTGCATGTGTATTCTTTTCATAATCCATATATGGATCCATTAGAGTCACTACATTTTAGTTCTTCTCCTAAACCACCACTAGAGTTCATTGCATGTGTGTTCTTTTCATAAACCACATGGATCCACCACTGTCATTGCATGTGTGTTCTTTTCATAAACCACCACTAGAGTCATTGCATGTGTGTTCTTTTCATAAACCACATGGATCCACCAAGGTCATTGCATGAGAGTTCTTTTCATAAACCACCACTAGAGTCATTGCATGTGTGTTATTTTCATGAACCACATGGATACACCAGTGTCATTGCATGTGTGTTCTTTTCATAAACCACATCTATATTTCATTGCATGTGTGTTCTTTTCATAAATCACATGGATCCACTAGTGTCATTGCATGTGTGTTCTTTACTTAAACCACCACTAGAGTCATTACATGTGTGTTCTTTTCATAAACCACATGGATCCACCAGTGTCATTGCATGTTTGTTCTTTTCATAAACCACATTTATCCACCAGTGTCATTACATGTGTGTTCTTTTCATAAACAACATGGATCCACTAGTGTCATTACATGTGTGTTCTTTTCATAAACCACATCTAGATTCATTGCATGTGTGTTCTTTTCATAAACCACATGGATCGACTAGAGTCATTGCATGTGTGTTCTTTTCATAAATCACATATGGATCTAGTAGAGTCATTGCATGTGTGTTCTTCTCCTAAACCACCACTAGAGTTCATTGCATTTGTGATATTTTCATAAACCACATGGATCCACCAGTGACATTGCATGTGTGTTATTTTCATAAACAACATGGATCCACCAGTGTCATTGCATGTGTGTTCTTTTAATAAACCACATGGATCCACCAGTGTCATTGCATGTATGTTCTTTTCATAAACCACCACTAGAGTCATTGCATGTGTGTTCTTTTCATAAACCACATGGGACCACCAATGTGATTACATGTGTGTTCTTTTCATAACCACATGGATCCCCTAGAGTTCATTGCATGTGTGTTCTTTTCATAAACCACATGGATCCACCACATTGGATGTGTGTTCTTTTGATAAACCACCACTAGATTCATTGCATGTGTGTTCTTTTCATAAACCACATGGATCCACCACTATCATTGCATGTGTGTTCTTTTCATGAACCTCCATTAGAGTCATTACACGTGTGTTCTTTTCATAAACCACTTGGATCCACCAGTGTCATTGCATGTGTGTTCTTTTCATAAACCACATCTATATTTCATTGCATGTGTGTTCTTTTCATAAACCACATGGATCCACCAGTATCATTGCATCTGTGTTCTTTTCATAAACCACCACTAGAGTCATTACATGTGTGTTCTTTTCATAAACCACATGGATCCTCCAGTGTCATTGCATGTGTGTTCTTTTCAGAAACCACATGGATCCACCAGTGTCATTATATGTGTGTTATTTTCATAAACAATATGGATCCACTAGTGTCACTGCATGTGTTTTTTTTCATAAACCACATCTAGAGTCATTGCGTGTGTGTTCTTTTCATAAACCACATGGATCGACTAGAGTCATTGCATGTGTGTTCTTTTGATAAATCACATATGGATCTAGTAGAGCCATTGCATGTGTGTTCTTCTCCTAAACCACCACTAGAGTTCATTGCATTTGTGTTCTTTTAATAAACCACATGGATCCACCAGTGTCATTGCATGTGTGTTCTTTTCATAAACCACCACTAGAGTCATTGCATGTGTGTTCTTTGCATAAACCACATGGATCCACCACTGTCATTGCATGTGTTTTTTTCATAAACCACCACTAGAGTCATTGCATGTGTGTTCTTTTCATAAACCACATGGATCAACTAGGGTCATTGCATGTGTGTTCTTTTCATAAACCACCACTAGAGTCATTGCATGTGTGTTATTTTCATGAACCACATGGATACACCAGTGTCATTGCATGTGTGTTCTTTTCATAAACCACATCTATATTTCATTGCATGTGTGTTCTTTTCATAAACCACATGGATCCACTAGTGTCATTGCATGTGTGTTATTTTCATAAACCTCCACTAGAGTCATTACATGAATGTTCTTTTCATAAACCACATCGATCCCCCAGTGTCATTGCATGTGTGTTCTTTTCATAAACCACATGGATCCACCAGTGTCATTACATGTGTGTTCTTTCCATAAACAACATGGATCCACTAGTGTCATTACATGTGTGTTCTTTTCATAAACCACATCTATAGTCATTGCATGTGTGTTCTATTAATAAACCACATGGATCGAGTAGAGTCATTGCATGTGTGTTCTTTTCATAAATCACATATGCATCTAGTAGAGTCATTGAATGTGTGTTCTTCTCCTAAACCACCACTAGAGTTCATTGCATTTGTGTTCTTTTCATAAACCACATGGATCCACCAGTGTCATTGCATGTGTGTTCTTTTCATAAACCACCACTAGAGTCATTGCATGTGTGTTCTTTTCATAAACCACATGGACCCACCAATGTCATTACATGTGTGTTCTTTTCATAAACCACATGGATCCACTAGAGTTCATTGCATGTGCGTTCTTTTCATAAACCAAATGGATCGACCACATTGGATGTGTGTTCTTTTCATAAACCACCACTAGAGTCATTGCATGTGTGTTCCTTTCATAAACCACGTGGATCCACCATTATCATTGCATGTGTGTTCTTTTCTTAAACCACCATTAGAGTCATTACACGTGTCTTGTTTTCATAAACCACATGGATCCACCAGTGTCATTGCATGTGTGTTCTTTTAATAAACCACATCTATATTTCATTGCATGCATGTCCTTTTCATAAACCACATGGATCCACCAGTATGATTGCATCTGTGTTCTTTTCATAAACCACCACTAGAGAAATTACATGTGTGTTCTTTTCATAAACCACCACTAGAGTCATTACATGTGTGTTCTTTTCATAAACCACATGAATCCACCAGTGTCATTGCATGTGTGTTCTTTTCATAAACCACATGGATCCACCAGTGTCATTATATGTGTGTTCTTTTCATAAATAATATGGATCCACTAGTGTCACTGCATGTGTGTTCTTTTCATAAACCACATCTAGAGTCATTGCATGTGTGTTCTTTTCATAAACCACATGGATCGATAGAGTCATTTCATGTGTGTTCTTTTCATAAATCACACATGGATCCATTAGAGTCATTGCATGTGTGTTCTTCTCCTAAACCACCACTAGAGTTCATTGCATGTGTGTTCTTTTCATAAACCACATGGATCCACCAGTGTCATTGCATGTGTGTTCTTTTCATAAACCACCACTAGAGTCATTGCATGTGTGTTCTTTTCATAAACCACATGGATCCACTAGCGTTATTAAATGTGTTATATTTTTCTAAACCACATGGATCCACTAGCGTCATTGAATGTGTGTTATTTTTCTAAACCACATGGATCCACTAGAGTCATTGCATGTGTGTTCTTCTCCTAAACCACCACTAGAGTCATTGCAAGTGTGTTCTTTTCAAAAAACGACATGGATCCACTAGAGTCTTTGCATGTGTGTTCTTTTCATGAACCACATGGATACACCAGTGTCATTGCATGTGTGTTCTTTTCATAAACCACATCTATATTTCATTGCATGTGTGTTCTTTTCATAAACCACATGGATCCACCAGTGTCATTGCATGGATGTTCTTTTCATAAACCACCACTAGAGTCATTGCATGTGTGTTCTTTTCATAAACCACATGGATCCACCAAGGTCATTGCATGTGAGTTCTTTTAATAAACCACCACTAGAGTCATTGCATGTGTGTTCTTTTCATGAACCACATGGATACACCAGTGTCATTGCATGTGTGTTCTTTTCATAAACCACATCTATATTTCATTGCATGTGTGTTCTTTTCATAAACCACATGGATCCGCCAGTGTCATTGCATGTTTGTTCTTTTCATAAAACACCACTAGAGTCATTGCATGTGTGTTCTTTTCATAAACCACATGGATCCACCAAGGTCATTGCATGTGAGTTCTTTTCATAAACCACCACTAGAGTCATTGCATGTGTGTTCTTTTCATGAACCACATGGATACACCAGTGTCATTGCATGTCTGTTCTTTTCATAAACCACATCTATATTTCTTTGCATGTGTGTTCTTTTCATAACCACATGGATCCACCAGTGTCATTGCATGTGTGTTCTTTTCATATACCACATGGATCCACCAGGGTCATTGCATGTGTGTTATTTTCATAAACCACCACTAGAGTCATTGCATGTGTGTAATTTTCATGAACCACATGAATACATCGGTGTCATTGCATGTGTGTTCTTTTCATAAACCACATATATATTTCATTGCATGTGTGTTCTTTTCATAAACCACATGGATCCACCAGTGTCATTGCATGTGTGTTATTTTCATAAACCACCACTAGAGTCATTACATGTGTGTTCTTTTCATAAACCACATGGATCCACCAGTGTCATTGCATGTGTGTTCTTTTCATAAACCACATGGATCCACCAGTGTCATTACATGTGTGTTCTTTTCATAAACAACATGGATCCACTAGTGTCATTACATGTGTGTTCTTTTCATAAACCACATCTAGAGTCATTGCATGTGTGTTCTTTTCATAAACCACATGGATCGACTAGAGTCATTGCATGTGTGTTCTTTTCATAAATCACATATGGATCTAGTAGAGTCATTGCATGTGTGTTCTTCTCCTAAACCACCACTAGAGTTCATTGCATTTGTGATCTTTTCATAAACCACATGGATCCACCAGTGACATTGCATGTGTGTTCTTTTCATAAAGCACATGGATCCACCAGTGTCATTGCATGTGTGTTCTTTTAATAAACCACATGGATCCACCAGTGTCATTGCATGTATGTTCTTTTCATAAACCACCACTAGAGTCATTGCATGTGTGTTCTTTTCATAAACCACATGGACCCACCAATGTGATTACATGTGTGTTCTTTTCATAACCAAATGGATCCCCTAGAGTTCATTGCATGTGTGTTCTTTTCATAAACCACATGGATCCACCACATTGGATGTGTGTTCTTTTCATAAACCAACACTAGATTCATTGCATGTGTGTTCTTTTCATAATCCACATGGATCCACCACTATCATTGCATGTGTGTTCTTTTCATGAACCTCCATTAGAGTCATTACACGTGTGTTCTTTTCGTAAACCACTTGGATCCACCAGTGTCATTGCATGTGTGTTCTTTTCATAAACCACATCTATATTTCATTGCATGTGTGTTCTTTTCATAAACCACATGGATCCACCAGTATCATTGCATCTGTGTTCTTTTCATAAACCACCACTAGAGTCATTACATGTCTGTTCTTTTCATAAACCACATGGATCCTCCAGTGTCGTTGCATGTGTGTTCTTTTCAGAAACCACATGGATCCACCAGTGTCATTATATGTGTGTTATTTTCATAAACAATATGGATCCACTAGTGTCACTGCATGTGTTTTTTTTCATAAACCACATCTAGAGTCATTGCGTGTGTGTTCTTTTCATAAACCACATGGATCGTCTAGAGTCATTGCATGTGTGTTCTTTTGATAAATCACATATGGATCCAGTAGAGTCATTGCATGTGTGTTCTTCTCCTAAACCACCACTAGAGTTCATTGCATTTGTGTTCTTTTCATAAACCACATGGATCCACCAGTGTCATTGCATGTGTGTTCTTTTCATAAACCACCACTAGAGTAATTGCATGTGTGTTCTTTGCATAAACCACATGGATCCACCACTGTCATTGCATGTGTTTTTTTCATAAACCACCACTAGAGTCATTGCATGTGTGTTCTTTTCATAAACCACATGGATCCACTAGGGTCATTGCATGTGTGTTCTTTTCATAAACCACCACTAGAGTCATTGCATGTGTGTTATTTTCATGAACCACATGGATACACCAGTGTCATTGCATGTGTGTTCTTTTCATAAACCACATCTATATTTCATTGCTTGTGTGTTCTTTTCATAAACCACATGGATCCACTAGTGTCATTGCATGTGTGTTATTTTCATAAACCACCACTAGAGTCATTACATGTGTGTTCTTTTCATAAACCACATCGATCCACCAGTGTCATTGCATGTGTGTTCTTTTCATAAACCACATGGATCCACCAGTTTTATGAAATGTGTGTTCTTTTCATAAACAACATGGATCCACTAGTGTCATTACATGTGTGTTCTTTTCATAAACCACATCTATAGTCATTGCATGTGTGTTCTATTCATAAACCACATGGATCGAGTAGAGTCATTGCATGTGTGTTCTTTTCATAAATCACATATGCATCTAGTAGAGTCATTGCATGTGTGTTCTTCTCCTAAACCACCACTAGAGTTCATTGCATTTGTGTTCTTTTCATAAACCACAAGGATCCACCAGTGTCATTGCATGTGTGTTCTTTTCATAAACCACCACTAGAGTCATTGCATGTGTGTTCTTTTCATAAACGACATGGACCCACCAATGTCATTACATGTGTGTTCTTTTCATAAACCACATGGATCCACTAGACTTCATTTCATGTGTGTTCTTTTCATAAACCAAATGGATCGACCACATTGGATGTGTGTTCTTTTCATAAACCACCACTAGAGTCATTGCATGTGTGTTCCTTTCATAAACCACATGGATCCACCATTATCATTGCATGTGTGTTCTTTTCTTAAACCACCATTAGAGTCATTACACGTGTCTTGTTTTCATAAACCACATGGATCCACCAGTGTCATTGCATGTGTGTTCTTTTAATAAACCACATCTATATTTCATTGCATGTATGTTCTTTTCATAAACCACATGGATCCACCAGTATGATTGCATCTGTGTTCTTTTCAAAAACCACCACTAGAGTCATTACATGTGTGTTCTTTTCATAAACCGCCACTAGAGTCATTACATGTGTGTTCTTTTCATAAACCACATGAATCCACCTGTATCATTGCATGTGTGTTCTTTTCATAAACCACATGGATCCACCAAGGTCATTGCATGTGAGTTCTTTTCATAAACCACCACTAGAGTCATTGCATGTGTGTTCTTTTCATGAACCACATGGATACACCAGTGTCATTGCATGTGTGTTCTTTTCATAAACCACATCTATATTTCATTGCATGTGTGTTCTTTTCATAAACCACATGGATCCACAAGTGTCATTGCATGTGTGTTCTTTTCATAAATCACACATGGATCCATTAGAGTCATTGCATGTGTGTTCTTCTCCTAAACCACCACTAGAGTTCATTGCATGTGTGTTCTTTTCATAAACCACATGGATCCACCAGTGTCATTGCATGTGTGTTCTTTTCATAAACCACCACTAGAGTCAATGCATGTGTGTTCTTTTCATAAACCACATGGATCCACTAGCGTCATTGAATGTGTGTTATTTTTCTAAACCACATGGATCCACTAGAGTCATTGCATGTGTGTTGTTCTCCTAAACCACCACTAGAGTCATTGCATGTGTGTTCTTTTCAAAAACGACATGGATCCACTAGAGTCATTGCATGTGTATTCTTTTCATAATCCACATATGGATCCATTAGAGTCACTACATTTTAGTTCTTCTCCTAAACCACCACTAGAGTTCATTGCATTTGTGTTCTTTTCATAAACCACATGGATCCACCACTGTCATTGCATGTGTGTTCTTTTCATAAACCACCACTAGAGTCATTGCATGTGTGTTCTTTTCATAAACCACATGGATCCACCAAGGTCATTGCATGAGAGTTCTTTTCATAAACCACCACTAGAGTCATTGCATGTGTGTTATTTTCATGAACCACATGGATACATCAGTGTCATTGCATGTGTGTTCTTTTCATAAACCACATCTATATTTCATTGCATGTGTGTTCTTTTCATAAACCACATGGATCCACTAGTGTCATTGCATGTGTGTTCTTTACTTAAACCACCACTAGATTCATTACATGTGTGTTCTTTTCATAAACCACATGGATCCACCAGTGTCATTGCATGTGTGTTCTTTTCATAAACCACATGGATCCACCAGTGTCATTACATGTGTGTTCTTTTCATAAACAACATGGATCCACTAGTGTCATTACATGTGTGTTCTTTTCATAAACCACATCTAGATTCATTGCATGTGTGTTCTTTTCATAAATCACATATCGATCCAGTACATTCATTGCATGTGTGTTCTTCTCCTAAACCACCACTAGAATTCATTGCATTTGTGTTCTTTTCATAAACCACATGGATCCACCAATGTCATTGTATGTGTGTTCTTTTCATAAACCACCACTAGAGTCATTGCATGTGTGTTCTTTTCACAAACCACATGGATCCACCACTGTCATTGCATGTGTGTTCTTTTCATGAACCTCCATTAGAGTCATTACACGTGTGTTATTTTCATAAACCACTTGGATCCACCAATGTCATTGCATGTGTGTTCTTTTCATAAACCACATCTATATTTCATTGCATGTGTGTTCTTTTCATAAACCACATGGATCCACCAGTATCATTGCATCTGTGTTCTTTTCATAAACCACCACTAGAGTCATTACATGTGTGTTCTTTTCATAAACCACATGGATCCTCCAGTGTCATTGCATGTGTGTTCTTTTCAGAAACCACATGGATCCACCAGTGTCATTATATGTGTGTTATTTTCATAAACAATATGGATCCACTAGTGTCACTGCATGTGTGTTTTTTTCATAAACCACATCTAGAGTCATTGCGTGTGTGTTCTTTTCATAAACCACATGGATCGACTAGAGTCATTGCATGTGTGTTCTTTTGATAAATCACATATGGATCCAGTAGAGTCATTGCATGTGTGTTCTTCTCCTAAACCACCACTAGAGTTCATTGCATTTGTGTTCTTTTCATAAACCACATGGATCCACCAGTGTCATTGCATGTGTGTTCTTTTCATAAACCACCACTAGAGTCATTGCATGTGTGTTATTTGCATAAACCACATGGATCCACCATTGTCATTGCATGTGTTTTTTTTCATAAACCACCACTAGAGTCATTGCATGTGTGTTCTTTTCATAAACCACATGGATCCACTAGGGTCATTGCATGTGTGTTATTTTCATAAACCACCACTAGAGTCATTGCATGTGTGTTATTTTCATGAACCACATGGATACACCAGTGTCATTGCATGTGTGTTCTTTTCATAAACCACATATATATTTCATTACATGTGTGTTCTTTTCATAAACCACATGGATCCACTAGTGTCATTGCATGTGTGTTATTTTCATAAACCACCACTAGAGTCATTACATGTGTGTTCTTTTCATAAACCACATCGATCCACCAGTGTCATTGCATGTGTGTTCTTTTCATAAACCACATGGATCCACCAGTGTCATTACATGTGTGTTCTTTTCATAAACAACATGGATCCACTAGTGTCATTACATGTGTGTTCTTTTCATAAACCACATCTATAGTCATTGCATGTGTGTTCTATTCATAAACCACATGGATCGAGTAGAGTCATTGCATGTGTGTTCTTTTCATAAATCACATATGCATCTAGTAGAGTCATTGCATGTGTGTTCTTCTCCTAAACCACCACTAGAGTTCATTGCATTTGTGTTCTTTTCATAAACCACATGGATCCACCAGTGTCATTGCATGTGTGTTCTTTTCATAAACCACCACTAGAGTCATTGCATGTGTGTTCTTTTCATAAACCACATGGACCCACCAATGTCATTACATGTGTGTTCTTTTCATAAACCACATGGACCCACCAATGTCATTACATGTGTGTTCTTTTCATAAACCACATGGATCCACTAGAGTTCATTTCATGTGTGTTCTTTTCATAAACCAAATGGATCGACCACATTGGATGTGTGTTCTTTTCATAAACCACCACTAGAGTCATTGCATGTGTGTTCCTTTCATAAACCACGTGGATCCACCATTATCATTGCATGTGTGTTCTTTTCTTAAACCACCATTAGAGTCATTACACGTGTCTTGTTTTCATAAACCACATGGATCCACCAGTGTCATTGCATGTGTGTTCTTTTAATAAACCACATCTATATTTCATTGCATGTATGTTCTTTTCATAAACCACATGGATCCACTAGTATGATTGCATCTGTGTTCTTTTCAAAAACCACCACTAGAGTCATTACATGTGTGTTCTTTTCATAAACCACCACTAGAGTCATTACATGTGTGTTCTTTTCATAAACCACATGAATCCACCTGTGTCATTGCATGTGTGTTCTTTTCATAAACCACATGGATCCACCAAGGTCATTGCATGTGAGTTCTTTTCATAAACCACCACTAGAGTCATTGCATGTGTGTTCTTTTAATGAACCACATGGATACACCAGTGTCATTGCATGTGTGTTCTTTTCATAAACCACATCTATATTTCTTTGCATGTGTGTTCTTTTCATAAACCACATGGATCCACCAGTGTCATTGCATGTGTGTTATTTTCATAAACCACCACTAGAGTCATTACATGTGTGTTCTTTTCATAAACCACATGGATCCACAAGTGTCATTGCATGTGTGTTATTTTCATAAATCACACATGCATCCATTAGAGTCATTGCATGTGTGTTCTTCTCCTAAAGCACCACTAGAGTTCATTGCATGTGTGTTCTTTTCATAAACCACATGGATCCACCAGTGTCATTGCATGTGTGTTCTTTTCATAAACCACCACTAGACTCAATGCATGTGTGTTCTTTTCATAAACCACATGGATCCACTAGCGTCATTGAATGTGTGTTATTTTTCTAAACCACATGGATCCACTAGAGTCATTGCATGTGTGTTCTTCTCCTAAACCACCACTAGAGTCATTGCATGTGTGTTCTTTTCAAAAACGACATGGATCCACTAGAGTCATTGCATGTGTATTCTTTTCATAATCCACATATGGATCCATTAGAGTCACTACATTTTAGTTCTTCTCCTAAACCACCACTAGAGTTCATTGCATGTGTGTTCTTTTCATAAACCACATGGATCCACCACTGTCATTGCATGTGTGTTCTTTTCATAAACCACCACTAGAGTCATTGCATGTGTGTTCTTTTCATAAACCACATGGATCCACCAAGGTCATTGCATGAGAGTTATTTTCATAAACCACCACTAGAGTCATTGCATGTGTGTTATTTTCATGAACCACATGGATACACCAGTGTCATTGCATGTGTGTTCTTTTCATAAACCACATCTATATTTCATTGCATGTGTGTTCTTTTCATAAACCACATGGATCCACTAGTGTCATTGCATGTGTGTTCTTTACTTAAACCACCACTAGAGTCATTACATGTGTGTTCTTTTCATAAACCACATGGATCCACCAGTGTCATTGCATGTGTGTTCCTTTCATAAACCACATGGATCCACCAGTGTCATTACATGTGTGTTCTTTTCATAAACAACATGGATCCACTAGTGTCATTAGATGTGTGTTCTTTTCATAAACCACATCTAGATTCATTGCATGTGTGTTCTTTTCATAAATCACATATCGATCCAGTACATTCATTGCATGTGTGTTCTTCTCCTAAACCACCACTAGAATTCATTGCATTTGTGTTCTTTTCATAAACCACACGGATCCACCAGTGTCATTGTATGTGTGTTCTTTTCATAAACCACCACTAGAGTCATTGCATTTGTGTTCTTTTCACAAACCACATGGATCCACCACTGTCATTGCATGTGTGTTCTTTTCATAAAACACCACTATTGTCATTGCATGTGTGTTCTTTTCATAAACCACATGGATCGACCAGGATCATTGCATGTGTGTTCTTTTCATAAACCACCACTAGAGTCATTGCATGTGTGTTATTTTCATGAACCAAATGGATACACCAGTGTCATTGCATGTGTGTTCTTTTCATAAACCACATCTATATTTCATTGCATGTGTGTTCTTTTCATACACCACATCTATATTTCATTACATGTGTGTTCTTTTCATAAACCACATGGATACACCAGTGTCATTGCATGTGTGTTCTTTTCATAAACCACATGGATCCACTAGTGTCATTCCATGTGTGTTCTTTTTGTAAACATGGATCCACTAGTGTCATTACATGTGTGTTCTTTTCATAAACCACATCTAGAGTCATTGCATGTGTGTTCTTTTCATAAACCACATGGATCGACTAGAGTCATTGCATGTGTGTTCTTATCATAAATCACATATGGATCTAGTAGAGTCATTGCATGTGTGTTCTTCTCCTAAACCACCACTAGAGTTCATTGCATTTGTGTTCTTTTCATAGACCACATGGATCCACCAGTATCATTGCATGTGTGTTCTTTTCATAAACCACATGAATCCACCTGTGTCATTGCATGTGTGTTCTTTTCATAAACCACATGGATCCACCAAGGTCATTGCATGTGAGTTATTTTCATAAACCACCACTAGAGTCATTGCATGTGTGTTC
The DNA here is from genome assembly GCA_023614405.1 of Avena insularis. Taxonomy (NCBI): domain Eukaryota; kingdom Viridiplantae; phylum Streptophyta; class Magnoliopsida; order Poales; family Poaceae; genus Avena; species Avena insularis. Next base: position 643,574 of record JAJUPC010000125.1, on the reverse strand, counting down.
TTTTCATGAACCACATGGATACACCAGTGTCATTGCATGTGTGTTCTTTTCATAAACCACATCTATATTTCATTGGATGTGTGTTCTTTTCATAAACCACATGGATCCACCAGTGTCATTGCATGTGTGTTCTTTTCATAAATCACACATGGATCCATTAGAGTCATTGCATGTGTGTTCTTCTCCTAAACCACCACTAGATTTCATTGCATGTGTGTTCTTTTCATAAACCACATGGATCCACCAGTGTCATTGCATGTGTGTTCTTTTCATAAACCACTACTAGAGTCAATGCATGTGTGTTCTTTTCATAAACCACATGGATCCACTAGCGTCATTGAATGTGTGTTATTTTTCTAAACCACATGGATCCACTAGAGTCATTGCATGTGTGTTCTTCTCCTAAACCACCACTAGAGTCATTGCATGTGTGTTCTTTTCAAAAACGACATGGATCCACTAGAGTCATTGCATGTGTATTCTTTTCATAATCCACATATGGATCCATTAGAGTCACTACATTTTAGTTCTTCTCCTAAACCATCACTAGAGTTCATTGCATGTGTGTTCTTTTCATAAACCACATGGATCCACCACTGTCATTGCATGTGTGTTCTTTTCATAAACCACCACTAGAGTCATTGCATGTGTGTTCTTTTCATAAACCACATGGATCCACCAAGGTCATTGCATGAGAGTTCTTTTCATAAACCACCACTAGAGTCATTGCATGTGTGTTATTTTCATGAACCACATGGATACACCAGTGTCATTGCATGTGTGTTCTTTTCATAAACCACATCTATATTTCATTGCATGTGTGTTCTTTTCATAAACCACATGGATCCACTAGTGTCATTGCATGTGTGTTCTTTACTTATACCACCACTAGAGTCATTACATGTGTGTTCTTTTCATAAACCACATGGATCCACCAGTGTCATTGCATGTGTGTTCTTTTCATAAACCACATGGATCCACCAGTGTCATTCATGTGTGTTCTTTTCATAAACAACATGGATCCACTAGTGTCATTACATGTGTGTTCTTTTCATAAACCACATCTAGATTCATTGCATGTGTGTTCTTTTCATAAATCACATATCGATCCAGTACATTCATTGCATGTGTGTTCTTCTCCTAAACCACCACTAGAATTCATTGCATTTGTGTTCTTTTCATAAACCACATGGATCCACCAGTGTCATTGTATGTGTGTTCTTTTCATAAACCACCACTAGAGTCATTGCATTTGTGTTCTTTTCACAAACCATATGGATCCACCACCGTCATTGCATGTGTGTTCTTTTCATAAACCACCACTAGAGTCATTGCATGTGTGTTCTTTTCATAAACCACATGGATCGACCAGGGTCATTGCATGTGTGTTCTTTTCATAAACCACCACTAGAGTCATTGCATGTGTGTTATTTTCATGAACCAGATGGATACACCAGTGTCATTGCATGTGTGTTCTTTTCATGAACCACATCTATATTTCATTGCATGTGTGTTCTTTTCATACACCACATCTATATTTCATTACATGTGTGTTCTTTTCATAAACCACATGGATACACCAGTGTCATTGCATGTGTGTTCTTTTCATAAACCACATGGATCCACTAGTGTCATTCCATGTGTGTTCTTTTTGTAAACAACATGGATCCACTAGTGTCATTACATGTGTGTTCTTTTCGTAAACCCCATCTAGAGTCATTGCATGTGTGTTCTTTTCATAAACCACATGGATCGACTAGAGTCATTGCATGTGTGTTCTTATCATAAATCACATATGGATCTAGTAGAGTCATTGCATGTGTGTTCTTCTCCTAAACCACCACTAGAGTTCATTGCATCTGTGTTCTTTTCATAAACCACATGGATCCACCAGTATCATTGCATGTGTGTTCTTTTCATAAACCACATGAATCCCCCTGTGTCATTGCATGTGTGTTCTTTTCATAAACCACATGGATCCACCAAGGTCATTGCATGTGAGTTCTTTTCATAAACCACCACTAGAGTCATTGCATGTGTGTTCTTTTCATGAACCACATGGATACACCAGTGTCATTGCATGTGTGTTCTTTTCATAAACCACATCTATATTTCATTGCATGTGTGTTCTTTTCATAAACCACATGGATCCACCAGTGTCATTGCATGTGTGTTCTTTTCATAAATCACACATGGATCCATTAGAGTCATTGCATGTGTGTTCTTCTCCTAAACCACCACTAGAGTTCATTGCATGTGTGTTCTTTTCATCAACCACATGGATTCACAAGTGTCATTCATGTGTGTTCTTTTCATAAACAACATGGATCCACTAGTGTCATTACATGTGTGTTATTTTCATAAACCACATCTAGATTCATTGCATGTGTGTTCTTTTCATAAATCACATATCGATCCAGTACATTCATTGCATGTGTGTTCTTCTCCTAAACCACCACTAGAATTCATTGCATTTGTGTTCTTTTCATAAACCACATGGATCCAACAGTGTCATTGTATGTGTGTTCTTTTCATAAACCACCACTAGAGTCATTGCATTTGTGTTCTTTTCACAAACCACATGGATCCACCACTGTCATTGCATGTGTGTTCTTTTCATAAACCACCACTAGAGTCATTGCATGTGTGTTCTTTTCATAAACCACATGGATCGACCGGGGTCATTGTGTAACTACCTCGGTGAATTAGGCTCCTAGTACAAGCCTGGATGATCAGAAATGGTTGAAATAGTACGGTGGGGCCCAAATGCCACTCACATGTAGACCTTTCGGCCGTCCCAACCATTTCCAAACATCGGGACAAGAACGGCGTAATCGGCGAAGGGATCAACTACATACACAAATGAGTATGTATGCAAGCCACCATACAATAGTACATCAGAGCCATTCCATCTAAAAAGAAAGGAAATATAGCAACGCCATACGGCAAGATCCAAATATCCTAGATAGATATAATAGTTTAGGATATCTCCTCAGACATCAATCAACAGAGTATCAAGCGGAAGCAGAAGACAAAATCCGAGTACGGATAAGAAGCAAATCGGCATAAGATGCCCCATAAATAAGCACATACCGCCCACAGATCTCACGGATCCCCGTTCCCGGAATCTCTACACCGAATGATCGTTGCCCATATCGTCCGTCTCTTCCAACCAGTATCCTTCTTGTGAGTGTACCTGCTCATCTGAACCAAATAATTTGTCGTGTGAGATCCTAGGGGTACTCAGCAAGTCTTTATGCCTCTAAAGGGGACACACCCTGGGGTGACGCAATTGCAGCAAAAGATAAACCCTAGCAATTCTATAGATACTCGCTAACCATCCGCCTAACCAGAGATAGACGGATGTCCGTGAACCAATAACAACAGTTATAACAGTTATAACGGTAATCTTAACAGATCCATCCTCCTCCTCGCTTACCGACGAGGAAGCGAAACAACCCCATCCGTTGGCAGTTTTGTTATCCATTCCATGAGTGTTGCACTATTTACTAGTCAGGTACCTAGTCTAGTCAATTTAAAAGCGGTACTTTAGTTATGCTTGTCTATGATCGAGAAACTGTGCTCCAAGTCGTCCATAACCGCGGACACGGCTTTCAGAAGTTTTACCTAGGTGCACAAATAGCAACACACACTGATATGCCTCGGAAAAACCAAATCAAAACCCAACGAGCGATCCACGACAAAGCAATTACAGATTGAGAAATATTTCAGGGGGCCACCCCATTAAGCTACCCGCAACGGAGCTAGCTGACTCCGAGACGGACTCAAGGTTTGCGCCAATGGCTGTGAACGACTGGGAACCCGAAAATGTGACTGGGCTTGTCGACACCGCAAAAACACTCCGCAATCCTAACATGCGATTATGCAAGACTGCACAATTTAAATAAAGCAGTAAAGCATGGCATAAGTACAGGATAGTAAATAAAACCTCAAACTAGTTTGTGGCCCCAAGAAATAAGAATGAATCAAGCTCTGGCTCAGGGGGGTCCATAAGGCCTCCCGGATGTGGATAGCGCGAATATTCTTGGAACAGAATCAAGTACTCGGTCTTACGGACACAAGTGAGCATAAAACCAAATAATGATATTGCTCACCGGTGCCACTTTCATTAGTTATCCCACATTACTCAGGTTAAGTTATTTAGGTACCTCGTTATCCATCAGACACTCACATACCCTACACATGCTGTTCTACGACTCGCATGGCTCAAACAACTCCTGTAGTAATGGCTCATGGGATGGAGGAACAAGCTTCGGTGGGGTTTAAAAGTAAAGGCTATGCAAGACTTGGGATTCAATTTAATGCATTCGCGACTCGATGATGCAAGAATAAGAAAGAGGCAATAGGTAATATATGTATGCAAGCATGTGGTAGTGCTTGCACAGCTCGATTGAAGTGAGAGAAGGATGCAGGTAGTGCTCGGTTCTCTTGATATATCCCCCTCAAGCCTATTCGAAGAAGAACCAAACAAACAAGGGCCAACATAAATAAAGTGCGCAAGCATATGAATAAAATGCGACAAGCAAACAATCATGCCATGATGAATGATGCACAATTTGCATGGCAATAAGGTAGCATGGCATGGGTGAGCTGTGAAGTACAAGATTAAATCATTTTATTAAGTTTTGGCCCCATTTTATTCACAATTAAGTTTCTGTTCACTTTATATTTATATGATGCATGCTGCAAAACAAACCATGGAATGCATAAACAGAAAAGTCTCGTCGAGCTAATCATTTTAGACATATTATTTGTTAAATTTGGAGTTATAAAACAAAAGTTATTAATTAATTAAGATTAAAGGGCATTTTATTGTAATTTAAATAAACTTGGAATTTTAAATGTTCAAAATATATTTTGAAGGCCATATTTGAAATCCTCATATTTTTCTGATTTGAAAACATATATTATTTGTATAAATTGGATTAATATTTGAAAAGATATTTAAAAACAGAAATATATTTGAATTTGAAGTAATTTGGAAAAGATTGAATTTAAACAGGAAAGCAGAAAAACTTTTTATACTTAGCTCAGTTATACCCACAACAAGTGATGGTGGGACCAATCACGATGGCGCCTTGGTGGCGAAGGAGGGTGGGGTGTTCTGGATTTTCCCACCGAGGGGAATCCACCACCGAGGTCGACGTAAGGGCCAGTTGGCGGGGCCACATCGCCTTGAACCAGCCAGGCGTGACCGTGGCGATCCTGCGAGGGGAGGGACTGATCTGTGGTGTCGTGCTTCCGGGTCTACATGCAAAGCTGCAACGAGGTGGGGACGCGGGACCGCGGGTTTAGGCAGGAAAAAGGCCGGTGTTTTGGCCCAAAGCTGCCGTGTGACGGACGCGACACTGACGGCGGCGGATCTGGCGGACTTTCGACAACGATGGCGAGGGCTACGGTGGACGGATCACGTTGCGGCTAAAAAGAAAGTTGAAGAGGGGACCTAGGGCTACGTCTTTCGTTTAGGGAGCTAGCACGGTGGAGGGCTGCGGCCAGCGAGGGGGGAGGAACAGGCGGATGAACCGCTGCTGTTGTCTGCGGCGGCATACGTCGCGTCTTGTGCCAGGGTGCTCGACGGAAGGTGGGCGCTTCTGGTGCAGAGGGAAGGGTCCATGTCTAGGGGTTAAGAGGCTCACCAGGAGCTCGCTGGCGTGGTCGTTTGCGTGGAGGTGGAGAGGATCTGACGACGGGCTCGCGGACGGCTACGTCGGCTCCTCGCGGTATGATGGCGACGGCGGCGCTCCGGCGAGGTCCCGACGCTGCTGCAGGTCCAGGGCGACGGTGAAGAGGCAGGGGAGGTTGCTGGTATTCCGAGATCGGCTCGATGTCCACCGGAACAGTGAAAAACAGAGGGAGCCGAGGCTAGGGTTTTGGGAAGGTAGCATGATGGCCATGGCTGCGGTTTCTTGGGGAAAGGAGGACAAAGGGAGGGGATCGTCTGGGTGAGCTTGATCTAGGCAAGGCGTGGAGGAGGGGTAGGTAAAGAGGGGGGCCAGGGCTTGCACATGGTCTAGGTGGCTTTGCAAAAGGGAGGGAGGTGCTGGGGGTGGTGCTCCTCTCCCTCCTTCTCTTTGTGTTGTTGCCAAAGAATGAGGTGGGGGAGGGCAGAGGCTGCAAGGTGGGGCCGGCCTGGTAGGGGAGAGGGGAAAGCCAAGAGAGATAGAGAGGAGCCGAGAGGGGTAGGGGTAGCTCTAGGGTAGATGGGCTCGGGTTAGGGTAGAGCTAGGGTTAGGGAGAGGTGGTCTCGGGTTAGGGCTTGGTCTAGAGAGGGGGTAGATCAAGAGAGAGGGTGTGGTGAGGGATTAGGGTTTAGAGAGAGAGAAGCTAGAGAGAGAGGGGTGGTAGCTTAGGGTTTTGGTGTAGATGGAGGTGTGGGTTTAGAGAGAGATAGAGAGATATGATGGTCCACTCAAGATTCAAATAAAAACCAAATTCTAGAAAAGGTGGCACTTGCATGGCCCATGCAAAAGAATTTAGAAAGAATTCCAAGTGGAGTATATGGAGATGATCATATTGGATTATATTTAGGACTGGCCAGTGTGTATATGCCACTAGATGATTAATAGTCCCAACAATATTCCAACATGAGCATAATTCCATGATAATCCATATGGAAGCTAGGAAAGAGGGTTCCACTCACAAGGCATGCAAAGGTGGCCATGTGGCTCTCCACATATCCATATTGTGAAAACAACATTATTGATATATGAGAGCATGTGGAAAAGAATTGGATCCATCCCAACCCACATGAGCTAGAGGTAAAACCAATAAGTGCCAAGCTCATATTTAGTTGGATGGTGGAATTATAAGGTGGTGAAAGAAAGGTGGTGGAGTTAACAAAAGATATGCCCCCAACTCAACTTGGGCATTTAAACAATATATCAAGAACCAAATACAATATCAAGAGGCAAATACAATTAATAATGCATATGAGATAAGAACCAAAACAAAAAGGGTTTTATATGATGCTCAAATGCAAGGAGACATGATGACATGAGCATGATATAATGATGATGCAACAAATATATATTTGAAGTAGCATATGTCTAGACTAGGCTAGTAGCATTGCAATTGTTAGACAATTGGGATGCTACACATTGCATGTGTGTTCTTTTCATAAACCACCACTAGAGTCATTGCATGTGTGTTATTTTCATGAACCAGATGGATACACCAGTGTCATTGCATGTGTGTTCTTTTCATAAACCACATCTATATTTCATTGCATGTGTGTTCTTTTCATACACCACATCTATATTTCATTACATGTGTGTTCTTTTCATAAACCACATGGATACACCAGTGTCATTGCATGTGTGTTCTTTTCATAAACCACATGGATCCACTAGTGTCATTCCATGTGTGTTCTTTTTGTAAACAACATGGATCCACTAGTGTCATTATATGTGTGTTCTTTTCATAAACCCCATCTAGAGTCATTGCATGTGTGTTCTTTTCATAAACCACATGGATCGACTAGAGTCATTGCATGTGTGTTCTTATCATAAATCACATATGGATCTAGTAGAGTCATTGCATGTGTGTTCTTCTCCTAAACCACCACTAGAGTTCATTGCATTTGTGTTCTTTTCATAAACCACATGGCTCCACCAGTATCATTGCATGTGTGTTATTTTCATAAACCACATGAATCCACCTGTGTCATTGCATGTGTGTTCTTTTCATAAACCACATGGATCCACCAAGGTCATTGCATGTGAGTTCTTTTCATAAACCACCACTAGAGTCATTGCATGTGTGTTCTTTTCATGAACCACATGGATACACCAGTGTCATTGCATGTGTGTTCTTTTCATAAACCACATCTATATTTCATTGCATGTGTGTTCTTTTCATAAACCACATGGATCCACCAGTGTCATTGCATGTGTGTTCTTTTCATAAATCACACATGGATCCATTAGAGTCATTGCATGTGTGTTCTTCTCCTAAACCACCACTAGAGTTCATTGCATGTGTGTTCTTTTCATAAACCACATGGATCCACCAGTGTCATTGCATGTGTGTTCTTTTCATAAACCACCACTAGAGTCAATGCATGTGTGTTCTTTTCATAAACCACATGGATCCACTAGCGTCATTGAATGTGTGTTATTTTTCTAAACCACATGGATCCACTAGAGTCATTGCATGTGTGTTCTTCTCCTAAACCACCACTAGAGTCATTGCATGTGTGTTCTTTTCAAAAACGACATGGATCCACTAGAGTCATTGCATGTGTATTCTTTTCATAATCCACATATGGATCCATTAGAGTCACTACATTTTAGTTCTTCTCCTAAACCACCACTAGAGTTCATTGCATGTGTGTTCTTTTCATAAACCACGTGGATCCACCACTGTCATTGCATGTGTGTTCTTTTCATAAACCACCAATAGAGTCATTGCATGTGTGTTCTTTTCATAAACCACATGGATCCACCAAGGTCATTGCATGAGAGTTCTTTTCATAAACCACCACTAGAGTCATTGCATGTGTGTTATTTTCATGAACCACATGGAGACACCAGTGTCATTGCATGTGTGTTCTTTTCATAAACCACATCTACATTTCATTGCATGTGTGTTCTTTTCATAAACTACATGGATCCACTAGTGTCATTGCATGTGTGTTCTTTACTTAAACCACCACTAGAGTCATTACATGTGTGTTCTTTTCATAAACCACATGGATCCACTAGTGTCATTGCATGTATGTTCTTTTCATAAACCACATGGATCCACCAGTGTCATTACATGTGTGTTCTTTTCATAAACAACATGGATCCACTAGTGTCATTACATGTGTGTTCTTTTCATAAACCACATCTAGATTCATTGCATGTGTGTTATTTTCATAAATCACATATCGATCCTGTACATTCATTGCATGTGTGTTCTTCTCCTAAACCACCACTAGAATTCATTGCATTTGTGTTCTTTTCATAAACCACATGGATCCACCAGTGTCATTGTATGTGTGTTCTTTTCATAAACCACCACTAGAGTCATTGCATTTATGTTCTTTTCACAAACCACATGGATCCACCACTGTCATTGCATGTGTGTTCTTTTCATAAACCACCACTAGAGTCATTGCATGTGTGTTCTTTTCATAAACCACATGGATCGACCAGGGTCATTGCATGTGTGTTCTTTTCATAAACCACCACTAGAGTCATTGCATGTGCGTTATTTTAATGAACCAGATGGATACACCAGTGTCATTGCATGTGTGTTCTTTTCATAAACCACATCTATATTTCATTGCATGTGTGTTCTTTTCATACACCACATCTATATTTCATTACATGTGTGTTCTTTTCATAAACCACATGGATACACCAGTGTCATTGCATGTGTGTTCTTTTCATAAACCACATGGATCCACTAGTGTCATTCCATGTGTGTTCTTTTCGTAAACAACATGGATCCACTAGTGTCATTACATGTGTGTTCTTTTCATAAACCACATCTAGAGTCATTGCATGTGTGTTCTTTTCATAAACCACATGGATCGACTAGAGTCATTGCATGTGTGTTCTTATCATAAATCACATATGGATCTAGTAGAGTCATTGCATGTGTGTTCTTCTCCTAAACCACCACTAGAGTTCATTGCATTTGTGTTCTTTTCATAAACCACATGGATCCACCAGTATCATTGCATGTGTGTTCTTTTCATAAACCACATGGATCCACCAGTGTCATTGCATGTGTGTTCTTTTTATAAACCACCACTAGAGTCATTGCATGTGTGTTCTTTTCATAAACCACATAGATCCACCATTGTCATTGCATGTGTATTCTTTTCATAAACCACATGGATCCACCATTGTAATTGCATGTGTGTTCTTTTCATAAACCACCACTAGAGTCATTGCATGTGTGTTCTTTTCATAAACCACATGAATCCACTAGGGTCATTGCATGTGTGTTCTTTTCATAAACCACCACTAGAGTCATCGCATGTGTGTTATTTTCATGAACCACATGGATACACCAGTGTCATTGCATGTGTGGTCTTTTCATAAACCACATCTATATTTCATTGCATGTGTGTTCTTTTCATAAACCACATGGATCCACCAGTGTCATTGCATGTGTGTTATTTTCATAAACCACCACTAGAGTCATTACATGTGTGTTCTTTTCATAAACCACATGGATCCACCTGTGTCATAGCATGTGTGTTCTTTTCATAAACCACATGGATTCACCAGTGTCATTACATGTGTGTTCTTTTCATAAACAACATGGATCGACTAGTGTCATTATATGTGTGTTCTTTTCATAAACCACATCTAGAGTCATTGCATGTGTGTTCTATTCATAAACCACATGGATCGACTAGAGTCATTGAATGTGTGTTCTTTTCATAAATCACATATGGATCTAGTAGAGTCATTGCATGTGTGTTATTTTCATAAATAACATATGGATCTAGTAGAGTCATTGCATGTGTGTTCTTCTCCTAAACCAACACTAGAGTTCATTGCATTTGTGTTCTTTTCATAAACCACATGGATCCACTAGTGTCATTGCATGTGTGTTCTTTTCATAAACCACATGGATCCACCAGTGTCTTTGCATGTGTGTTCTTTTAATAAACCACATCGATCCACCAGTGTCATTGCATGTATGTTCTTTTCATAAACCACCACTAGAGTCATTGCATGTGTGTTCTTTACATAAACCACATGGACCCACCAATGTGATTACATGTGTGTTCTTTTCATAAACTACATTGATCCACTAGAGTTCATTGCATGTGTGTTCTTTTCATAAACCACATCTATATTTCATTGCATGTGTGTTCTTTTCATACACCACATCTATATTTCATTACATGTGTGTTCTTTTCATAAACCACATGGATCCACCAGTGTCATTGTATGTGTGTTCTGTTCATAAACCACATGGATCCACTAGTGTCATTCCATGTGTGTTCTTTTCATAAACAACATGGATCCACTAGTGTCATTACATGTGTGTTCTTTTCATAAACCACATCTAGAGTCATTGCATGTGTGTTATTTTCATAAACCACATGGATCGACTAGAGTCATTGCATGTGTGTTCTTATCATAAATCACATATGGATCTAGTAGAGTCATTGCATGTGTGTTCTTCTCCTAAACCACCACTAGAGTTCATTGCATTTGTGTTATTTTCATAAACCACATGGATCCACCAGTGTCATTGCATGTGTGTTCCTTTCATAAAGCACATGGATCCACCAGTGCCATTGCATGTGTGTTCTTTTAATAAACCACCACTAGAGTCATTGCATGTGTGTTCTTTTCATAAACCACATGGATCCACCATTGTCATTGCATGTGTGATCTTTTCATAAACCACATGGATCCACCATTGCCATTGCATGTGTGTTCTTTTCATAAACCACCACTAGAGTCATTGCATGTGTGTTCTTTTCATAAACCACATGGATCCACCAGGGTCATTGCATGTGTGTTCTTTTCATAAACCACCACTAGAGTCATCGCATGTGTCTTATTTTCATGAACCACATGGATACACCAGTGTCATTGCATGTGTGTTCTTTTCATAAACCACATCTATATTTCATTGCATGTGTGTTCTTTCATAAAACACATGGATCCACCAGTGTCATTGCATGTGTGTTATTTTCATAAACCACCACTAGAGTCATTACATGTATGTTCTTTTCATAAACCACATGGATCCACCAGTGTCATAGCATGTGTGTTCTTTTCATAAACCACATGGATTCACCAATGTCATTACATGTGTGTTCTTTTCATAAACAACATGGATCGACTAGTGTCATTATATGTGTGTTCTTTTCATAAACCACATCTAGAGTCATTGCATGTGTGTTCTATTCATAAACCACATGGATCGACTAGAGTCATTGCATGTGTGTTCTTTTCATAAATCACATATGGATCGAGTAGAGTCATTGCATGTGTGTTCTTCTCCTAAACCACCACTAGAGTTCATTGCATTTGTGTTCTTTTCATAAACCACATGGATCCACCAGTGTCATTGCATGTGTGTTCTTTTCATAAACCACATGGATCCACCAGTGTCTTTGCATGTGTGTTCTTTTAATAAACCACATGGATCCACCAGTGTCATTGCATGTATGTTCTTTTCAGACACCACCACTAGAGTCATTGCATGTGTGTTCTTTTCATAAACCACATGGACCCACCAATGTGAATACATGTGTGTTCTTTTTATAAAACACATTGATCCACTAGAGTTCATTGCATGTGTGTTCTTTTCATAAACCACATGGATCCACCAGTGTCATTGCATGTGTGTTCTTTTCTGTAGCGTCCCCAACCTTAAATAAGATTGAGTCCCCTGTGTTTACAATGCTAGTCCCTGGATCAATAGCTAGCATCCACAGTTCAGATGTAATATCGAGAAACAAAGGTCATAATACAACTTTATAACCAGGAATAACATAATTTTATTACATCAAACATAGCTCATTGGCTATTTACATTACATTGCAGCGGAATAACTATAAGCATTGGGTCCTTCATCTTCAAAGTGCCACAGGCAGACATGTTGGTTGTAGGCTTTGTAATCCTAATCAATCAATCTTCACTAAAACAAACAAACCTGCAACATAATAAGTTACAGCCACAAGGGTCAATACATTTGAATTGTATTGGCAAGTGATACTTTGGTAGTATAGTGGATTCTATCATCTATATGCATTTGGCTAAGTGGAGTTGAGGCTTTGCATTGCTCAAAATAGATTTTTCCCTATCATTTGAAAATAAGTTTTGTTTGGCAAAAACAAATTCCAAGGCATCTACCAATCAAGACTGAAGATCCACTCAGGGCATCTACCAATCAGAGACTGAAGATTTACTTGGCAAAAACAAATTCTCAACCAATGATTGAAGATCCTCTCAAGGCATCTACCAATCAAAGATTTAAGATTTCACACAACCCTTGTTCGCCCACAAGTTTTAATTTAAAAATTGGAATGATGAGATTCTTGATTGCTTCCATGTCTTGATGCTCAAATTGTCCTTTACTGGACATGGCTAAGTACTTAGGTTTTCACTCTGCAGAGGTGGTGCACTTTCCCACAAGTCTTGGTTTCCCAAGAATGATCCTTCATAGCCTTTCCTTAGTCAAATGGACGGCGTTCCAACCTATCAATCACTACCACCCACTGTCCAAAAGACTAAGTTCCAGCATCCTAAGATCATGGCAGAGCCCATAATGCCAAGTGGTTGCACTTGAAGTTTCTCAACATTTGACATCTCAAATCTCTTTGTTTCCTGGGTGGCCATCCACAAGTGAGATACACTAAGGTAAACCATAAACATGGGCCTTGTGAACCACTCAACCAAAAACCACCATGCAATCCCATTCCACCCAGGAGATTCATTAATCTTAGTTGTTTTATTAAACAAAACACAAGTCCTCAGACTTAGAATATTTTTCATAGTGTGAATATATATCCCACCCAAGTTTTCTATTAGCTAGGCTAAGCTTGGTAGTAATAGGATTCTTAACTTAGGAAAATCCTACTAAGGATTCATCTACTAGATTTCCTATAGCAAGGTCTATACTTAGCAAAATGAAAACCATGCAAGTTTACTTTAGCAAAAACACTAATGCATAGTGAAAATAATAGGACATAAGATATGAAGCATCACTTGCCTTTTTGGTAGAGGGTATAAGTTCACTCCTTGTCCTTGCAACACTCACACTCTTCAGGTCACTACAATCAATCAAGCAAGGACAAACTCAATCTACCAATCAAGCAAATCAACACACATAAAATAACAAAGTCAAAGAAATGCATGCAAGCATGTCAAGCTTTGCTTTGTTTGCAAAAGTGGTTCCTAGTGGGTCATAGACATTTGGGTACACCTAATGGTCATTTTGTAAGGTGGCAAAGTCATGCATAGGCATGCAAAGGTTGGTTCTAATGTAGGGATGGTCCTCACTAGGCTTCTAAACTTTGTAAGTTCCAAATTGGTCATTTACCAAAATGGCAAAGTCATTAGCAAAAGGTTTCACCTAAAAAACCAATTTCAAAACAAGGCACCTATTTGGTCATTTTATGTGGTGAAGAAATATGTCTACTAGGGTTTTAGTCTATAGGGTTCACCAAATGAGTTGCTATTGCAAAACTTGGTGCTTTTGGGTCAGTAGGTTTGGTCCAGACATTTTCTCAAGGTTTTCTTTATGAAAGCATTTTCATAAACAAAACAAATAGTTTTTAGTTAGCTAGAAATGGACTAAACTAATTAATCCATTCTATTCTTTTCCAAAATCACTTTCCAAACTATGGGTTGGTTCCTAAGGTCAGCAAGGTCACAACAAACCAATTGGCAAAGGTTTTAACCTAAATATCATTTTTAAATGATTTTTCTAATGTTAGCAAGCATCCAAAAGAATCTGCAAGGTTAAACAAGTTAACAGATACTATATGCTAAACTAAGGGTAGGGTTGGTTAGAGCTTGTCTTGCTGATTCCAACGACATCAAATTTATAAAATTTGGACGTGTGGATCAAAAGATACAAAGGTTTGAAAAAGGCAAAAGTTTATGTTTTCAATTTCTGTTTTAAACAGAGTACTGGCCACGTGGCGTAAAATGACTGGCTGGTACCGGTTCGGCCGGATCGGCAACGTGGGACGTTAGATCTAAAGTGGATCGTGCGGCACAGATTGCTCAATACCCCTTCGGTAAGTGACTCTATCCTAGCCGAGATCTGATCCAGCGGTTCCTATCGCTTGGTCAAAATCATGGCGGCGGCGACGCTAAGCGGCGGTGAGCGATGGGTCCGATGACGGTGCGGCCACAGGGGTGAGGAGAGAGGAGATGCTCACCGGGCTCAGGAGGTTGCGGTGATGCTCGACGCATTTGACGAGGCAAGGCGCCTGGTTCGATCGCGATTGCTCGCGGAGTTCTTGCGGCGCGGGTTCTCGGGTGGTCGTCGTTGGCGTCATGGGGATCACCTCGCTTTAAATGACTATATGGTTAGATGCGCAAGATCGAGCCGAGTCATGTGCGTGAACAAGAGGGTCGGGCGGTCTAGGCTTACCGGAAACGTTGCGGAGAAGAAGCGGAGACGGCGCTAGGCTTGCTCGAGTCGCTGCTAGATCACGAGAAGAACAACCGAGGTTGGGTTAGACGCAGGAGGTCACGGAGGTGCTTGTGTGCGTGAACGAGGAGAAGAGGCGACCGGAATCTACCTGGGGCTCGTCGGAGAAAGAGGCGACGGTGGCGATGATGGTCGTCGTCGAAGTCGAGCTTGAGGCACCCGGATGAACGGAGAGGCGGACAGATCGTCTGGATGCGTGGAGTAAGTGTGCTAGGACGGCGAGGTATGGGGAGGTCTGGTTTCACGGAATTGCTCGGAGATGGTGGTGAGCTGCGGGTACAGAGAGAAATGGAGGCAGCCTAGGGGCGAGGGGAGGTGATGTCTGTGGGAAATGACGGAGGAGTGGGAGGCGTTTAAGTAGCCGTCATCGCGGCTTGGGATTAACGCAGTTTTAACGCCAATTAATTCGGGAATCAAAGCAAACGGCGGCGTGAAGTCTGGGAAGACGGGTCATGGGAAGAAGAAGCTGCGTGGCGGGGGTCCTCCGGGTGGAAAAGGAAAGAGAGGAGGGGTCCACGGTTCTCACTCAAGGGTTTCTTTCTCGCAGAAAAACAGTTCGGGAGAGTGGGTGAGAAAGGTGGGGTCTGTTGTCGTGAGAGGAAGAGGGGAAGTGGGTCCACGCTGCATCTCTGTGGGTCTGTTCGAGTGAGAAAAGATTTCTTGAGCGTGAAAGGGCTGGAGTTGGGCCTAATGGGCTGCTCTGCTTTCTTATTTTTTTCTCTAACTCTCTTTTTCTTTTTCTAATTCTTTTTCTGTTTTCAATTTCCAAACAATTAATTCAAACAATTTCAAACAACACTCAAATCAAAATCAAACAGCAAACTTTTCATTTGAATTTGGTTCTGTTTGGCAACATAATCCAAATCTCAAAATGAAATATTATTTTTATTTATTTTAGGATCCATTTAATAATTAAATAAAATGGATCTTTGATTTATTAATAGTGTTTGATTTATTTAACAAAATTTCCATTTGAATTTCAATTATTTTCAAAATCAAACCAGAAGGTTTAATTTGAAACATAAAAGAATACTTGGAAACTTATTTAAATAAATAAGTTTTGGTGTTTTAATTAAAATGGGAAAGCCTTTTACTTAAATAAAATTGGATATTTAAATCCTTATTATTTTATTTAAATAATCCTTTACTCATTTTAATCAAAGCAAAACCTTTTAATAAAAGATTTCAAAGTAGTAATAAAATACTTGGTGTTTATTTAAAATGGGAAAAGCTTTTACTTAAATAAAATTGGATATTTAGATCCTTATCATTTTATTTAAATAAACCTTTACTCATTTTATCAAAACAAAATATTTTATTTCAAAAGCTTGGCCAAAATTAATTTGGCTTATCTTTTCATTTGAACCCAAGTCTTTTATTAAAAGATCTAAACAGTGTTTCCAAAACAATTTATTTTCCTTTGATAAATGTTTATCCAAATAAATCCCTTTAGGATTATTTGTTCACCATTTGGTATGGGCTTTTGGGTAAGGGCTTTATTGACTTTGGAAATTCAATTTCCTTATCTTATTATATTCACAAGATTTTGTCTTTGCTTCCAATTTAAGTGAAACTAATCTCTAAGGTCTTTCTTGATCCTTTGTGAAAATTTGTTGATCAACTTGGTATGGATCAAATCCATGGATTTGGAGATACTTTGGAAAATGATTTCCTTCCATTAGGGTTTAGGGTTTTGGATTTCTTTCCAAATGTTCAAATTTCCAGATACATTCATTGAGGAATGCATTTCCCTTGATTTGAATTTGAATTCAAACTTCTGCCAAAGTTTGTTCAAGATGGGATTTTAAGTCTCCTTTTAGAAACAAAAGTTTCTTTTCACCCTGATTTTCAACAAAAATTTATTTTGTTTATTTATTTTTCACATTACAAGATTTGGAAAATCTTGGGATGTGATAATTCCTTAAAATAAATCTCGTCCCGAGATTTGGGGAGGCTAGGGTTACAAGTTGGCTCAAAACAACTAGGGTACTACCACCCTTAAAAATTTTCCAACTAAACTACATCTTGGCTTGCTTGATGAAAACTTCTTCTTGGAAAACTTCTGCATAGTGTCCATTATTTCCATGCTTGACTCATGGGCTAAGGTTGGGTTTCTCCTTTTGGCTTGTTCATCTTGTTGTTCATCTTTTCTGGACAATTGCTTACATAGTGTCCTGGTTCCTTGCAATTGAAACAATGGATATCTTGGAGTTCTTTACGTTGCTCTTGTGGACAAACTGCTACATAATGGCCTAGCTCTTTGCAGTTGTTGCACACTACTTGGTCCATCCTTTTATTCTTTATGGACTCTGGGCATCCACTGGGGTTGTGTCCCATTTCCTTACATTTACGACATTGCACAAGGCTCATGTCTTGCTTTGGTTTCTTGGGCTTCTTTGATCCTTTGAATCGGGTTGTCTTGTTTGGGGGTATAAGTGGTCCTTTTCCTTTGTCATCATCATTCTTGGCATACTTGGATCCTTCTTGTTTCCTTTGTTCAACAATGGCATAGACGGGGCATTGGATAGGTACATGGTCGTTTCCTTCACAAAGGTGACAAGTAACTTGAGATGTTGGGCATTGGCCAAATGGATGTTCCTCTTCACAATTGGGGCATTGATCTTCATGCTCTTTGGATGTATGATCCTTGTCTCCACAAATAATGCAAGCTGGTGCTCCATCTAGCATAATGTTCTTGTCATCCTTGTTGTCATACACTCTTTTGGGATAGTTTTCTTCCATGTTGATCATTTGATTAGTCACCTTAAGCATCAGTTGGGATTGTTCTTCCAAAAACTTTTGCAAGGTAGGGTCTTTATCACTATTGTTGGCTATGAACTGAGCTGTTAGTTGGCTCAATTGGTGTTGGGTTGCTATGAGTTCTCTCATGTTGACCTCTTGGTTGTTGTTGTTGTCACCATCCTTGATGTTGGAGTCTCTTGGAGAAGTCATCTGTTTGGGTTGGATAGGGATTAGAATAGGCAAAAGGTTTCTAAGGGGTCAATTCTATTCACACACATCACAATTCACACAAGCAATGTGCAAGCATTCACAAACCAAACATTTCACTCAAACAACAAGTTTCAAGCACATACTTAGGCAACAAAATATTTTTGTTACACCACATAAGTTGGTGGGTTTGACTTAACTAAATATGGTGGTCCATCTATATGGTTCACTTGTGATCTTTCCATCCTTCTTGGTTGATTCTTCTTGAATGAGATCTTTGTATCCTTGGAGAATTCTTGTCTCTTGGTCACAAATACTTCAAAGATGTTGATGGCTCCTTTTAAGTTGTTTTTCCTTAGTCTTCAAGTGAAATGTTACTCAAGACTTGTAGTCTTTAGTGATATCCAAGTTGAAGTCCTTGGTGTACATGTTGAAGATGTTGAAGAAGTTGAAGATGTCCTTTGCACATGGTGTAGTCTTGGGTCATGGGGTAGGCTTTTCCATCAAGTTTGAAATAGAAGAGAAGTAGAGTTGAAACCAAAATGGTTGAGGAAAGAGTTCACAAGATTGTTTTGTAAATAAGTTTTGGAATAAGACAACTCCTATTTTTCTAAGGGTTTTTGTCCTATCCTAGGGTTACAAATCCTACAAGCAACACAATGCTCTGATACCATTCTGTAGCGTCCCCAACCTTAAATAAGATTGAGTCCCTGTGTTTACAATGCTAGTCCCGGATCAATAGCTAGCATCCACAGTTCAGATGTAATATCGAGAAACAAAGGTCATAATACAACTTTATAACCAGGAATAACATAATTTTATTACATCAAACATAGCTCATTGGCTATTTACATTACATTGCAGCGGAATAACTATAAGCATTGGGTCCTTCATCTTCAAAGTGCCACAGGCAGACATGTTGGTTGTAGGCTTTGTAATCCTAATCAATCAATCTTCACTAAAACAAACAAACCTGCAACATAATAAGTTACAGCCACAAGGGTCAATACATTTGAATTGTATTGGCAAGTGATACTTTGGTAGTATAGTGGATTCTATCATCTATATGCATTTGGCTAAGTGGAGTTGAGGCTTTGCATTGCTCAAAATAGATTTTTCCCTATCATTTGAAAATAAGTTTTGTTTGGCAAAAACAAATTCCAAGGCATCTACCAATCAAGACTGAAGATCCACTCAGGGCATCTACCAATCGAGACTGAAGATTTACTTGGCAAAACAAATTCTCAACCAATGATTGAAGATCCTCTCAAGGCATCTACCAATCAAAGATTTAAGATTTCACACAACCCTTGTTCGCCCACAAGTTTTAATTTAAAAATTGGAATGATGAGATTCTTGATTGCTTCCATGTCTTGATGCTCAAATTGTCCTTTACCAGGGACATGGCTAAGTACTTAGGTTTTTCACTCTGCAGAGGTGGTGCACTTTCCCCACAAGTCTTGGTTTCCCAAGAATGATCCTTCAGTAGCCTTTCCTTAGTCAAATGGACGCGTTCCAACCTATCAATCACTACCACCCACTGTCCAAAAGACTAAGTTCCAGCATCCTAAGATCATGGCAGAGCCCATAATGCCAAGTGGTTGCACTTGAAGTTTCTCAACATTTGACATCTCAAATCTCTTTGTTTCCTGGGTGGCCATCCACAAGTGAGATACACTAAGGTAAACCATAAACATGGGCCTTGTGAACCACTCAACCAAAAACCACCATGCAATCCCATTCCACCCAGGAGATTCATTAATCTTAGTTGTTTTATTAAACAAAACACAAGTCCTCAGACTTAGAATATTTTTCATAGTGTGAATATATATCCCACCCAAGTTTTCTATTAGCTAGGCTAAGCTTGGTAGTAATAGGATTCTTAACTTAGGAAAATCCTACTAAGGATTCATCTACTAGATTTCCTATAGCAAGGTCTATACTTAGCAAAATGAAAACCATGCAAGTTTACTTTAGCAAAAACACTAATGCATAGTGAAAATAATAGGACATAAGATATGAAGCATCACTTGCCTTTTTGGTAGAGGGTATAAGTTCACTCCTTGTCCTTGCAACACTCACACTCTTCAAGTCACTACAATCAATCAAGCAAGGCACAAACTCAATCTACCAATCAAGCAAATCAACACACATAAAATAACAAAGTCAAAGAAATGCATGCAAGCATGCCAAGCTTTGCTTTGTTTGCAAAAGTGGTTCCTAGTGGGTCATAGACATTTGGGTACACCTAATGGTCATTTTGTAAGGTGGCAAAGTCATGCATAGGCATGCAAAGGTTGGTTCTAATGTAGGGATGGTCCTCACTAGGCTTCTAAACTTTGTAAGTTCCAAATTGGTCATTTACCAAAATGGCAAAGTCATTAGCAAAAGGTTTCACCTAAAAACCAATTTCAAAACAAGGCACCTATTTGGTCATTTTATGTGGTGAAGAAATATGTCTACTAGGGTTTTAGTCTATAGGGTTCACCAAATGAGTTGCTATTGCAAAACTTGGTGCTTTTGGTCGATAGGTTTGGTCCAGACATTTTCTCAAGGTTTTCTTTATGAAAGCATTTTCATAAACAAAACAAATAGTTTTTAGTTAGCTAGAAATGGACTAAACTAATTAATCCATTCTATTCTTTTCCAAAATCACTTTCCAAACTATGGGTTGGTTCCTAAGGTCAGCAAGGTCACAACAAACCAATTGGCAAAGGTTTTAACCTAAATATCATTTTTAAATGATTTTTCTAATGTTAGCAAGCATCCAAAAGAATCTGCAAGGTTAAACAAGTTAACAGATACTATATGCTAAACTAAGGGTAGGGTTGGTTAGAGCTTGTCTTGCTGATTCCAACGACATCAAATTTATAAAATTTGGACGTGTGGATCAAAAGATACAAAGGTTTGAAAAAGGCAAAAGTTTCTGTTTTCAATTTCTGTTTTAAACAGAGTACTGGCCACGTGGCGTAAAATGACTGGCTGGTACCGGTTCGGCCGGATCGGCAACGTGGGACGTTAGATCTAAAGTGGATCGTGCGGCACAGATTGCTCAATACCCGCGGATGAACGGAGAGTATGGACAGATGCGTCTGGATGCGTGGAGTAAGGGTGCTAGGTCGGCGAGGTAAGGGGAGGTCTGGTTTCGCCGGAATTGCTCGGAGATGGTGGTCGGAGCTGCGGCGGTACAGAGAGAAATGGAGGCAGCCTAGGGGCAGAGGGGAGGTGATGTCTGTGGGAAATGACAGAGGAGAGGGAGGCGTTTAAGTAGACGTCATCGCGGCGAGGGATTAACGCAGTATTAACGCGAATTAATTCGGCGGAATCAAAGCAGAAAACGGCCGGCGAAGTCTGGGGAAGACGGGGTCGCGGGGAAGAAGAAGCCTGCGTGGCGGTGGGGTCCTCTGGTCAGTGGAAAAAGGAAAGAGAGGAGGGGGTCCACGGTTCAGTCACTCTGCGGGTTTCTTTCTCGGTGCAGAAAAACGGTTCGGGGAGAGTGGGTGAGAAAGGTGGGGTCTGTTGTCAGCGAGAGAGGAAGAGGGGGAAGTGGGTCCACGCTGTCTGTCTCTGTGTGGGTCAGTTTCTGAGTGAGAAAAAGATTTCTTCGGGCAGTGAAAGGCTGGGCTGGAGTTGGGCCTAATGGGCTGCTCCTGTTTCTTATTTTTTTTTCTGTCTAACTCTCTTTTTCTTTTTCTAATTCTTTTTCTGTTTTCAATTTCCAAACAATTAATTCAAACAATTTCAAACAACACTCAAATCAAAATCAAACAGCAAACTTTTCATTTGAATTTGGTTCTGTTTGGCAACATAATCCAAATCTCAAAATGAAATATTATTTTTATTTATTTTAGGATCCATTTAATAATTAAATAAAATGGATCTTTGATTTATTAATAGTGTTTGATTTATTTAACAAAATTTCCATTTGAATTTCAATTATTTTCAAAATCAAACCAGAAGGTTTAATTTGAAACATAAAAGAATACTTGGAAACTTATTTAAATAAATAAGTTTTGGTGTTTTAATTAAAATGGGAAAGCCTTTACTTAAATAAAATTGGATATTTAAATCCTTATTATTTTATTTAAATAATCCTTTACTCATTTTAATCAAAGCAAAACCTTTTAATAAAAGATTTCAAAGTAGTAATAAAATACTTGGTGTTTATTTAAAATGGGAAAAGCTTTTACTTAAATAAAATTGGATATTTAGATCCTTATCATTTTATTTAAATAAACCTTTACTCATTTTATCAAAACAAAATATTTTATTTCAAAAGCTTGGCCAAAATTAATTTGGCTTATCTTTTCATTTGAACCCAAGTCTTTTATTAAAAGATCTAAAACAGTGTTTCCAAAACAATTTATTTTCCTTTGATAAATGTTTATCCAAATAAATCCCTTTAGGATTATTTGTTCACCATTTGGTATGGGCTTTTGGGTAAGGGCTTTATTGACTTTGGAAATTCAATTTCCTTATCTTATTATATTCACAAGATTTTGTCTTTGCTTCCAATTTAAGTGAAACTAATCTCTAAGGTCTTTCTTGATCCTTTGTGAAAATTTGTTGATCAACTTGGTATGGATCAAATCCATGGATTTGGAGATACTTTGGAAAATGATTTCCTTCCATTAGGGTTTAGGGTTTTGGATTTCTTTCCAAATGTTCAAATTTCCAGATACATTCATTGAGGAATGCATTTCCCTTGATTTGAATTTGTTGAATTCAAACTTCTGCCAAAGTTTGTTCAAGATGGGATTTTAAGTCTCCTTTTAGAAACAAAAGTTTCTTTTCACCCTGATTTTCAACAAAAATTTATTTTGTTTATTTATTTTTAACATTACAAGATTTGGAAAATCTTGGGATGTGACATTTTCATAAACCACCACTAGAGTCAATGCATGTGTGTTCTTTTCATAAACCACATGGATCCACTAGCGTCATTGAATGTGTGTTATTTTTCTAAACCACATGGATCCGCTAGAGTCATTGCATGTGTGTTCTTCTCCTAAACCACCACTAGAGTCATTGCATGTGTGTTCTTTTCAAAAACGACATGGATCCACTAGACTCATTGCATGTGTATTCTTTTCATAATCCACATATGGATCCATTAGAGTCACTACATGTTAGTTCTTCTCCTAAGCCACCACTAGAGTTCATTGCATGTGTGTTCTTTCATAAACCACATGGATCCACCACTATCATTGCATGTGTGTTCTTTTCATAAACCACCACTAGAGTCATTGCATGTGTGTTCTTTTCATAAACCACATGGATCCACCAAGGTCATTGCATGTGAGTTATTTTCATAAACCACCACTAGAGTCATTGCATGTGTGTTATTTTCATGAACCACATGGATACACCAGTGTCATTGCATGTGTGTTCTTTACATAAACCACCACTTGAGTCATTACATGTGTGTTCTTTTCATAAACCACATGGATCCACCAGTGTCATTGCATGTGTGTTCTTTTCATAAACCACATGGATCCACCAGTGTCATTACATGTGTGTTCTTTTCATAAACAACATGGATCTACTAGTGTCATTACTTGTGTGTTCTTTTCATAAACCACATCTAGATTCATTGCATGTGTGTTCTTTTCATAAACCACATGGATCGACTAGAGTCATTGCATGTGTGTTCTTCTCCTAAACCACCACTAGAATTCATTGCATTTGTGTTCTTTTCATAAACCACATGGATCCACCAGTGTCATTGTATGTGTGTTCTTTTCATAAACAACCACTAGAGTCATTGCATGTGTGTTCTTTTCACAATCCAGATGGATACACCACTATCGTTTCATGTGTGTTCTTTTCATAAACCACCACTAGAGTCATTGCATGTGTGTTGTTTTCATAAACCACATGGATCGACCAGGGTCATTGCGTGTGCGTTCTTTTCATAAACCACCACTAGAGTCATTGCATGTGTGTTATTTTCATGAACTAGATGGATACACCAGTGTCATTGCATGTGTGTTCTTTTCATACACCACATCTATATTTCATTGCATGTGTGTTCTTTTCATAAACCACATGGATCCACCAGTGTCATTGCATGTGTGTTCTTTTCATAAACCACATCTATATTCCATTGCATGTGTGTTCTTTTCATAAACCACATGGATCCACCAGTGTCATTGCATGTGTGTTCTTTTCATAAACCACATGGATCCACTAGTGTCATTCCATGCGTGTTCTTTTCATAAACAACATGGATCCACTAGTGTCATTACATGTGTGTTCTTTTCATAAACCACATCTAGAGTCATTGCATGTGTGTTCTTTTCATAAACCACTTGGATCGACTAGAGTCATTGCATGTGTGTTCTTATCATAAATCACATATGGATCTAGTAGAGTCATTGCATGTGTGTTGTTCTCCTAAACCACCACTAGAGTTCATTGCATTTGTGTTCTTTTCATAAACCACATGGATCCACCAGTGTCATTGCATGTGTGTTCTTTTCATAAACCACATCTAGAGTCATTGCATGTGTGTTCTTTTCATAAACCACTTGGATCGACTAGAGTCATTGCATGTGTGTTCTTATCATAAATCACATATGGATCTAGTAGAGTCATTGCATGTGTGTTGTTCTCCTAAACCACCACTAGAGTTCATTGCATTTGTGTTCTTTTCATCAACCACATGGATCCACCAGTGTCATTGCATGTGTGTTCTTTAAATAAACCACATGGATCCACCAGTGTCATTGCATGTGTGTTCTTTTAATAAACCACCACTAGAGTCATTGCATGTGTGTTCTTTTCATAAACCACATGGATCCACCACTGTCATTGCATGTGTGTTCTTTTCATAAACCACCACTAGAGTCATTGCATGTGTGTTCTTTTCATAAACCACATGGATCCACCAGGGTCATTGCATGTGTGTTCTTTTCATAAACCACATGGATCCACCAAGGTCATTACATGTGAGTTCTTTTCATAAACCACCACTAGAGTCATTGCATGTGTGTTATTTTCATGAACCACATGGATACACCAGTGTCATTGCATGTGTGTTCTTTTCATAAACCACATATATATTTCATTGCATGTGTGTTCTTTTCATAAACCACATGGATCCACTAGTGTCATTGCATGTGTGTTCTTTACCTAAACCACCACTAGAGTCGTTACATGTGTGTTCTTTTCATAAACCACATGGATCCACCAGTGTCATTGCATGTGTGTTCTTTTCATAAACCACATGGATCCACCAGTGTCATTCCATGTGTGTTCTTTTCATAAACAACATGGATCCACTAGTGTCATTACATGTGTGTTCTTTTCATAAACCACATCTAGATTCATTGCATGTGTGTTCTTTCATAAACCACATGGATCCACCACTATCATTGCATGTGTGTTCTTTTCATAAACCACCACTAGAGTCATTGCATGTGTGTTCTTTTCATAAACCACATGGATCCACCAAGGTCATTGCATGTGAGTTCTTTTCATAAACCACCACTAGAGTCATTGCATGTGTGTTATTTTCATGAACCACACGGATACACCAGTGTCATTGCATGTGTGTTCTTTACATAAACCACCACTTGAGTCATTACATGTGTGTTCTTTTCATAAACCACATGGATCCACCAGTGTCATTGCATGTGTGTTCTTTTCATAAACCACATGGATCCACCAGTGTCATTACATGTGTGTTCTTTTCATAAACAACATGGATCTACTAGTGTCATTACTTGTGTGTTCTTTTCATAAACCACATCTAGATTCATTGCATGTGTGTTCTTTTCATCAACCACATGGATCGACTAGAGTCATTGCATGTGTGTTCTTCTCCTAAACCACCACTAGAATTCATTGCATTTGTGTTCTTTTCATAAACCACATGGATCCACCAGTGTCATTGTATGTGTGTTCTTTTCATAAACAACCACTAGATTCATTGCATGTGTGTTCTTTTCACAATCCACATGGATACACCACTATCGTTTCATGTGTGTTCTTTTCATAAACCACCACTAGAGTCATTGCATGTGTGTTGTTTTCATAAACCACATGGATCGACCAGGGTCATTGCGTGTGCGTTCTTTTCATAAACCACCACTAGAGTCATTGCATGTGTGTTATTTTGATGAACTAGATGGATACACCAGTGTCATTGCATGTGTGTTCTTTTCATACACCACATCTATATTTCATTGCATGTGTGTTCTTTTCATAAACCACATGGATCCACCAGTGTCATTGCATGTGTGTTCTTTTCATAAACCACATCTATATTCCATTGCATGTGTGTTCTTTTCATAAACCACATGGATCCACCAGTGTCATTGCATGTGTGTTCTTTTCATAAACCACATGGATCCACTAGTGTCATTCCATGCGTGTTCTTTTCATAAACAACATGGATCCACTAGTGTCATTACATGTGTGTTCTTTTCATAAACCACATCTAGAGTCATTGCATGTGTGTTCTTTTCATAAACCACTTGGATCGACTAGAGTCATTGCATGTGTGTTCTTATCATAAATCACATATGGATCTAGTAGAGTCATTGCATGTGTGTTGTTCTCCTAAACCACCACTAGAGTTCATTGCATTTGTGTTCTTTTCATAAACCACATGGATACACCAGTGTCATTGCATGTGTGTTCTTTAAATAAACCACATGGATCCACCAGTGTCATTGCATGTGTGTTCTTTTAATAAACCACCACTAGAGTCATTGCATGTGTGTTCTTTTCATAAACCACATGGATCCACCACTGTCATTGCATGTGTGTTCTTTTCATAAACCACCACTAGAGTCATTGCATGTGTGTTCTTTTCATAAACCACATGGATCCACCAGGGTCATTGCATGTGTGTTCTTTTCATAAACCACATGGATCCACCAAGGTCATTACATGTGAGTTCTTTTCATAAACCACCACTAGAGTCATTGCATGTGTGTTATTTTCATGAACCACATGGATACACCAGTGTCATTGCATGTGTGTTCTTTTCATAAACCACATATATATTTCATTGCATGTGTGTTCTTTTCATAAACCACATGGATCCACTAGTGTCATTGCATGTGTGTTCTTTACCTAAACCACCACTAGAGTCGTTACATGTGTGTTCTTTTCATAAACCACATGGATCCACCAGTGTCATTGCATGTGTGTTCTTTTCATAAACCACATGGATCCACCAGTGTCATTCCATGTGTGTTCTTTTCATAAACAACATGGATCCACTAGTGTCATTACATGTGTGTTCTTTTCATAAACCACATCTAGATTCATTGCATGTGTGTTCTTTTCATAAACCACATGGATCGACTAGAGTCATTGCATGTGTGTTCTTTTCATAAATCACATATCGATCCAGTACATTCATTGCATGTGTGTTCTTCTCCTAAACCACCACTAGAATTCATTGCATTTGTGTTATTTTCATAAACCACATGGATCCACCAGTGTCATTGTATGTGTGTTCTTTTCATAAACCACCACTAGAGTCATTGCATGTGTGTTCTTTTCACAAACCACATGGATCCACCACTATCATTGCATGTGTGTTCATTTCATAAACCACCACTAGAGTCATTGCATGTGTGTTCTTTTCATAAACCACATGGATCGACCAGGGTCATTGCATGTGTGTTCTTTTCATAAACCACCACTAGAGTCATTGCATGTGTGTTAGTTTCATGAACCAGATGGATACACGAGTGTCATTGCATGTGTGTTCTTTTCATACACCACATCTATATTTCATTCCATGTGTGTTCTTTTCATAAACCACATGGATCCAACAGTGTCATTGCATGTGTGTTCTTTTCATAAACCACATGGATCCACTAGTGTCATTCCATGTGTGTTCTTTTCATAAACAACATGGATCCACTAGTGTCATTACATGTGTTTTCTTTTCATAAACCACATCTAGAGTCATTGCATGTGTGTTCTTTTCATAAACCACATGGATCGACTAGAGTTATTGCATGTGTGTTCTTATCATAAATCACATATGGATCTAGTAGAGTCAATGCATGTGTGTTCTTCTCTTAAACCACCACTAGAGTTCATTGCATTTGTGTTCTTTTCATAAACCACATGGATCCACCAGTGTCATTGCATGTGTGTTCTTTTCATAAACCACATGGATCCACCAGTGTCATTGCATGTGTGTTCTTTTAATAAACCACCACTAGAGTCATTGCATGTGTGTTCTTTTCATAAACCACATGGATCCACCAGTGTCATTGCATGTGTGTTCTTTTCATAAACCACATGGATCCACTAGTGTCATTCCATGCGTGTTCTTTTCATAAACAACATGGATCCACTAGTGTCGTTACATGTGTGTTCTTTTCATAAACCACATCTAGAGTCATTGCATGTGTGTTCTTTTCATAAACCACCTGGATCGACTAGAGTCATTGCATGTGTGTTCTTATCATAAATCACATATGGATCTAGTAGAGTCATTGCATGTGTGTTGTTCTCCTAAACCAGCACTAGAGTTCATTGCATTTGTGTTCTTTTCATAAACCACATGGATCCACCAGTGTCATTGCATGTGTGTTCTTTAAATAAACCACATGGATCCACCAGTGTCATTGCATGTGTGTTCTTTTAATAAACCACCACTAGAGTCATTGCATGTGTGTTCTTTTCAAAAACCACATGGATCCACCACTGTCATTGCATGTGTGTTCTTTTCATAAACCACCACTAGAGTCATTGCATGTGTGTTCTTTTCATAAACCACATGGATCCACCAGGGTCATTGCAAGTGTGTTGTTTTCATAAACCACATGGATCCACCAAGGTCATTGCATGTGAGTTCTTTTCATAAACCACCACTAGAGTCATTGCATGTGTGTTATTTTCATGAACCACATGGATACACCAGTGTCATTGCATGTGTGTTCTTTTCATAAACCACATCTATATTTCATTGCATGTGTGTTCTTTTCATAAACCACATGGATCCACTAGTGTCATTGCATGTGTGTTCTTTACCTAAACCACCACTAGAGTCGTTACATGTGTGTTCTTTTCATAAACCACATGGATCCACCAGTGTCATTGCATGTGTGTTCTTTTCATAAACCACATGGATCCACCAGTGTCATTCCATTTGTGTTCTTTTCATAAACAACATGGATCCACTAGTGTCATTACATGTGTGTTCTTTTCATAAACCACATCTAGATTCATTGCATGTGTGTTCTTTTCATAAACCACATGGATCGACTAGAGTCATTGCATGTGTGTTCTTTTCATAAATCACATATCGATCTAGTACATTCATTGCATGTCTGTTCTTCTCCTAAACCACCACTAGAATTCATTGCATTTGTGTTATTTTCATAAACCACATGGATCCACCAGTGTCATTGTATGTGTGTTCTTTTCATAAACCACCACTAGAGTCATTGCATGTGTGTTCTTTTCACAAACCACATGGATCCACCACTATCATTGCATGTGTGTTCTTTTCATAAACCACCACTAGAGTCATTGCATGTGTGTTCTTTTCATAAACCACATGGATCGACCAGGGTCATTGCATGTGTGTTCTTTTCATAAACCACCACTAGAGTCATTGCATGTGTGTTATTTTCATGAACCAGATGGATACACGAGTGTCATTGCATGTGTGTTATTTTCATACACCACATCTATATTTCATTGCATGTGTGTTCTTTTCATAAACCACATGGATCCACCAGTGTCATTGTATGTGTGTTCTTTTCATAAACCACATGGATCCACTAGTGTCATTCCATGTGTGTTCTTTTCATAAACAACATGGATCCACTAGTGTCATTACATGTGTTTTCTTTTCATAAACCACATCTAGAGTCATTGCATGTGTGTTCTTTTCATAAACCACATGGATCGACTAGAGTTATTGCATGTGTGCTCTTTTCACAATCCACCTATGGATCCACCAGTGTCATTGCATGTGTGTGCTTCTCATTAACCACTGCTAGAGTCATTGCATGTGTGTTCTTTTCACAGACCATGTATGGAACCACCATTGTCATTGAAATGTGTATTCTTTCATTAACCACATCTGGAGTCATTTCATGTCTATTCTTTTCACAGACTACATATGGACCAACCAGTGTCATTGAAATGTGAGTTCTCTTCAGAGACCACATATGGATCCACCAGTGTCATTGCATGTGTGTTCTTTTTACTAACAACAACTAGAGTCATTGCATGTGTGTTATTTTCACAATCCACATATGGATCCACTACTGTCATTGCATGTGTGTTCTTCTCATTAACCACAGCTAGAGTCATTACATGTGTGTTCCTTTCACATACCACATATGGATCCACCATTGTCAATGAAATGTGTTCTTTCATTAACTACACCTGGAGTCATTTCATGACTATTCTTTTCATAGATCATACATGGATCCACCAGTGTCATTGCATGTGTGTTGTCTTCACATACCACACATGGATCCACCAGTGTCTTTGCATGTGGTTCCACCAGAGTTCATTGCATGTGTGTTCTTTTCACAATCCTCCTATGGATCCACCAGTGTCATTACATGTGTGTTCTTATCATTAACCACATCTAGAGTCATTGCATGTGTGTTGTTTTCACAGACCACATATGGATCCACCATTGTCATTGAAATGTGTATTCTTTCATTAACCACATATGGAGTCATTTCATGTCTATTCTTTTCAACTACGACATATGTATCCACCAGTGTCATTGAAATGTGTGTTCTCTTCAAAGAACACACAAGGATCCTGATGTCATTGCATGTGTGTTCTTTTTACTAACAACAACTAGAGTCATTACATGTGTGTTCTTTTCACAATCCACCTGTGGATCCACCAGTGTCCTTGCATGTGTGTTCTTCTCATTAGCCGCAGCTAGAGTCATTGCATGTATGTTCTTTTCATAGACCACATATGTATCCACCATTGTCATTGAAATGTGTATTCTTTCATTAACCACATCTGGAGTCATTTCATGTCTATTATTTTCAAAGACCACATATGGATCCACCAGTGTCATTGCAATGTGTGTTCTCTTTAGATACCAGACATGGATCCACCGGTGTCATTGCATGTGTGTTCTTTTTACTAACAACAACTAGAGTCATTGCATGTGTGTTATTTTCACAATCCACATATGGATCCACCAGTGTCATTGCATGTGTGTTCTTCTCATTAACCATAGCTAGAGTCATTGCATGTGTGTTCTTTTCAGAGACCACATATGGATCCACCATTGTCAATGAAATGTGTTCTTTCATTAACCACACCTGGAGTCATTTCATGACTATTCTTTTCACAGACCACATATGGATCCACCAGTGTTGCATGTGTGTTCTCTTCATAGTCCACACATGGATCCACCAGTGTCATTGCATGTCTGTTCTCTTCACAGACCACACATGGATCCACCAGTTTCATTACATGTGGTTCCACCAGAGTTCATTAAATGTGTGTTCTTTTCACAATCCACCTATAGATCCACCAATATATTTGAATGTGTGTTCTTCTCATTAACCACAGCTAGAGTCATTGCATGTGTGTTCTTTTCACAGACTACATATGGATCCACCATTGTCCTTGAAATGTGTATTCTTTCATTAACCACATATGGAGTCATTTCATGTCTATTGTTTTCAAAGAGCATATATGGATCCACCAGTGTCATTGCAATGTGTGTTCTCTTCAGAGACCACACATGGATCCACCAGTGTCATTGCATGTGTGTTCTTTTTACTAACAACAACTAGAGTCATTGCATGTGTGTTATTTTCACAATCCACATATGGATCCACCAGTGTCATTGCATGTGTGTTCTTCTCATTAACCACAACTAGAATCATTGCATGTGTGTTCTTTTCACAAACCACATATGGATCCACCATTGTCATTTAAATGTGTGTTCTTTCATAGCATGTGTGTTCTTTTCACAGACCACATATAGATCCACTAGTGTTCATTGCATGTGTGTTCTCTTCACAGACCACACATGGATCCACCAGTGTCATTGCATGTGGTTCCACCAGAGTTCATTGCATGTGTGTTCTTTTCACAATTCACCTATGGATCGACCAGTGTCATTGCATGTGTGTTCTTCTCATTAACCACGGTTAGATTCATTGCATGTGTGCTCTTTTCACAGAACACGTATGGATCCACCATTATCATTGAAATGTGTGTTCTTTCATTAACCACACATGGAGTCATTTCATGACTATTCTTTTCACAATCCACATATGGATCCACTACTGTCATTGCATGTGTGTTCTTCTCATTAACCACAGCTAGAGTCATTACATGTGTGTTCCTTTCACATACCACATATGGATCCACCATTGTCAATGAAATGTGTTCTTTCATTAACTACACCTGGAGTCATTTCATGACTATTCTTTTCATAGATCATACATGGATCCACCAGTGTCATTGCATGTGTGTTGTCTTCACATACCACACATGGATCCACCAGTGTCTTTGCATGTGGTTCCACCAGAGTTCATTGCATGTGTGTTCTTTTCACAATCCTCCTATGGATCCACCAGTGTCATTACATGTGTGTTCTTATCATTAACCACATCTAGAGTCATTGCATGTGTGTTGTTTTCACAGACCACATATGGATCCACCATTGTCATTGAAATGTGTATTCTTTCATTAACCACATATGGAGTCATTTCATGTCTATTCTTTTCAACTACGACATATGTATCCACCAGTGTCATTGAAATGTGTGTTCTCTTCAAAGAACACACAAGGATCCACCAGTGTCATTGCATGTGTGTTCTTTTTACTAACAACAACTAGAGTCATTACATGTGTGTTCTTTTCACAATCCACCTGTGGATCCACCAGTGTCCTTGCATGTGTGTTCTTCTCATTAGCCGCAGCTAGAGTCATTGCATGTATGTTCTTTTCATAGACCACATATGTATCCACCATTGTCATTGAAATGTGTATTCTTTCATTAACCACATCTGGAGTCATTTCATGTCTATTATTTTCAAAGACCACATATGGATCCACCAGTGTCATTGCAATGTGTGTTCTCTTTAGATACCAGACATGGATCCACCGGTGTCATTGCATGTGTGTTCTTTTTACTAACAACAACTAGAGTCATTGCATGTGTGTTATTTTCACAATCCACATATGGATCCACCAGTGTCATTGCATGTGTGTTCTTCTCATTAACCATAGCTAGAGTCATTGCATGTGTGTTCTTTTCAGAGACCACATATGGATCCACCATTGTCAATGAAATGTGTTCTTTCATTAACCACACCTGGAGTCATTTCATGACTATTCTTTTCACAGACCACATATGGATCCACCAGTGTTGCATGTGTGTTCTCTTCATAGTCCACACATGGATCCACCAGTGTCATTGCATGTCTGTTCTCTTCACAGACCACACATGGATCCACCAGTTTCATTACATGTGGTTCCACCAGAGTTCATTAAATGTGTGTTCTTTTCACAATCCACCTATAGATCCACCAATATATTTGAATGTGTGTTCTTCTCATTAACCACAGCTAGAGTCATTGCATGTGTGTTCTTTTCACAGACTACATATGGATCCACCATTGTCCTTGAAATGTGTATTCTTTCATTAACCACATATGGAGTCATTTCATGTCTATTGTTTTCAAAGAGCATATATGGATCCACCAGTGTCATTGCAATGTGTGTTCTCTTCAGAGACCACACATGGATCCACCAGTGTCATTGCATGTGTGTTCTTTTTACTAACAACAACTAGAGTCATTGCATGTGTGTTATTTTCACAATCCACATATGGATCCACCAGTGTCATTGCATGTGTGTTCTTCTCATTAACCACAACTAGAATCATTGCATGTGTGTTCTTTTCACAAACCACATATGGATCCACCATTGTCATTTAAATGTGTGTTCTTTCATAGCATGTGTGTTCTTTTCACAGACCACATATAGATCCACTAGTGTTCATTGCATGTGTGTTCTCTTCACAGACCACACATGGATCCACCAGTGTCATTGCATGTGGTTCCACCAGAGTTCATTGCATGTGTGTTCTTTTCACAATTCACCTATGGATCGACCAGTGTCATTGCATGTGTGTTCTTCTCATTAACCACGGTTAGATTCATTGCATGTGTGCTCTTTTCACAGAACACGTATGGATCCACCATTATCATTGAAATGTGTGTTCTTTCATTAACCACACATGGAGTCATTTCATGACTATTCTTTTCACAGACCACATATCGATCCACCAGTGTCATTGCATGTGTGTTCTCTTCACAGACCACACATGGATCCACCAGTGTCATTGCATGTGTGTTCTTTTTACTAACAAAAACTAGAATCGTTTCATGACTATTCTTTTTAGAGACCACATTGTTGGAAATATGCCCTAGAGACAAATAGTTATAAGACCTATTATCATATTTCATATAGTTTAAGATTAAGTTTTATATCATTCTATAAATGTATTGAGTGGAAACATCAATACATGTGTGATATACAAACAACACTGGGTTCTTAGTGAAACTCTAGTCACTGGTTCATTGGTCAATAGTTGACCAAGTTTCTTTATCATGTGGCATTTATGCCAGTTGGAAATGGAGTCATCTCATTCTGTGAATGAGATGATGAACCAATACCCAACCTAAACATCGTGACCCGATCATGTCACGAAGTTCAAGTTACGATGATTAGAAATGGATCCTCGTAGACTATTCCTTAGACCGTGAGGCTATATCAATGACTGTCTCTCGAGAGTGCTTAGATAGCATCAAGCGCCACTTCGTAATACAGTGGTTATAAAGGTGTGTTCAGGTACTCGGAGGAAACCTTAGAGGTAATATATGTCAAGAGCGGGCTTTGTCTGTCCACGTGACGGAAAGATACTCAAGGGCCCACTCGGAGAAGTTATATCCAATAGTTGCGTAGCGTGTGATTTGATCACAGGGATATCACTTGTCAGAACGAGTCAAGTATCATTGTTCGGTAACAAGATTGAACACGACATTGTGATGTCATTGCTCAGATCTCGGGCAATGCAAGTATCGAGAGACAAAGGGAATAAGACACGATTGTCCCGGTTCAAACGACGAAAGATCTTCGTGGAATGCACAAGGGTCATATGGCCATCGAGGTCCCTTTGTCGACCATTGGTGCGGGAGTGACCCGACCATTTCTGGAGTGTTCCCGAACCGTGGGGTATCACGCTTAAGGGCTTGATGATGCTTAGAGAGTGTTTATAGGATTGGTAGAATCGCCGAAGAATAGTAGAGAGAAAACCGGAAGGGTTTCGGTAAGTCTGGAGGATGTCCGGAGTGGAGGTGGAAGGTGTTCCATAGCCATGGAGGTTGAATAATATGTGAATGAATGTTAAATATTGATTTAATCATTTATTCATAATTATTTAATAAAAGAGAAAATCAATTTAAATGGTCAAAGGCTTAATGGGCCAATTCAGGAGGGAAGAGGGCCCATTAGGGAAAAGGCAAGAGGGAGAAGGGCCAAGAGGGGAGGCCGGCGCCCTAGTGGGCCATCCCCCTGCACGGGGCCCATGGGGTGGCCAGTGGTACCACCCCCTCCCCATCTCCTCTCCTTTAGTCCCACCCCAGGACTTTGAGGGAGGTAGTACCTACCCCCCCTATATATAGTGGGGGTAATTGCCAGATAAATACACACAATATTCAATAAAGGTGTTCTCACTTTTGGGAAGACCTCCAATTGATATTCTCTCTCTCTCTATCTCTCTCTCTCTCTCTCTCTCTCTCTCTCTCTCTCTCGTGACAGTGGTCCCAAGTTCAGACTTCGCGAACGAGAGACATCTTCACCGCAGAGCGCCGTCGCGCTGCGGGATTCGAATCGAGGAGCTCTACTTCCTCAACTGCAGCTGGATCGGGGAAGCGGGAGTCATCGTCAGGCACCGGACGTGTGTAACTCCACGCGAGGTGTCACACTTGAGGCACTCAAGTCGTTGGAGCCACAGGAGCGCAAGGACTTCATCACGACCTTGAGGTCGGCTTCGGCTCATCTACATCAACCATGCTCTCCTGAGCGTTGACAACGCTTTTCGGTCTTCATGGGTAAGTTTGCAAAAATCCCCTCCCATTACTGTATTACTAATAGATAGGTCCTGGCAGCATCATGGGTTCAGGGGCATAGGGTAAAAATTTATTGTTTTCATGCGCGGAACCCCTACAGTGGTATCAGAGCTAGATCTATGCGTAGTAATGCTAGTACGGGTAGAACACACGAGATGTAGCGTGTGGGCATTGATATTTTAGTTGTTACCCTCCCACGTGTACTTGTGTATACCGCCGTAATGCTTGATGAAGCGGCCCCCAACTGACTTTACGTGTTCATTCACGAGACTGGTCCACGCTTGACATACGGCTTGTACCGTATAAAGTGGCTTAGGGGGTGTCTGTCTCTCTCGCATTAGTTGGTATGCCATTTGCAACAGAGGGCCCCAAAAGGGGTGTAGTAGAGACAAATAATTGATCATCGTTGTGCTAAAAGTTCGTAGGTAAGAACGGTTCTTGTGTGAAAGCCCATTCAGCCACGTAAAAAATGCAAAGATAAAGTAGAGGCGCCTAACTTTGTTTTGCAGGGGCGTTGCTTTGTGATATGGTTGTGGCAAAGGTAAAGTGATTACCTTATGTTACGTAGTAGTAGATAGTCATGGAGGTGACGGACTACCACGCCGCAATGACACCGGTACCCTGGTGTCTACGGCGTCAGAACCCTAGCGCAGGAATCCGGTGACAATGGTTGGATATCACGACGTGAAGGACCATATCACACCGCATTTACATTCAATGTTATTGTTTGTATATCTTATTGTGTGTTAGTATTAGATACTCGATGGTATCCTAATAAGATGATCCCTGTTAAAATTACCAATGATTGTGTTCCCCCTTAGGTGCACCACTAAGAAAGTTCTTCGGTATGAGGCGACCCAGGGTGACTGGGTGTTAGACATATCTACGTTCGCATACAGTGGGTGCAAGCCATGTTGCAAACCGAATACACTAAGGTTGAGTTGGTGAGCCTAGCATGTACTCGGAACACGGATGGTCGAAAGATCGAGCACAAGTCGCATGAATGATGTGACCGACATTTAGCGTCCACCCTTGAACCCACATTGATGGCCGTGATGATCCAGGGAGATATGGCTGATAGGGGTCATGTTATCACTAAGAACCCTTATGCGGATAGGTGTTTCTGAGTGGAGTTGTTGTTAACTCATTTAATTATAAACTTAGTCTAAATTCCTTTTGCAATTGTAAATGTAGAAAAGTTCTCCCCGATGCCACCTTTCCTGTTGACAATTGATTGGTTAGAAGGAGAGAAGCTCAGACTAGATGGATAAAACTTCTCTATGTGGGTTGCGCGTCTCCACGTTCTCCTTAGCGAGAATGACATGGTCGACTACATACTCGACAGGATGGATTTGGATCATCCCATTGACTTAGAGACCCCAGAGCAGCAAGAAGACCGCTATCTCCGTCGGGAGATGGCCTCCTTCATTTCAGTTACAATGTGTTTCGGAATGGTGGACGAGCTGTGGCCTTTCATGGGTGATGTCAACCCTCGTACGGTAATGCTACAGCTTAGGACACATTTCGTGGAACAAGCACTCCTATGGGAGCATGAGCTGATGGGAGACTTCCTCTCCATTAAGATGGAGGAGAACTCAACAATTGACGACCACTTGGAGCGCATGCATGATGTGTACATGAGGCCTGCATACTTCCTGGATAGCTGGATGACGGGCTCTTTTGCAAATGGCGTTGTGCTGCGGTCGCTGCCACCAAGCTACCAAGCACAAGTCAGGACTTGCATTATGAGAGGTGATGCGGAATCAAAGGAATTCCACCGGTTGGTATCACATCTAAGGAATGTGTTGGTTGAACCAGATGTCGCTCAGGTCATCAATGACAAAGGTAGATATTTGATATTCAATTTTATAAATGTTATAATCTTGTAAACACATTTGCAGTGTTAAGTATATTTGATACTTGTTCTGTTTTGCTAAAAACAGGTCCTTCTGCATGAGAGGTGCTTGCTGGAGAGGAGGTGATGTTGTGTGTTAATGGCGAGCATGATGATGATGGCCGACGACACTCTCCCTCGACATTTATCACTTAGTTTATGTTTTGGATAGTTATTGTAATCAAAGGATTATGAACTTATTTAGTGTGTCTCACACTTTGTGAGACGGTTATTCATATGAGTTTGTAACAAACAGTTGTTCTACTTTTATGAATGATTTCTATTTGTGTTCATATCTTGTTTGATTATATGTGAATTATCCTTGTTGTTTGAAACTAATTGATAATGCATGAACATTTGTAAAATATTGAAATGCCTAAAAATACCCAACTTAAATAATATTCATTACTAAATGAAGACCATTGTTTAAATTCAAAGTTATTGATAATATGTGAAAGTCATTTGATTTCTTATCACATATAAGTCATGCCTAAGTTTGGCAAAATAACTTGAACACCATATATTGCTTGAATACCAAGTGTTTTAGTAATTATCATTATATGATTGTTCGAATGCGTAAATAAGTTTACCAAAGGAAACATAAGTATGAAACTATTTGATTTGATCAAAGTGTTTCATCAACAAAGGGTATAAATATAAAAGAGAATCTAATTACTATGATTTGATCAAAAGTAATGAAATTCAACTTTATGAGATTGGCATAAAAGAAATTGTAGAATGCAAAGTGTTTTGAAACGTCAAAATGCAAAGCATCACAATGTGATTTTAGATATCGAAATGGGTGAATATAAGGCACCAAATAAATCGTTGTATTGTAGATGCACAAACCATTAGATATAAATAGTTAGCACTCAATTAGAATATATAGTGAACCATTTGAATTCGTGAAAGCGGCTCCATATCTAGTATGGATCGTCGTAAAAGTTTTGGGGTTATTCGATATAACAAAAATAATAATGAATAAGTCCTTGTAGAGTATTCATTGGAAACTTTGAATACAAAATCCATAGCTGAAACCAAGAGGGAAGCAAAACTTGTATTGCTTGGATTTTGGTGCATTCTTGAGAAAGCTCACTTTTAGTGATATTTCTCGATTATGGAGCAAATGGAAGATAGTGAAAAACACGATGAGGATTCAAAACCATGTATCAAAGTGTTGAGAAGCGCAACGGAAAACGTTCCTGAACGATTCTCTTCACAAAGGAAAAAAACAATGATATTGATCATTGTGTTTTCCCCACTGGTGTTTTTACTACATGAAGTAGGATTCAAAATGTAACCCATATCTTGTATGGAGACATTCGTGAATCATTTGTCATGATTCTAGGAATATGACATACCTAAGAACTACTATGGAAATAATGGTAAACTAGAATTATGAGAAATCCTAGTAACAAAATTCCCTTGAGATTAGAAAGCAATTAGTTAATGAATCTCACAAGTAAAAGGGGTTACTTGAATTTTCCCAGATGACTGCAAAGCCATAGTGGAAAAGGGGGTGAATGACAAAAGCACAATTTGTCAAGTATTGGACGAATTCAAATGAATTTTATTCAAATGTGCTTAATATCTAGTGGATTTAAAACTAGTAAAAGTACTAGTATCTCATAGTAAAACTCCAAGTTTGATATTTGATCAAAAGATTTGAAGTTGTTCAAAATAGTGAGTATATATGCAATTTGCATGAAATTGATGGGAGCTATGAAAGTCTTCCTAAAACAATATGCGAATGACATATTTTTGAGTGGGAGCAATATAAGTCTCAAATTCAAATATGTAGGAACATTGTTTGAGTAAGAGTAGTGACTCATACCCAAATATGTTAGGACCATATTTTGAGTGGGAGCTTATAGGAGTGATTCTTAAGTGTGTTAAGAATAAAAGCGCAAGTACCAATAAATAATGATTTATGAGGTGTAGAAGTTGATAATAAGTGTATTATGATATTATGTAGTATACCATAAGGGTTTCTGTAAAGAGTTTCAGAATAGAAGTTAATTAAGGAACTGGTCCTTAATAACTCAAATTAGGAATAGTATTAAGTTTAACATCAATGGTTGAAAGAAAGAAAAAGGATGATCATCATCCACTATGTTGAGACATAGGTTCTATCTTAGAAAACCATGATGATAACTTAACATAATATGTGATCCAATAAGGAACATTTGAAAGTGATTAAGTTTGAATCACAGAACGTTGAGCTAAGCTTGTTCGCAGTGTCTAATAGAGAACTGCTGATGCATTTTCCAAATCCATAAAGGATGACATATCTTAAAACATAAAGGGTTATGTTATAAGGGAATATGATGGAAACTCCTGTAAATACTGATTAAAATCAAGTAGGAAGCAAGGTGAACAAAACATAGAAAGTTGCACAGAGTGCACTAGTGTTTCGATGAATACAGTCATAATAATAGATAAGGGTACCATCTAAAGTATTGTATAATGTTATGGCAGGGCTAGTTCTCTTTTAACGTAGAATGATGTGTCCCAGGGCACAGTGCCCATGAGAAAGCCCTCGAGGTTGATCTAAAGTCACTATAGGCTCCTGGAATCAGGCCTCGTTCTGCTGCCATAGCGACGATGCATACACACAGATGTTATCATGTGATGATAAAGTATTAATGTCAATCAAGGTGACATTAGTAAGTTGCAAAGGATTTGGGACTATAAAGTACAGGCCCAAGACTCAACCTCTTCCATAAGCAAGCATGTTCAGGGTACCGGATATGGTGCCAATGATTAAATGCAGTTAGTGTATTTATACTCTAGTACAAGTGGGAGACTGTTGGAAATATGCCCTAGAGACAAATAGTTATAAGCCCTATTATCATATTTGATATAGTTTATGATTAAGTTTTGTATCATGCTATAACTGTATTGAGTGGAAACATCAATACACGTGTGATATACAAACAACCAGGGGTTCCTAGTGAAACTCTAGTCACTGGTTCATTGGTCAATAGATGATCAAGTTTCCTGATCATGTGGCATTTATGCCAGTTGGAAATGGAGTCAACTCATTCTAGGAATGAGATGATGAACCAATACCCAACCTAAACATCGTGACCCGATCATGTCATGAAGTTCAAGTTACGATGATTAGAAATGGATCCTCGTAGACTATTCCTTAGACCGTGAGGCTATATCAATCACTGTCTCCTAAGAGTGCTTAGATAGTATCAAGCGCCATTTGGTAATACAGTGGTTATAAAGGTGTGTTCAGTTACTCGGAGGAAACCGTAGAGGCAATATATGTCAAGAGCGGGATTTATCTGTCCACATGACGGAAAGATACTCAAGGGCCCACTCAGAGAAGTTATATCCAATAGCTACGCAGCGTGTGATTTGATCACAGGGATATCACTTGTTGGAATGAGTCAAGTAGCATTGTTCGGTAACGAGATTGAACACAACATGGTGATGTCATTGATCAGATCTCGGGAAATGCAATTATCAAGAGACAAAGGGAATAAGACACGACTGTCCCGGTTCAAACAACAAAAGATCTTCGTGGAACGCACAGGGGTCACATGGCCATCCAGGTCCCTCTGTTGATCATTGGTGCGGGAGTGTCCCGACCATGTCTAGAGTGTTCCCGAACCATCTTGTATCACGCTTAAGGGCTTGATAATGCTTAGAGAGTTTTTATAGAATTGGAAGAATCGCCGAAGAATAGTAGAGAGAAAACCGGAAGGGTTTCGGTAAGTCCGGAGGATGTCCGGAGTGGAGGTGGAAGGTGTTCCATAGCCATGGAGGTTGAATAATATGTGAATGAATGTTAAATATTGATTTAATCATTTATTCATAGTCATTTAATAAAAGAGAAAATCAATTTAAATGGTCAAAGGCTTAATGGGCCAATTCCGGAGGGAAGAGGGCCCATTAGGGAAAAGGTAAGAGGGAGAAGGGCCAAGAGGGGAGGCCGGCACCCTAGTGGGACAGCCCCCCGCGGGGGGCCCATGGGGTGGCCAGCGGCGCCACCCCCTCCCCCTCTCCTCTCCTTTAGTCCCACCCCGGGATTTTGAGGGAGGTAGTACCTCCCCTCCCCCTATATATAGTGGGGGTATTTGGCCAGATAAATACACACAATATTTAATAAAGGTCTTCTCACTTTTGGGAAGACATCCAATTGATATTCTCTCTCTCTCCTGTGACCGTGGTCCCAAGTTCAAACTGCGTGAACGAGAGACAGCTTCACCGCAGAGCGCCGTCGCGCTACGGGATTCGAATCCAGGAGCTCTACTTCCGCAACTGCTGATGGATCGGGGAAGCGGGACTCATCGTCAGGCACCGGACGTGTCTAACTCCTCGCGAGGTGTCACACATGAGGCACTCAAGTCTTTGGATCCACAGGAGCGCAAGGACTTCATCACAACATTGAGGTCGGCTTCGGCTCGTCTACATCAACTACGCTCTCCTAAGCATTGACAATGCTTTTCAGTCTTCAAGGGTAAGTTCGCAAAAAGCCCCTCCCGTTACTATATTACTAATAGATAGGTCCTGGCAGCATCAGGGGTTCAGGGGCGTAGGGTAAAAATTTATTGCTTTCATGCGCGGAACCCCTACACACATATGGATCCACCAGTGTCATTACACGTGTGTTCTCTTCACAGACCACACATGGATCCACCAGTGTCATTGCATGTGGTTCCACCAGAGTTCATTACATGTGTGTTCTTTTGACAATCCACCTATGGATCCACCAGTGTCATTGCATGTGTGTTCTTCTCATTAACCACAGCTAGAGTCATTGCATGTGTGTTCTTTTCACAAACCACATATGGATCCACCATTGTCAATGAAATGTGTTCTTTCATTAACCACACCTAGAGTCATTTCATGACTATTCTTTTCAGACACATATGGATCCACGGTGTCATTGCATTTGTGTTCTCTTCACAGACCACAAATGGATCCACCAGTGTCATTGCATGTGGTTCCACCAGAGTTCATTGCATGTGTGTTCTTTTCACCATCCACCTATGGATCCACCAGTGTCATTGCATGTGTGTTCTTCTCATTAACCACAGCTAGAGTCATTGCATGTGTTTTCTTTTCACAGACCACATATGGATCCACCATTGTCATTGAAATGTGTATTCTTTCATTAACCACATCTGGAGTCATTTCA
The DNA here is from genome assembly GCA_023614405.1 of Avena insularis. Classification (NCBI taxonomy): domain Eukaryota; kingdom Viridiplantae; phylum Streptophyta; class Magnoliopsida; order Poales; family Poaceae; genus Avena; species Avena insularis. The sequence goes on along the minus strand of JAJUPC010000125.1, from coordinate 600,307 downwards.
TGGTTATTCTTTTCAAAGACCACATATGGATCCACCAGTGTCATTGCAATGTGTGTTCTCTTCAGAGACCACACATGGATCCACCAGTGTCATTGCATGTGTGTTCTTTTTACTAACAACAACTAGAGTCATTCCATGTGTGTTATTTTCACAATCCGCATATGGATCCACAGTGTCAATGCATGTGTGTTCTTCTCATTAACCACAGCTAGAGTCATTGCATGTGTGTTCTTTTCACAAACCACATATGGATCCACCATTGTCATTGAAATGTGTGTTCTTTCATTAACCACACCTGGAGTCATTT